>JAPDPK010000130.1:1800000-2116684 GCA_031772115.1 Heritiera littoralis | reverse complement strand
AAATAATTTTGAATTTTTAGGCAAAAAAATCATTTTTGGTTTCACATTTTTTGTGTATCAAAGCTATGTAAGCTTTAATGTCTTGGTTCTGTCATGTATAATTTAATTCCACCTGTATTTATCCATAAAAAACGAGGGGAAAAAAAAGGGCGTCCCAGCATTTGCAGTAGCTCTTATCATATGAAGTTTCTCTCCAGGGCTTTTTAAGTTTTAGGTATGAGTTTTAATAATTAGCCTTTGACACACATCCATGGAATCTTAAACTAGTGCTCATGTACAAAATATTAAATCATCTATGTGTATTTGTATGTGCGTTTGTGTGAAACAGATTAAGTTCCTAGAGTCTTTCCAATTCTGACAACAATGAAGTTTTCTTCCCATTCCTTGTAAAAATGACATGGTTTGAGATCGAGCAAATGAAATGAAAACTTTAAAAACTAATGTTCTGGTGCTTCTTGCATTACTTGTTCTGATTCTAAAATGGTCAAACAGATGATGTAGGAGAAAATTTTAAATTTTACTTACTTTAGAGGTTGTGGATGTGATGTCAAGGTGAGAGACTAGGTCTATTCCGATTAAAGCCAATTGTGTAATGTGTAACTTTTTGTAAACAAAAAAATATGTGAATGAGAATTGAACAAGAAGGAAGGCATAGGACCTCAATTGACCCTGATCAAACTTTTATATTTGTTCAGAGAAAATTAACTGCATAGTCCACCAGTAAGTGACGCATAAATATGTTTTTATCTATGTTCATCCTTTTCTCTTATTTATTCTATCCAATCTTTTTTTTTTATTTTATTCTATCCAATCTTAATTTGATTGGGGTGATTGACGTATTTCAGATTGGGGAGTCTATGGAAAATAGAATTTATAGAGAAGAAAAAGTTAGTCTAACCAGTGAAATTGATATCAAGAAGGATAAAGGTGTTTATCTTGGTGTTGAAGAGGATGTTGATACTCAAAATGAGACTGAAGATGATGGCTTGGGAGATATTTGGCAGGAGATGTCAATGGCGTTAGAGTTCTCCAAGGTATTTTACACTGCTCTTAATACGTATCGGTTGATATCCTTTGTCTTTATATTATTATTATTATTAGTTTACTTTTTTGTTGAAAAAGCAATGTGTGCCTTTTTTGGAAATATAGTGTCTAGAATTTGTCAAGCCTTACTCTTCTATGTATTGGTTAACACTTGTGCAAATGTCTAATGTTTCTAATTTTTTATTTCGAAGTTATAGAGACAACAAAGTGCTCTTGGTTTTGTGTATTGATCTGTTGTTAGTTTGGCCTTTGATCTCATTCGGACTGCATTGGATACTTTTGCATTTAGGTTGAGAGATGGTTTGGAAAAAAAACAAGGGAGCAAAACATATAAGAGTGAAGAGTTCATAACCAGATGATTTTGCTAAATGAAATTAGTTCATTATTTAACTTTACTCACGCTTGATGTTATTTACTAGCATGCTAGACGTGAAAGAGTTTTTTATTTTTCGGAATTTTCCTTTTGAGTTACCTAGATGCAGTACGTTCTGATTCTAAACAACTTGGTCTTGTTTTTGTGGTGTAAAATTGTCCTATCTATTTCTGGTTGTGTCATTAAGAAACAACTCCTCACATTGTTGCTTCCATCATTTTAGGTCACATTTTTTTGGATCTGCTACATCCTTCTCACCTTCATGGAAAATATGAGAACTCTTGTTTTACATACCAGAATCAGTTAGAGTGTTATAATTATTGAACTGCAGGCAATTAATTGTTTCCTAGCAAGTATCTTCAATATTCATTATGAGTGATATATGCTGCTTTTGGTAGGATGTTTTTGAGGATCCTTCGAGTGAACGCATGTCAGAAGATGAGGAGGATTGTGATCATTCTTTTCTCTTGAAGGATGATCTTGGTTATGTGTGTCGCATTTGTGGGGTTATCGAGAGAGGAATTGAGACTATAATTGACATCCAATATAGCAAGGTAAGTAAATCTCATGCTACTGAGCAGTATGATTGTCCAATGCCATGTTACAAATTAGGTTTTAAATATCTCTGACTTCATTCTAGCATTATATGCTTGACCTTGGTATAAAAATTTGAAATTTTTGAGCAGAATATAACGGTAGTTGGTAAGATGAACTGAATTGAAGGAAGTCTATGTTTTACTTCATAGAGGGCCTGTTGTCAGGCAAAATTTGCTAAAAGAGTAACCTCTTCTGGCTGTACCTTTGTGGTGCTTTTTTCCAAGCTACATCTTGAATGCAGACATACATGCATATACATTGAGACAAAGATATGCATTAAACCTAATTAGGCTTCGTTTGTTGATGCTTTTTCTATCTGCCTTTTGTTTTTATTTTTTAAAATTTTTTGTTTTGCTTTATATATTTTTTTTTGCCAAAATAGCAAATAGTAAAAGTATAAAAAAATAAACATAAAAATCAATAAAAAACAAAACCTTAGTAATGAAAGTTGATTTTAATGTAGCTTACGCCAACATTAAAATTAAGGTAGCACAAGCTATAGGTTATCTTGGATGTGTCAATTTAGTTGTGCATGTTTTTTAGTGATTTCTTTAGCTGGCCAAGAAATTTTCCCTGTAAAACTTAGCTCAGTATCACCAACAAAATGTTTCAAGTTTTATTGAACTTAGCTTGGAGTAAAGCCAAATGGTCAACCAAGGTTGAGTTATAGAATGCTGGAGCTTAAGATAGCATAGGCTATTTATGTGGTTCTCTCTCTCTCTCTCTCTCTCTCTTCATTTTATTGGTTTTGGAACATGTGGTGAGTTTTAATGTTGTTTTAGATGAGACCAAAAATGTGGCAAACCTGGCTTAGTTTTCTCTGCTCTTAGCCTATCACCTCGAAGTGATCCTTCAAGCTTTTTTGAAAGTGAATGGCTTCTTTCTAGGAGTACTTTGGCTGAGTTTGTGTATTTTACTGTGAAGACCAGTGTGTAGCAGGGATCTTTATCCATGTTACACTTGGTAGACCTAGTAATGTAAGGTCAACTTATGTCTATTAGATGTGGTGAAAATGATGTCTAACTCTGGTATTTTGATTCTGTTGTCTCATATGGAGTGCCTTGTGTTGCCCGTTCAGTTTTCATTTTATTAATAGATGCACCCATTCAGATTTGGGTTGATTTATAGTTTATGGCAGATATGTGTTTTATGCTTTAACTAGTTTTTACTCATGTAATGCACGAATTAGTTTTAATTATTTAAATTTATAAATATATAAAATATTTCCAATATAATGAAGACATCCAATTATAAAAGAATTAAATATTTAATTAAAAAATTATGAAATTCAAAACATAAGATAAACAAATATTAAGAAGAATAAAAAAATAAAAACATATAATAAATAATATTGTTGAGCACATCAACAAAATCATGCTTATATGCTCAGCTTTGATTAAATCCAACTAATAGGCCTTATCTCCATTTCCTGACTGGAAAATTCATTGTCTGATTCCTTTTCCTTTTATCCATCTAGGTCAAAAAGAGTACAAATACTTATGCATTAGACCCACGGAATGCCAAAAATAGAGATTCAATTGAAACTGTTGGAGTTAAGTTTTCGAAGATGATTTAACAGTAACTGACATAACTGCTCATCCAAGGCACATGAAGCAGATGAAACCTCATCAAATAGAGGGCTTCAATTTTCTTCTGAGCAATTTGGTGACAGATCACCCCGGGGGCTGCATCTTGGCCCATGCTCCTGGATCTGGAAAGACATTTATGATAATCAGCTTCATGCAAAGTTTCCTAGCGAAATATCCACATGCTAAACCACTAGTTGTGCTTCCAAAAGGAATCTTGCCTACATGGAAAAAGGAGTTTGAAACGTGGCAAGTAGAGGATATTCCACTGCTTGATTTTTATACTGTGAAAGCGGATAATAGGTCTCAGCAATTGGAGGTATTGAAGCAGTGGGTTGAGCGTAAGAGTATCCTTTTTCTGGGATACAAGCAGTTCTCTACCATAATTTGTGATGGTGGAACCAGCCAAACTTCTGCTTCTTGCCAAGATATACTGCTTAGAGCACCTTCTATTCTAATTTTGGATGAAGGGCACACACCAAGGAACGAGAACACCGATGTGTTGCAATCCCTCGCAAAAGTGCAAACTACTCGAAAAGTTGTGCTTTCTGGAACTCTCTATCAAAATCACGTCAAAGAGGTATTCAACATATTGAACCTTGTTCGACCAAAGTTTCTTAGGTTGGACACTTCAAAATCAGTAATCAGGCGAATAATGAGCAAGGTGTCTATACCAGGAGGAAAGAAGCAGTTGAAAGCTGGAGCAGACACAACTTTTTATGATTTGGTGGAGAACACATTGCAGAAGGAAAAAAATTTTGAGCTGAAAGTCTCAGTCATACATGATTTACGTGAGATGACTAGCAAGGTCCTTCATTACTACAAAGGAGATTTCTTGGATGAGCTCCCTGGGCTTGTTGATTTCACTGTAGTACTCAATCTTAGTCCCAGACAGAAGGACGAAGTTCAGAAGTTGAAAAGGTTTCAAAGAAAGTTCAAGATTTCATCTGTTGGTAGTGCTGTATATTTACATCCAAAGCTGGATCCTTCTCGGATAATTCAGTCACAACAGACGCTAAGATGGATGACTTGTTAGACAAACTAGACGTCAAAGAGGGAGTTAAAGCAAAATTTTTTCTTAATTTGTTAAATTTATGTGAGTCATCTGGTGAGAAACTCCTTGTTTTCAGTCAGTATCTCATACCCTTGAAGTTTTTAGAGAGATTGTCTGTGAAAATGAAGGGTTGGCATCCAGGAATTGAGATTTTCTCAATCACGGGTGAATCAAGTACTGATCATCGGGAGTGGTGTATGGAACGCTTCAACAACTCTCGTGAAGCAAAAGTGTTCTTTGGATCTATTAAGGCTTGTGGAGAGGGAATTTCTTTGGTGGGGGCATCCCGGATTATAATCTTGGATGTTCATCTTAATCCATCTGTGACCCGCCAAGCAATAGGCCGTGCATTTCGCCCTGGCCAAAAGAAGAAAGTGTACGCATACAGATTGATTGCAGGTGGTTCTCCTGAAGAAGAGGATCATTGTACTTGTTTCCAGAAGGAATTAATTGCAAAGACGTGGTTTGAGTGGAACAAGTATTGTGGTAACCGAGACTTTGATATTGAGACTGTTAATGTGAACGAGTGCGATGATCTCTTTTTGGAAAGTCCCTTGTTAAGGGAAGATATTCGGGTTCTGTACAAAAGGTTAGTCTTTTTATTCAGCTCCATTCTCATTTATTTTCTCTTGTTCTTGCATTCAAACATCTGTTCTCAATATTTTTTCAGGTAGACGCTCGGACCAAGGGCCGAGGCTGAAATGGGCTGTTTACTTGTTATGCACAAGTAATTTCTCATTTCTTTTTGTAGCCATTCAGTCCTCGGATATGTTTCCCTGTTTATAAACTTCTGAAAGCAGCGTAGGCAGGTTGCTTGAAAGCAATATCAGGCCATTCAATGCTATAGAAATGACCTTTTTTTCCAGGTGTTTTTGACTTTCCCTTGGACCCGCGGTGGCTTTCTAACCTCTGTAATGAAGCCAGGAGTCATCAAGTAGATGCTGACTATAGTACATGAAAGTTTACTAGTTTTGTGATGGGTTAAACTGCAAGTCTTTTTACTAGCATGTGTAAATACTTGGAATTTAATCTGATGAAATTGTAAACAGTGCTTTCTGAAAATTCTGGTTGGTAATTATCTTTTAATTCCATATAAGCTCTGATGTTGAAGTTATAGCAAGGAATTTTTTATTTTATTTTTCCAGCAGTCGGTTAAAGGACTTAAGGCTCCCCTGCATGGCCTTATACTGCAGGAGGGTGGGAACTTGAGTGTAAGTTGTCCTTTTCAAGAGCATGTAGCAATCATAATGCTGACTAGCCGTCACAAAAATTGCTACTGACTTTGTTTTACTTATTTTATAATTGACCATTTGTGGACTGAATCTTTCATAAAAGCCTCAACAGTGGTCAGTTCAGTCATCAGCGAAAGAAGACCACGAGAGAGGTCCTAAGAACTGTCAATTTCCTTGACAGCAAGGCATTCAATTATCCACGTGAAGCTTCTGAACATGCGGAAAGTAGATGCTTAGTTCATTTTCAAATTGAGACGCCCGAAAAAGAAGAGAACGAGGGATAGCCATTGGACCATTCTCCATGGTCAGCGACATATTTACTGTTAATTTGATATATATATATATATATATATATATATATATATGTATATACGTTCAGTTATTTAAAGATTCACGTCACTTGAAAGTTGGGAAAACAGTAAAATTATAAAGTTGAGATGAATTTGCCCTTAGAGTCGACAATTTTTGTATATAATTTTTTTTTCAGTGACAAGATTAATTATTAACACCAAAACCGATGTTTTGGATTAAGGTCATGATTTCATATAAACAATACTCACGTACACAAACTCTTTGATGTAGGAACAAATTTGATTTTTTTTTATCAGTGACAGAATTAATCATCAACAATTTATGTATATAATTCATGTGTTACATAAAATCATATTCATATAATATAAAATATGAAAATTTTGTATCAATTTATTTCGACACGTTAAATACAATTTCTTTATATTTTTTATCATAATCATACCATTTTTAACACATCCATATCTTTTATTCTAAAATTACAAGGTCTTGCACCAGTCAAACGTAATTGTGATGATGCGCGGAAAGAACGCAGAGCACAGTCCGAATCATTGCATCCATCTGGATAGAACAAGCCAATTCCAACCTTTATTTCAAATCATGAGTGTTTTTACTTTCAATACCGAAGCTGCAACTAATTGTACATTTTCCCTTCACATATTAAACAAGAATTATGTATCTTTACAAATTTTCTAACCCTCCAATCAATATCTTGATACATTACAGCTGTGTTTCTTAGTTAACTAAGCAAGATGAATTTTCAGAATTGAGAATCTGGCTTTGGCTCTCCAGTTTCTTCTCTCCGGAAGAGAATAACATGAAGATTAACAAAAGCAAATATGCAGTCAAACACATTTCATGCAACAAAATCATGTAACAAATGAGAGGAGTTGAACCTTCGCTGCTGGTTACCAGGATTTATACATTCAAAAGCTGCTGTTTCGGCTGCTACAGAAGATGCTGCAGGATTGTATATGTCATCCCCTCTCATTCCAACAAAATTTTGATGGCCTCCACCTGACATAGATAAACTACCACCCTCACAATGCTGCAATCCCAGGGTGAGAGAAACACCACTTCCACCTCCAAACCTCCCCAGTTCTGACATGTGGTAAGCAGCAGCAGCAGCTGCCATAAACCGATCACTACCGGCATCAGGATGAGCAATTCCGTCAGGGAAGAGATTAGAGTTATCTGCATCGGGCCTCTGCTCCTCCCTTGGCTTCAGTAACATATATTCGGTTTCAGCTTCTCCTCGAGTGACATTTTGGAAACCAGCTCCAGTAGTTGATCTTGCCTTATCTACATCAGGAACATGATCGGGTTTGGAATCCATCAACTGTCCAGGGCTACGTCTCTCTGCAGCTGAACTCCCACATTTTTGCAGATCTTCGCCTCCGTCCTCAGAGGTCATTGTATCGCCTTTCGTTCCTTTGACTGCATTTTCAGATGATGAAGTAGAGTCCATTTCTGCATCTGCAAATTCTTCCTTGTACATGTCTTCGACCATAGGCTTCCAGAGACGCACCCGTGCATTTATAAACCAATTGGAAACCTGAGCAGATGCAAATAAGTCATCAACACAACAATAATGAAACGTATAGAAATAATGTCATCATTTATGGAATAATCTAAGGAGATGTCAGCACAAACTGACCAATATTAAAAACTAGTACAACACAACATAAATCTATCATATTCTAGCCATTAGTTAACTTGCAAATAGAGCTTGCGCTAAGGGTTAAGAAGCTACTGAATTACTCACTGCTATTCGGCTGAACGGAACATGTCTAATAAAATACTATTGAGTATTCTCCCATTTGGAAGAATTAAAGCTCATGTTTAGCAAATTCGGTTACTTTATTCCAACTCATTAAATCCTAGTTCTACCATATATCCGGCATTTTTAGCTACTGCTTCCACCACTAATTTTAACTTCTATAACCTTAATAACACTTTCCCAGCAAAGTTTCGAGCGAGCACTCCTTACACCAAACACTTTTCTACAATCCCAGTTTAGCAAGCAATGCTAATCAGGTCTGCTTCATCATGTTTTAGTAAGATGATCACCTGACTTCTAGTCAAGCCTGTCTGCCTTGCTAGCATGATCTTATCAGAATCCTTTGGGTAGCTGGAGGACAACAGAGATAACGGTGAGTGCACGTACAACTGAGGCATTGAGATTTTTAGAAGAGTAAGATTCGAGAAATCAGTAAGGAGGGAGTGTTATGTCAAACTTACGGATGAAGAAAATGCTCAAACAGCCAAGCACGAAGTATTGAAACAGAGCTCTCAGGCAGCCCTCTCTGAGGCCTCCATGCATGCTGTTGCATCATACCAAGCTGCTGAAGAGCTCTCTGTTGCGACAGCTGCTGATCCACGTAACGCAGACGAGTAATTGCTACTCCTTTACCGTTTTCTGAAGTATCCTGCTCCCCCAGACTTCTGCGTGTAGCACGAATTTGACCATGAATTGCATCTCGCAAGCATCGAAAGTGGCGGGATATAGTCTGTAGCGCAAGTGCTGTGTAAGGCTTAGCAGCTCCACACCCCGCTATCACATCAAATGATGATACAACAATCTGCATCTGATGATAATACTGTTTATACCTTCTATCAACCTGAAGCAACAAATATTCAACATTAGACACAATCAGAAAACAAATACAATATAGCTGTAAAGATATAACTAAGAGAATAGGCCTAATACATTCACCTTCCAAGAGCCCTTGATTTTTATACATGAATTTGCTTACATGATAGGGTAGAGATTTGCATACAGATATTAACAATGAGGATGTTGCCACACGAGATGTTCATAATTTTAATAAAATGAACCAATCGATATAACAACATTCATAAAAAAAATTTCAATAGCAAAGAAGATAGATACCTATGTCATTTTAGTTACACCAATCAATCAAATAACAGATAAGGACAAAGTTCTACTTATCAAAGCTTCTTTAAGAAATCAGAGCCAAAAGATCCAAAAGCTCCTAGGCCTCCAGCTGCGCAAGAGTCTTTCAGAAAAGCTCACATAAAATGTAGGAAGCTGAAGTGGAGCTTAGGTAAGAAGTCGGTACGTATTTCAGCAACTATAACCATCCAAAATATAAGTTGGAATTCCCAACTTATTAATATGACGGAAAATAAAATCTCACCCCAATATTCCCCACGAAATAAAAGGGAGAAGGTTACATTAACTTTTTTCCCCAGAGCCCTACTAAGTTTGATTAAAAGTTATAGGCTTGACACATCAGTCCTTGAGGCCAGAAAGCAAGATTCCTTTTAGATGCTGGAAATTTGTGATCTTACATAAGATAAGAGACCAGAATGCACCTAAACTCATGAAAATGTGTGTGCATGCACACACATTAAGAGAAGGGAGGTAGAGTTTGTGCACTCTTCGATTAATCCAATTCAAAAAATTTTCTGATCTTAACTTTAGAGAATTTTAGTTTTATAAATTCCATCACTACATAAGAAATGAAGTGACAGCAATAGGAAACTGCCAGACATTACATCAAATATAATTCATTTTGCAGTGTAAGTGCAAGACAAACTCCAAAGATTGTGTTTCCTTTGGCAAGAGATGGGAGAAATAAAATCAAGTGATCTAACAGTTACCTCATCCAACATGGACAACAGCTTTGTTAACTTGCTTTGAAGTTCTTGCTTTTCAGCATGTGAAAGCTCGTTCGGAGAGTTATTGAAGGATTCTTGCTGGTTTGAAGGCACATTCTTTGATCCCCCATCATCTTCCTTGGAACTCTTCATCCAGTTGTCTTGTGAGCTTTGGTTTTTCTCTCCACCAGGCTGCTTTAAAGCCTTCCAAACATTGACAACTTCATCAAGCAGTTGTTGTGCTGCCTTGAGATATTTGGAATTAGGAATAGTTCTTGCGATACTTGACATTCCACATGCAGATAAATCCCCTTTATTTGAATCTTGGTTACCTCCAGAGAAACCAGGTGGCAGATAGTCAGAATTTCGTGACTGTTCATCTCTAGACAAGCCATTCCTGGTGCCACCCTCTCCGGTGAGTGACGGATTAGGACTCAAGAATGAAGCAAAACCTGAATTAGGACTTCGAAAGGTGATAGAAGGCATTTGAATTCCAGAGGGAATTTGAGTACCAAGGCTTAAGGATAATCCTTGCCCTTGCAAGTTTTGACCGCTGTGAATAATGCTGGCAGTACCACCCATTGGTTGCATAACTAGCATTTCATTTCTACCATCCCTCCAAGCACCAAAATCATGCCCCCCAACTCGTGAGCTGCCAAAATTTGACAAGATTTCTTGCTGCTGTGAAGTTGAATCCGAAGCTTCCACAGCCTGAATCTCAATGCAGTTGTTTTGCTGCTGAGAATTCCCAGCAAATGCATCTGAATATGACCCAGAATTCATATACATCATTGTATTACCAGGAAGAACTGATGCCTCTGGATATGAACCAGGCATCGATTCTCTTAAATAGATCATTGGAGCAGTATCTCTTTGATCATTGGAACCAGTGTAATAAGTAGCCATATTTCTCTCAATCTTGAAACTTTCCTGGCCCACTTCGAAGTCAGATTACATAGTCAAGCTATGAACTGAAAATGGGCAATTGATATGACTTCCATTATAAACAACTTTAAGCATATTTATAAAATAGAGATATACGGGATTCCAAACAAAAGCAGAAAAATCTCAAAGCACATCTTACTCTCAACCAAATACATAATATCAGAACATATACAAAAGCATGGCTAAGCTGCTTGATAATCTATAATTATCCGAGTTTGTAAAACACAAGGCTAAGCTGCTTGAGAATCTACAATCATCAGTTCCTAACTATCTATTATAAACAGAAGCTTTAGTAGTGAACTAAGTAGTTATAAACTTGAACAGTCTGCAGCAGACAACATTGGAAACTTCAAACAAAACAGTACAGAAGAATCATACATAGAGTATCCCTATGCATGAGCTCGTCATATTTTCTGAGGTAGAATTTTCTAGATAAACAACAACTATGAGAAATCTACAATCACTAAAAAGAATCCCAAGTACATTAAAACCAAAAGCTCATACCAGGGAAACATGGTCAAAAAGATAACTAAGGAAGAAATAAAAAAAGTCAAGTGAGAGTCATCAATTATTTATCGAACAGCCAACAAGGGAAAAACAATGAAAACAAAAAAGAACCAAAGAAACAAGACAAACCCGAAATCTGTAAATCCCAATAAATAACTTTCTTATGATGAGCATCTTGTCCAGGCACAAAAGTGAAAGAGAAAGAAAGTGGAGAGAGAAACATGGAAAAAAGAGAACAAAAAAAAATTAAAAGACAATATCTACATCTCTTGGGTTAAGAAAATGAAAGAAAAAGTCAAAAATTATATAAGTATGAATAAAAAAATACCTGGAAACCAGTAACAGTTGTGGGAGTTGCGGGGAACAGGAATTCTCAAAGACAACCCGATCCGCTGATGATAACAAAATCCTTCAGAATGCAAACACTTTGTGATCCCAAGAACCCAGAACAACAACAACAACAACAACAGCCCAACACTTCACTTTTCATCGAAATCCTTGCAACATATGCAATAAAAACATAAAACAAAAGAAACCCAAACTTTCAAAAAGAATTTTCTTTTTAGTTTGTTGCTCCAAATAAAAGATAATGATACTAATAATTCAAAGAGATAGAGAGAGAGAGAGAGAGAGGTAGGAACTAGGAAGTGCAGAAGAGGAGAGAAAAGAGCAATGAATGAATTATATCACTTTTTCTGCTCCTTTTTACTAATCATATATTCTCTATCCATCATTTCCATCAAACCCCACGTGAGAGATTCACACACAAGCTTGAACCCAAGGCCTCTCTCTCCTTTGCTCTTCAAAAGATGAAAGCTTTCTCTCTTTTTGGAGATAAAAGAGGAAGAAAAGAAAAACTTTTTTGCTTTTTGAGGCTCTAGCTATGGAACCCAGTTGCAGTAGTTGCTACTACTTGACCTGGCCTCCTTCTCTCCTCCCTTCCCTCTCTCTTCGTTTGCTTCCTCTTTCAAATTCTTCCACAGCTGCTTTCTTTCTTCTCTTCTTTCTTCTTTCTTCTTCTTCTTTGGCTGTTGTTGAGGATGTGTTTGGTTAAGGAGTTCTATCTCTAACTACCAGTTGGTGGACCTAAAACCCTCCCTTAAACCTCCTCTTTTATCACTATATTTCTCTCTCAATCCCCTCTGCTGTCTCTCTCATTCTTCGGCATGGTAGCACTCTGGTTTTTCATTTGCTGCAATGTCCACCATATAACCCATACTCTATTCTTTGATATTTTCTTTCTTTATTATTTCTTTTATTTATTTATTTACTCTAGTGGTTTTTATATACTTTTCATTTTGTGTTTTTATTTTATTTTACTTATTTATATATTTTTTTAAATGTGAAAGGCGCACCAGTAGGTGCCCATATCACTCCACTTGTCTTTTTCTCCTAACAAATGTTTAGTTTAGACTCCATGGTTCTCTACGTTCCTTTATTTATTCTTTTATCCTTTTGTTTTTTTATTATTGCATCTTTGTCTCGTAATTTATGACAATATTTTGAAATAGGCAAAATAGGTTAGTTGTAACCTCGAATGTGGTTTATTCTTATTAAATTAATTTTTTATTAATTTTTCTTAATATACATTAAAAATTATTATAATATATTTTTATTTATACAGATAATTTCATAAAAAAAATCTCAGTAGGCAGTGCATAATTTTTATCCTAATCTTTATGGGTTTTTTTATGATTTCATTTCGAGTGAAAAAAGGCAAAATTTTACAAAGTGAAAAGAAAAAAAAAGATAAGAACAATGTCTTAAATAAATTAACAAAAGTAAAATGAAAGTTTTTGGCACGGAGAAATAAAAATGCATGTGTAGATATTTGAATTTTAAAATTATGAAAATATGATTATTTAAATCAATAATCAAAGTTTTGTTTCAAATTCAAAATTTTTTATATTTTAAAAAATATATATGATTCAGATTTGATGATTTTACCATTAGTTTAGTTGTGGTGTCGTTGTCTAACATGGCTCCGAGAAACTAAGAAATATGTTAGTAACTTAGTATAATTTAAGAAGGTGACTAGGTTTGTCAAATCAAAATACTATAAAGTAATAGAGGCTTAAATTTCAGTTATAAATAAGCTAAAGTTGAAATACCAACCATCTTATCTCCATTGTCTGCACACTTCACTCTAGAAACCCTCCCAATTTCCAAACAATACCTACTATGAGAAAATTTGTTGTACCACATGCTTGCTTTTTCCTGGAAAATCCACCCAAAATTTCTCATTCTTTTCGTTTCGTTGAAAGGGTCTTTTTCTCTTGTACAATTATACAAATTGAAGCAAGTCTTAGGGGATTTATAATGATTTTTTTATAATTTGTAAGGTAAAGAAATTATATAATATTGGTGTCATTGACCACAGGCAGCTGAAATTTCCATTATATCATCATCATCATCATCATCATTATTATTATATGTACTAACAGTATATAGTTTCTATACACTGTCAATACATCGAAAGTTGACACTTTAGGTATCAATAAGCTTTTATGAGTAAATTGAAAAAAATATTTATATTTATTTTTAGAAGTTTGATTTTTTTTTTAGTTTGCTTATTGATGATGTGTTATTATTGAAAAATTATTATTATTATTATTATTATTGTTGTTTTTTTTTTTTACAATTGTTGTTGTTGTTGTTGGCTGACATAAGGGATATAAACTAATTTAGATTGACTCTATCATATGGTTAAGAAATAGAGATTAATATGTGGTAGGTCCATTTCAAAATTTTATGCAATTTATATTTCTATCAAGTTTGAGTCGTATGCTTTATAAGAATTAAAAATTCATATGGGAAGAATTTTCAATCTTAATTGAATTCTTTTTTTAATAAATAAACTCATGTGAGAATATTCAAAGGCTTGAATGAGTTAAAAAATATTGGGGTTTTATTTCTTTTAAATCATCAATCAAATTTTAATTGTTTACCATTTGAGAATCACTTGGTGTAGTTTTCTAGTTATTAATTACTCCTAACTGATAAATAAATATATATTTGCATTAGATTTTTTTTAATTTATTTCATATGCCGGTAATAAATTTTTTTAAATATTTTTAGCGAAATTATAGTTAGACAATATCCTTTAATGTATATTAAAAATAAAAAAAATTAAATAATGAGAGCCAAACATGTGATGATTTCTTAACTTGGTTTGCTTTGTGAAATCAAAAACTTTTATTATTATTGTGTGAAAAAAAACATTTTTTTATCTAGAACATTGATTTAAATGATCTTATTTTTATTTCTAATGAAAATTCAAAAATTACATTTCTATTTTTTCAAATAAAAGATTTTCATTGTGAAAAAATGAAGTCACTTTTATTTCTTGCAAAATATGAAATGTTGAAGCATTTATAAAAATAAGTGAACCAAACATTATTATGTTCATATTCTTTTTTTTTTAATATTGTTCATGTTCGATTCGTATTTGTTAAGATCTTTTGTGAACAATAATAAATATGTTCACGAACACATGTTTATAAATATTAAATGAACATATTCATAAATATATGTTCGTAAACACTAACAAAATACAAAAAATATATTCACCCTAATATATATGCCAAATTAAAAAATTATTACATAAATACATAATTTTAATAATTACATGTTAAAATACCTTATGAATATTAAAATAACTTATGATTAAATATATAATTTAAAATTTTATTATTATCAAACAGTAGACGAACACTAACATGATTCATTAAACAAATGTTGACCAAATGTGTCCGCAAACATAAAGGAATGAATTACATCTCTATTTATGATCATTCATTAAAGTTAATGAGCGAGTAAAAACTAAACATATTCACAAAATGTTAATCAAACGTTTATTCATTTACACTATAAATATTTTATTTGAACATTCAATAAATAATTATTACTACTAAAAATTTAAACCTCTTGGCCAAGAAAAAACACATTAATTGACAAGTTATTAAATAAAGGAAAGCAAGGATCATCCCTTGAGATTTTTTTTTCTTATATGAGTTTATTCATTTAAAAAACAGTTTTACTCAATCCTAACAGTCACGATATGACTTTTCTTCATGGGAGTTTAACTTTAAAATTCGAATATCTTTCTTCTTTATCTGTCTATGTGCCAGAAAAATCCCAACTTCCACGTTTTTCATTCTTATCCCTACAAAAACAATAAAAAAACTCTAATTAAAAACAATGTTTAGCTTAGAAGACAAACCAAAAGCCAATAATTGTGGCTTATAAACAAAGATGAAAGGGTAAACCAAACCAAACCAACCTCTATTCCAGCTGTAGGGGTGGGGCATTTCGGTAATAAGAGGAAAATCACAGGACCAAAATGACAATGCTGAAAAAAGGCTGCCCCCGCGACAGGAGATAGAAAAGCAGACGAAGAAGAAAGGCTTGATTGACGCGTGTAGCGGCCTTGAATAAGGTTTCGTTGAGCGCAGCGGCAGGCGGCAGAAAGAGAAAGCGATGTCGTTGGGATTCGCGAAAAGGGCAAAGCGGAAAATCTAGGGTTAAATAAGTGGGATGATTTGATTGGTTGGCGGAAGCAAGATTCAGTCTCACAAGTACGTATGATTTCCTGGACAACATTTAGACACGGAGTTCTTTTTAGACGATTGTTTTTTATTAAAAACATTATTTTTAGTAAAAGTTTTAATCAAAATTTTAAATTATTTGTTCATTATATATATATATTTATATTATCAAAAATTTTATATTCGATGCATTGAATATGTGTAAGTTTTATATATGATTTGTAAATCATAACATGTTATTTTTTTAACAGATTTATATGTAATGCATTGAGATTATACACTTTCAATACAGTAGAAGTTAACATTTTATCAACAAATGTTAATGAACAAAATGAAAAAAATTATTTGTATTTATTTTTAAGAATTTGATTTTTTTAAAAATTTACTTATTGATAAAGCATCAACCTTTAGTGTATTAATAATGCATAAAGATTATACACTATTAGTACATCATATACAAATTTTTTATTAATTTATCAATTTAAAAATTAAATTTTTAAAAAATAAAATATTATTAAATTCATTAATAAATGAGATATCATTATATGATTTGATAACAAGGTATGAAAGTTTCACCAAAAAAAATAAAATAAAATAACAAGGTATGAAATTTATATATTGAAACTATATCAATTATAAGCTTTTTATTAAAAAATTAATTATTTATAATCAAAATTATTAATAAATTTATTAAAATAGATATTTATCTTTAATTATATGTATAATAAATATTTTTTTAATAATATGATTACTAGACATAATTTGAATGAATTGCCATAAAAGGTTTAATAGTCATATGTATCCTCTACCTTTTGTATAAAATAGAATTAATGCCTCAATTTTTATCAGGTGAAAATCAGTTTATAGACTTTTATTTTACTGTAAATAAATCTCTAACTTTTCAAAATTATGCAATTAAGTTTAAATTTGTTAAATGATACTACCGTTTAGACATCTTATGTAAAAGCTAATATGGATAGTTTAGTTGACTGTCACATAACATATCACGTGTACAATATTAGCGAAAGTTAGTGTTAATTAACAAATTTGAACTTAATTGCATGATTTTGAAAAATTGAGGTTTATTTACAGTAAAATAAAAGTTTATATATTAATTTTTATGCAATAAAATGTTAGTACTTATATTCATTTTGTATAAAAGGTTAAGTGTATATTTAGCTATTAAGCTGCATAAAATAATATTGTCATATAATTTTTTAAATTATTATATTTTTAGTAATTAGGAAAATTAATATTACATTTTTAAGAACCAAAAACCACGTATTAATAAGTAGATTTAATCTCCAAAAAATAAATAAAAATTATAAACCAGAACAATTTTGAAAAAATAGTATTTAATTTCACATTTGGATTGTACACTATATTAAACTTGGCTTTTTTTTTCTTAAAAATAAAAAATCAATTGTACTTGCATATCACATCATGCAAAGCGAATTGGCAGAAAGCCAAATTTAGTGACAATTGTCGTATGTCATGGCCAACAGCTTCAAACATCTATACTTTCTTTAAGAAACATTGGCCCTCCCTATATTTTGCATGATTGAACCTAAGGCTTATTACATGCCCAGCCTCCTAACTCCTTTCAAATACTTATTAATGTTTGTTTCTTTTCTTTCTATTTTTTTTAATATATTAACTTCATGCAACATTAAAAAAATAGTGCAACGGGTGTTAAAAATGTTTTTTTTTTACACTAATGTTCTATTTTATTAAGTAAATAAGTAAATAAAAATAGTACATTTTAATATATAAAATAAAAAATGATTATTTATTTATTTTTGAAAAATAATTTTTTTATGAATTATTATCTAATATATTGTCAATTAAATTTTTAAATTTTACAAGCAGAACTAAAATGATGATATATACCCTTAATGAAATATTTAAAAAATAAATGAAATGAGATGTGTCATTATTTTAACTTCACTTGTAAAATTTAAAAAATTTTATTGACAATGTATTAAATAATAATCATTTTTATTTACTATTTATAAAAGAAATTACAATTATAATTAAATATTACATACATATAAACAATCACTTAAATCAAATAAATAAAAGAGAACATTAAACAAAAAATAACATAAAATTAAATCAGATTCATATGAAAAACTTGAATGTGAAATTTCAAACATTTAGAACACCCTTCACAACCCTAAGACGGTACTTTATTGGCAAGTTTTGCTTTGAAAATTTTATCTCCTACTTCACTAAAGTTTTAAGATGAAACCTAACGCCACTTTTGTAGGATAAAAAAGTAAAAAAGTGTAGTGCTAAGTAGTAATAAGTGGCCATTCCAATTTGCCAAGAAATTAATTCCTTGGCAACTCTAGTAGAGTTTTTTTTTTACTAGGCAACTCTAGTAGAGTTATAAGCTGGTCACGATAGATCATAAATGTTTTGAATATAATCAAACACTCATCAATCCAATAGTTTATATATAATTATGAAAGAAAAAACATTTTACTATATTAAGAAAAGAAAGAGATAAAGAGATAAATGAGAAAAAAATACTCACTTAAAAATTATTAAATTTTGATCAAATGGCTCGAACCGTACTTACTAATTTTATTAGGCATAAAATATATCACTTGTTAAAATAATAATAAAAAATATTTTGCTTAAATAATATATAACATCTTATTTCTCTATCTAATTTAAAATTCTACTTTGAATTTCCTTGAAAAATTGTGATGGAAAAAATAGGAAGAACTAAGAAGAGTGCATAAATCAATTAAACCATTCTTATCAAATAATATGCTTTTTTTTTTTTGATAAAATCATTTTGAATTTACATTGGTCACCGGTTAAGCTCTTTGTACCAAACCTTGATTAATAATTTCAAGACGGTCCATCAAGCAAATCCCCACGGCCGGCATGCAGCAATTATTTAAATTTAAAAACATAATCCACCCTCAACTTATAATTTTTTATATCAATTCTGACTTAATTATATAATTCTGTTATTATATATTATATTCAACCAATAATTCAATATCATAGTATGATTTTAATAAGCGAAAATGCCAACTGTAATCAGCTTGTTTTTTTATAGCATTATTTTAAGTTTAATCGGTAATCCTCAATTAACAGGTATAATGTAACCAAGACTAATTATTTATCTTGTTTTGACAAGTAGGCAAAACATGGAAGTGATTGTAACCAAAAAAAAATGGAAGTGACACGTGTGCAGTTTGTTTAATAAATTTAACTTCTGACGTGGAATGTGGGTC
The DNA here is from genome assembly GCA_031772115.1 of Heritiera littoralis. Classification (NCBI taxonomy): domain Eukaryota; kingdom Viridiplantae; phylum Streptophyta; class Magnoliopsida; order Malvales; family Malvaceae; genus Heritiera; species Heritiera littoralis. Next base: position 2,097,612 of record JAPDPK010000130.1, on the reverse strand, counting down.
CCTCCCTGGTTAGCCATGGTGCAAAGAATTTGGCTTCGTAGAAATGGTGAAGAGGCACAGAAGAGAGGCTCATCATGCTCAACGTGGGCGGCGGGAAGGGGAGAGAATGAGATCAGCATCAGCTCGATCAGTGGATGATATCAGCGGTGACAAGGGGAATGGGTTGTGGCTCTCAATGGACAATGCCGTTGGCCCGACGCAAAGAGTTTTTTTTTTTTAAGAAAAATGCTAACGTTATTCAGTCACATTTTAATTTTTTTATTTTATTAGATCTCTTAATTTTATGTGAAAATTGAAAATCATTACCTACCATTACAAATTATTTGAAAAATATTTTTTAATATTCACATACTTTAGTTTTTTTCTTCTCACATTGATAACCCATTTTAATTTAAAATTAAAAAGTGACATAGTTAATAAAATAAAGAATGTTAAAATGTAACTGTAAAATAATTCTCTTTTTTTAATTACTATTTTTACTAATTAAATGTAAAAATTAAAATTATTTGAATTTGAAATCAAATTTTACATTACATTATAATATTCTAAAATTATTCCATCAAAATTATTTTATTGTTTAACTTAATTTCAAAAATTTTTGTTTATTCTTTTTAATTAATAAAGATTTGATATTAACTTTTCAACCTCAAAAATTTTAAAGGGTTTTTATTCTAAAATATTTACCGTAAATTAAGATTTTGAGTGTGACAAGTGAAAGTAAAAAACAATTATTAACCTCTTTCTTGTACCATATATAGTTTTCAATTCATTTACTGTCAGCAGCAGGTTATTCAGCAGTTGATTTTCGTTTCATTCAATGCCAAGTCTTTGTAATGACCTTTTCGTATGAATTTATTACAAGAGTCAAGGTACAAACTTTGTTTGTTAGTTTCAATCAAAAAAAAAAAACTTTGTTTGTTAGTTACGAGGCAGTTACTTTTGCAAATTTTAATACAACTAGTTGTATTAAAATAAAAAATGTAACAATCAATTGAGTTAAAATTTGGAGTATACCAAACCCATGATTTAATTTAAATAGATTATATATATATTTTTAAAAAGTGACTACCAATAAATTTAAAATTTAACATTGAACATTCTTTATACCGAATAAATCCGATTATAGTACTTCTTACTTTCCTTAATAAACTTGCTAGAGTTAAAAACTCGTTTTTCTTTCATCTAGAAGAATTTTTTTCATGTACTGCAAGCAATTGCAGTTACTCTTCTCTGTCTAAATTAATTAGAAGAAGAAAATTTCTGTCTCGGTAGTGCTCCATGGACCACACAATGAACACACAGCTCAGTACTATGGGTTTCATTAAAGTCTTATGGGAAGGCAATGGCCTAGCGCCAGCTGCTGCTGTAATGCGAGCTTCAAGATCCAAAGAAGAGAAGCCATTTTTCTTTTACTTTCCCTTAACGACTGTAAAAATTTTGTGATGCTGAAACTTAGCAACAAGAAATCACATGAATCACTGGTAACAAGAGATTATCTTGCTGAAAAAGGATAGAATTTCGGTGGTAACTTGTTTAGCGTTCTCCTGCTGGATAAAATGGTGTCCATGGATGACAACAACTTCAAGCTCAGTTACAAGGCACCTAATTTATTTTCCTTGAACATAATATGTATAGAAACCTTCTGGCTTCTCCGAACATTTCGGTCATGAACTTAATGGGTTTGATATTGGTGAGCGTGGGAAGTAATGTACGCTTAGATTAACCAGGGCTCTAAGTGTATAACTCTATCTGGCCTGAAAAGGCAAAGGTGCTATGCAACTTGTGCACCTCAATCATGACCCCCCACAACTGCCTGTCCAGAGAGACCACATTGCTTTGTTTGTAGCATCAGTGCAACATGGAATATTTGCAAATACGACCGACTTCAAGGTCACAACCTTTCCATTAATGCGAAAAAAATGAGTCTTTTGCATTGAGTTTGTCATTTTTATATTCGTTCAATCGTGCTTTTCATGGAACGCATTTGTTTACCAGATTTAAACAGAAATGTCTTGTTGCTGGCCTAGCTAGAAGGGCATTGAATCTCCAACCTGATGGAGAATTGTGAAAGAGGCTGGGTTTTCGGGGCAGTCCCATAGTCTCCGTAGTCTCGCGTATGGGTGCGCAACAACATGAAAACCATAGTCAGCCATGTGATTTATCTGATACTTCCAGGAGGACCACAGCTGAGGAAAGCCTTGAATAAGGAGTGTACAACTGGTCCTTTTCCTTCCTCTGCTCTGCGCTTCCAAATTCCATTGGTCTGGTCTCCCCAATTTCCGTGATTACTCCGATTGGATCGCATTTTCTCAAGTAGTAGTATACTTTTTTGATGATTCAGAGCCGTGGTGTTTCAATGTTGGTAGGTACTGGACCACTGGTGATCACCAGGAGTGAAAGTTCAAACCTCTTTGGCTGTCAAGAACACTGAACCATTATAATTCATGAATATAATATGTATTCGTTTCATATAAAATCTAACAAAACATGAAAATTTCGTATCAATAAGTTAAATACAAAACATTTTTAGCTTTGATTATATTCATATGCTATTTTTATAAAATTTTAGCCAATATCACTTTAGCAACTTTTATTTGTGATATTTTCGTATTGATCATCATATAATATCTAAAATTTTAATCTAATTTGAATTAAAAAGACAAAAGGACACTATAATTTTCCAGAAGAATTAATACTTCTCCTTTCTCCTTTGGAAAATAAGTGGGGGCCGGGGCCTGGTAGCCATGGGACCTTTTTTTCTTGCATGGTATTGGTAGTAATGGTGGAAATTGCGAAAGTCAATGACAGTTTTAATGCCCTTGTTCTTTTGCTAATGTTTACGGAATGCATGAAACATTCACACGCCAAAAGGTCTGAAAATTCTGATCATCAAGCAAATCAGAGTGAGTTACTTGGTCATGTCGCTTTCTAAATCGATTGTTAAATGAAAATAAATTACATAACTTATTTTGCGGACGTGTTCTTAGTTTTGTTTAAGTCAATTTGATTAACAGTTTCCTAAATGAGCCTATGAAGATTGGCCCATCCAGTTTTCTAGCCTCGTTTGACAAAATTGCGCAGAAATTGACTTTGTCTATAATCTAAATTCAAAACACGAGTTTACAAGAAAGTATGATATTAATTTTCCTTCTTTCTTAAATGGGGCAATGAAAATTGATTAATTAGAGTTTGTTAGTTTCTTTTGATAATTTTGCCCGGCATGTGATAGGAGCTGAATTTGTCAATGATCTTTTTTATTTTTAAGGTGTGAAAATTTTACATGTAGGATATTGAATTCTTTCTTCTTTGAGATCAATAGTCTTTGATGTGAAAAAATAAAATTTATATTTATTATTCTATTTTTATGAAATTTTATCATTTTATTTTTTTATTTTTAATTACTTATATATATGAAAATAGAATATTTCATCTAAAATTCTTTTTCTTTTGTTTTGGCAAGAAAATGTTTATACTTTTTATCAATAAAAATGCCAAAAAAATTTAAATACGAGAAAAATAAAACAAAATTAATTTATTTTTGTTTAAAAATAAGAATAATCATTCTATATATCGTTAGTGGAGTTTTTTGACTCCACAAGCGATGTTAGATGGTTACACATGTTTTTTAAACATATTAAGAAAATAAAAATACATAAAATAGAATATGTGTAAGGATAATTATTCCATACACTGTTAGTATATATTTTTATTCACAATCAGTGTTAGATCGTGACATGTGTCTCATAAAAATATTAAAAAAAAAGACACATTTGACGATTAAACACCGTTTGTGAAATATATATATTACATTGACAGTGTATGTAATAAAAATTTTACCTTTAGTGTAATCATTTTAATCTTGCTTGTAGAGTTAACAAACTCTATTGCCGGTTTAAGATATTAATTCTAAAAATAAATAAATTTATTTAGAAAATGAAAGCTAAAATTAAAATGGACAAAAAATGCATTTAATATTTATGGTCTAGGCAACTTGACATCGGTAGACCAAAATCAAACTTTTAAAATTTTTATTAAGTTTATATAATTTTCACCGAAAACCATATTTTCCTTTTTTTTCTTATTTATATTATTTAGGTGGAAATTTTTTATAAATAAAAGATATGAACAATTGTAATGTTAGTATGACATTAAAAATAATTTTAGGTGAAATATTATATTTTTAATCATATATGACTAAAATTGCATAAAAATGTAATAAAATAGTAAATTTGAATAATTTTCCAATTTCTATTGCATTTTTTAAAACTTTTTATTTCAATTGATTGGATCAAATACTTGGGAATCGACGGTGCGTAGGCCCAATGAGACATGGACCGAAACGTTTTTCGGGCCTTACATCTATACTAAGCCCAGCCCAAGCAACCTAATCGACCTTTTTCATTACCCGATCCGAGCCGGCTCAAATCTTAAACCCCACGAATAAAACCCACACCCTTGGCTGAGCGCGGAGGTTTCTGGGATTTTAGGTTCCAAATTTCATTCCGCTTCCTCGGCAGCAGAAACATTAATGGGGAAAAACAAGAGATCCGAGAAGAGACCCGAATCCGAACACTCACCTTCCACTGTCTTCGTCACGAACTTGCCCTACTCTTTTACCAACTCTCAGGTATTTTCCACTATAGGAAATTAGCTTGAGGACTATGTCTTAACTTCTTTTATATATAGAAATCAGCAGTAGTATTTTTTTTTTTTGATGTTTTGATATTTTCCAGCTTGAAGAAACATTTAGCGATGTCGGTCCAGTCAGGCGTTGCTTTATGGTTACGAAGAAGGGTTAGTGATTAAGTGATTTGAGGCACGCATTTTAATTTAGTTAATAGGAATACTAATTTGTTCTTTATCTTGTTCATAGGCTCAACTGAGCATCGCGGTTTCGCTTTTGTTCAATTGTAAGTTAATTGAGGTTCACTTATCAAATTTTTTTTCTTAATGGTGCTCTATTTTGTTTTATTAGCTTTATTAATTTGAACGATTGGGCTGAGTCTTCATGCTTTCTTTGGAGATAAACTTTGGCTTTTACCTTTTTCGTGTTTTTGTATCTCTTTTGCAGTGCTGTTAATGAAGATGCCAACCGTGCTATTGAGCTGAAGAATGGTTCTTCTGTTGGAGGTCGGAAAATTGGAGTTAAACATGCTATGCATCGTGCTCCATTGGAGCAGCGACGGTCAAAAGCAACCCAAGGTTTGTTTATTTCAAATAGTTATGGAATTTTATGTGTTTCTCGCCCGACTGCTAATTAGTGGCTGCCTCAGATGAAGTGACAAAGAAGAATGACAAGGATGGTCTTACCTCAACTGTAGATGAGCATGGACCGGACCTTCCGAAATTAGGTTAAGTGTTTATATTATTTAATTACAGTCATTTGTTGTTAATTCTCATTAGTGACTCGTTCTGTTTCCTGATTTATTTGATATTTTGAATATATGCAGAGAAACCTTTGCAACCTAGAAAAGCAGCAACACTTTGTGCTGATCTAGCTGATAAAGAGACTTGCTCAGAGAAGCAGAGGTACTGAATTCTTTTTGCCAATATTTATGATAAGCAACTCTTTCTAGTCTGTTATGCCAAGTACTGGAATTAGTTAGAAACGGACCCTTAACGGCAATGTCCACTTGCTAGCAGCCAATTTTGAATTAATTTTCACTCAAAAAATGAATCTTTAAATTGCTTTGTGTTCATTTTCCAGATCATGTTAGAAACCCGTTTTCTGATGTACGATGATTTATTGTTTAACAATAATGATATTAATTTCTGACACAAGGCATGATTTTCCTGTTCCCCTGTCAATGTTATGAAGGGTTGCGAGGACTGTTATATTTGGTGGTCTTCGTAATACCGAGATGGCAGAAGATGTTCACCGACGTGCAAAGGAGAGTGGCACAGTCTGTGCTGTAACTTATCCTCTTCCAAAAGAAGAGCTTGAACAACATGGTAAGTGAAATAGTTGCCTCCTATGAAACCCAGAGAATGAAAGCTTTGTAGTAGAGTTATGTTATTTTTGAAGAGCTCTTTGGATAGTTTGATAGGGAACTGAGAAAATTCCTACTTTCTACATGCCGGCGTAGAATATATTCTTCATAGAGTATAATCAGTTAAAATAATTTATGATATAAGGAAGCTGATTGTGACATGTGGTACTTTATATAGCATCTAATTTGCCATGTGCTTGTCTTTGGTATGTGCATACACCATTGCTTTAATGGCTTTCCATGCATACTTGGATAATTGGATGCTTTCATTGCCCAATTATACTCATTCACCATCAATTTATTAGTAGCAGATTTTTGGTGCTTCCAAATTTGTCATAGTTATATTTGGTTAAGACATATGGCATATGGTTTCTGGATTGAAAATTGACTGATAATCCAAGTCTCTCTTTGAGGATTACTTTAATTGCCATCAAATAATTACAAACTATAAAATGCAAAATTTACTAGGTCTTGCGCAAGATGGCTGCAAAATGGATGCTTCAGCCGTACTTTTCACAAGTGTGAAATCAGCACATGCTGCTGTCGTAATGCTCCACCAAAAAGAGATACAGGGAGGCATTGTGTGGGCACGCCAGCTGGGTGGTGAGGTAAAGTAACTATGATAAAGCAGTCTTGCTTCAGCTGGTACTTATTTATATGTGAATGATGTAGCGATGAGATTCTTTAAGTTCACTAATTTTGAGTTCTTATTTTTAACTATTTATGCCTGAAATTAACTAATTAATTTTCTCTGGTACTTGTGGTTCAGGGCTCCAAGACTCAAAAGTGGAAACTAATTATCAGAAATCTTCCTTTCAAGGTTGTTTGATATAACAGAGTATTATAACCCCTATACTTGATTTTGCTGGTTGAGACTTGAAAGCCCTTGACTTCTGAAGTAGTTCCCTAAACATTTTTGCAGGCTAAATTGAATGAGATAAAGGATATGTTTTCTGCAGCAGGGTTTGTCTGGGATGTATTTATTCCACATAATTCTGAAAAGGGGTATCTTCTTGTCATACAATATCATCTAAAAATTTCATTTAAATTTTGTATTTTTTTCATTCATATAATGGTTTTGTCCTTTTTTCCCCAGGTTATCTAAGGGTTTTGCTTTTGTCAAATTCACAAGTAAACAAGATGCAGAAAATGTATTACTTCTGGGTTATTCTTTAGTCCAAGATGTGAAGCTTTTGAGAACCTTTTTTGCTACATATTTTTACATTATTTTTCAATTTCAGGCCATTCAAAAGTTCAATGGGCAAATGTTTGGTAAAAGACTCATAGCCGTTGATTGGGCTGTTCCGAAGAAAATCTACAGTGGTGGTTCTAATGCTGCTGTTGCTTCAGATGATGGTTTGTGTCCTTAAGTGAATTTTGTCTACTCATCATGCTTATTATCTTGTTTCCTGTGTGAGCCTTTGGCTGTATCACCAGAGATGAATGAGTTGTCTTAACTTCATGGATCAATAATCCATATCAATTATCAAATAAAGAAGCTATATTTCTTATGGTTACAGGAGTGGAGAAGATACATATCAGATTAGAATTTCTTGAAAAGTATTACAGTATGTTCTTCCTTAATTATTATAGGAAGTTAATTGCATATGTGTAATAAGTTTGTTCTCCCAAGAATGGGTTTCTGACAGTTAGATATTGTTGACTTTCTGAATGGTGATTAATTCTCGGCTTGACTATTCAAGTTATGTATATGTCTGTTTGTGTATCACACACACACACACACACACACATATACACAGGTAGGGATTTTTGATCTTTGAGTTTTCTATATTAAATATGTGGTTATGTTCTTGATATATGTTGAAGTTGGTGTCTGTCCTTAATGGTAATTATTGTGTTTTATTTTATCCTTTCTCTTCTATACATGGCTTTCTATATTTCATGCCATTTTCTTGGGAAATTTTTAGCGGTATTATCTTCTTTTATCTATGCATTTAAGCTTGCAATGGAATATCATTCTCATTCTAGTGGTTTTACAGGGCAGCTGAATGAAAGAGACAATGAAAGTGATAGTAGTGGCATTGCTATGGAGGATGAAGGTGGGGATGGAGATGGGGATGGTGGTATTGCTTCAGATGACTCAAATATGTCAGAGACGGAAAGAACATCAAAAGAAGTTGATTTTGATAAGGAAGTAGACATTGCAAGAAAAGTTCTGAATAACTTGGTGACATCCTCTTCAAAAGATTCTCCTTCTCTCCTCGAAGATGCTGTCCTGCCCAAGAGGGATGACAAGTTGAATGTAGATGAAACCGTTAATGTGCAAAATAAGTTACCCACTGAATCTGCAATAGGGTCAGATATCACTAAACCTGAAAAATCCAGCAAAAGTAAACAAACAAATGTTAAACAGACAGATGGAGAAGCTGAATTACAGAGAACAATTTTCATAAGCAATCTTCCGTTTGATATTGATAATAAAGAAGTGAAAGAAAGGTTTTCTGGATTTGGGGAAGTGCAATCTTTGTTCCAGTCCTTCATCCAGTTACCAAGTTAGGACTCAATCTAGTTTGAAATGTTTCGTTTTCTTGCTCCTAATAAATGGTTATGATTTTTTTTGCTCCCTGGCAGGAGACCGAGAGGAACTGGTTTTCTCAAGTTTAAAACAATTGATGCAGCTACTGCAGCAATTTCAGCAGCAATTGCTGCATCTGGTTTGGGTATTTTTCTTAAAGGTAGACAACTCAAAGTGTTGAAGGCTTTGGATCGGAAATCAGCACATGATAAGGAAGTGGAGAAGGCCAAAATTGAGGAACATGACCAACGTAATCTCTACTTGGCGAAGGTTGCTTTACTTGGCAGTTAACTGAATTTCCATTGATATGATTTGTTTGCAATATAGTTTTGATGTCTTGTTTTTATGACTTAATAGGAAGGTCTCATAGTTGAGGGGACTCCAGCTGCTAAAGATGTTTCAGCTAGTGACATGGAAAAACGCAAAATGTAAGGATTTTTTTATTCGTTTCCCCTGATTATACAAGTCTGATACTGAGCATCGATTTCTTCTGTCTATGGTGCTGTGCAATGCAAATGAGTGCTAGCATGTTCACTGCTTAGTTGTTAATGGGTCTCTGATTTGGCCAGGAATGGTTTAAATGGATGGTCAAAACAGAATTAAGTACATAAGGGAAAATGTTTTCACAGTTTTCTTCTCCCATATAGAGTCCTCTTTGTTTGGGATGAATGTGCGAGTTTGTTACAAAAGCCTTAATTTGACCTTGCTATAACTTTTTGAATCAAAGTGCTAATGGGAAGAATTCTTGGTGGCCCTGTTGATTGTCTTGTGAAATTTCATGTTCCTATATTATTATTCTAACGCTTTTTGGATGCCTTGCAGGTTGCATGAGAAAAAGATGACCAAGCTTCAATCTCCGAATTTCCATGTTTCAAAGACAAGACTTGTTATATATAATTTGCCAAAGTCTATGGCTGAAACAGAACTGAAACAACTTTGTATTGATGCAGTTACTTCACGAGCTACAAAGCAAAAACCTATAATACGACAGGTTAGATAAAGTTGTTAATCTGTTATTATAAAGTTTTTTTTTTCTTTTGATTCTTTGTATAATTTTCTGCATATTTAGTGTAGTCTCTTAACTCTGATATTACTCATGCAGATTAAATTCTTGAAAACTGTGAAGAAGGGAAAGCTTGTCATAAAGAATCAGTCACGTGGGGTTGCCTTTGTTGAGTTTACAGAACATCAGCATGCACTTGTGGCTCTGAGGGTTCTTAATAATAATCCTGGTAATGCTCCCCATTGGTATTTCTCATGTGCATGATTGGCTATAATTTGGACACAAGATTTGTCCTGTTTTTGCTCTTACCTTGCATGCATTTGAAGGGTGGTTTAACAACAACGTCAAAGGGGAAAAAAGTTGCTCAAGTGCATTTTTTTTTGTATTCTAATATAAAATTGTCATTGGTTCTTTGTAGAAACTTTTGGTCCTGAGCATCGCCCAATGGTGGAGTTTGCTGTTGATAATGTGCAGACATTGAAGCTGCGGAAAGCTAAGTTACAAGCTCAGCAGCAGGATGATAATGATGATTTGAACAATGCACGGCAAAATGCTGAATCGCATCCATTTGATGCTTACCCTACCAAATCCAGAAAACGGAAATCTAGAGATGACAAAAGGGCAACGAAACATTCAGAGTTGAAAAAGGCTGAGATGGAAAACACAGTTGCCACTGAGGAAGCCCCAGCGACTAAGAAGCCAAAGCATAATCCAGCAGGTGAAAAGACAAAACCTTTTCCTTTGAAAGAAAATGTGGAAGGCTCCAACCGGAAGTTGAAAGCATCAAAGTGCAAACCCAAGGGTAGCAAAGGTGGCATGAAGCCTGATGTTGGAAGTTCAGATAAGGTTGAAACAACTATTAATCATACCCACAAATCAAAGTTCAAGGAGGCGGAAGCAGTTTTGCAGCCAAAAGAGAGGACGCCAAAAGAACAAGCAAAGAGGCAGGAGGGAGAGACAAGTTCGAAAAGAAAAAGGTCAAAAAAGAATAAAGATCCATCAGGTCGAGATGTGGTAGACAAACTTGATATGCTAATTGAACAATACAGATCTAAATTCTCACAGCCGATATCTGGAACATCCGATGCAGAAAAGCAAGGTTCTAAAAAGCTTAGAAGGTGGTTTCAAGCTTAATTTCATTTAAGCAGGTTATATAACCAGTTTTTTATAGCACATCTTGACAGATCCATCTTTAGAAATTTGAGATCTGTTGAAGCTATTGATGTTGATGCAATTCCTATAAGCTTTGTACATTGGTAAAATAACAATTTTGTGCCTTGTAACATGTAGCCCTATTGGCAGCAATTTGAAACTATTCTGTTTATTGTTACATACTTATGATTGAGACAATTTCAACATTTTATGATTAACTTTACTAGATGGTTTTAGGCTGTTTGGTTAATCTCTTCTCTATTCAGTTTGGTATCAGATCAATTGCATTTTTACTAGTTTACTCACTTTTGGTTAATCTCTTCTCTATGTTTGTGCATGCATGCTTAAGGATAACCAAAAGAATATGAACTCTGGGCTTAACTAGAGTTTTTACTCTCACTCTTAAGGGATAGCATCTAGTAGGTTTGGTTTTCAAATTTTAACGCATGTAATCTTTTTCTTTATTTTCAAGTTTTGCCTCTTTTTGTGTGTGTGTGTATCAAATCTTGTGACCATTAAAATGTTCACTGTGGAAATCGACACAAGAAAAATAGAATTGGCAAAATCAACAGGGTACTATTTCCAACCACAATTCTGGTCAGCTCTCCCTGCCACTTTTTCTTGAAATGGCAAGAAATGCAAAGAGAAGATGATGAACAAATTGATGTCCTTTTCTATTAACAGCTATACAGCCCACAGCTTGCAGTTTGATTGTGAGAAGTGGGTGTGACTTGGGGCAAAGCTGCAAATCACACAGGAAAAAACAAGCATATAAAAAGTCAATTAACACAACCACTATTTCTGGAAGGGGGTGGTTGAGATCATGAGATGCATGGCTGATGGCTGTATCTTCATCACCTTTCTATTGACAATCCAAGATTGAAAGTGACCTATATTTATTCTTTGCTTTCTCCTTTCGCTAGCTAAAAATTCTCTCATGGTTATCTTATAACTCACTCAACAACATAAAATAATTTAGTTAATTAATCATAGAGAAATTATTTCTTATACTTTTAGTAAATATTTATAAATTGCACAAATTGAGTTAGAAGAATAACACATATCCTTCACATTATATTAACAAATTAAATGTTAATTAAAAACAAAAAATATGCGTTAATATCTTAATCTTATTCATAGAGTTAAGAATTTTTAATTATATATTCTCTTTTTGTTTAATAAATTGAAATCAATTAATATTGTAAGCTTATCATCATCATCATTACAGTTTTTATTTTAATATGAGAATAAACTACATGAATCAATATATGAACTTAACTAAGTGATCAAAAAGAGTATCACTGAGTAAGAAACTTCTCACGAGATTTATATAATAGTTCATCTCATAATAATTAAATAGATTTTGAGTGGTTGATTGTTTAGATCGACCACCAATCTTTTTTTATTCGAGTTTGAGAATCTAATATCGTAAACATAGGTTAATAAAAAAAATGAATAGTTATAATAAATTAAAGTAATTCTAATTTTTTTTTTCAAAAGATGCTTCAGGAATCAACCATTCACCACTAAAATACACAAAAATTGATGTGATAATATACCTAAAAGCTGGTGATCATAAATTAGTTTATTGAAAGCTTTAGTTGAAATGGTTTAGTTGGTTTATTTCTTCATCATGTCATTATGTTAAGGCTTGGAGCAATGTCACAGATATAAATTTGACACGTGGCTTGACATGGTAGAGTGGAAGCCATATGTATATATGTAACTCTATGTTAAAGGTCAAGAATGCAATGTTGCCATTCACATGGGACGAATTGAGGTGGGTCACCCATGACTCCATTGTTTCAAAAAAGCAGAAAAAAATTAGCTCTCAATGCCCATTTTTCTTGTCGTTTACTCATTTTCTATAAACATGTTCATTTCACTACATTAGTCAATTGTTTGTGCTGAACGTGGTTCCAGAGAGCAGACATCACCTGAAAGACAGATATGATAATTCTAGAAAAAATTATATTCGTATCATATAAAATTGTGTTCATATAATGTAAAATAAAAAAAATTGTTTTAAAATTCATATCGATGTGTCAAATATAAAAATTATTTTTTTAGCATTTGTCATATTCATATATAGTTTTACTTGTTTTTAGGCTGTGCCACATTTGTGTCTTTTATTCATATTATTTTTGTATCATGTCGTATTTAGATTGTCCATATATCTGAAAGATAAAAAGCACGTCAAAAGAGGCCGAAGATGGTTTAGTCCAAAATTGTAAAAATGAGTTTTTTTTTATTGTGAAGATTTGTACTTAATTTGTGAGGTATTGTTCATTTGATAGAAACATTTTAACAGTTTCAAGTCTTTACATTTATCATAACACAATCTTATAATATCTTAACATGAGATTGAGGTGTTACACTCATGATGCATGGGTTGTTGCTCTTAAGCTAAGTAGATTTAAACTCGTGCGATGCATGGTGACGATTTTAATTTATAATAATTTTTAAAAAATAGAATATGATTATAAAAATTGTTTTGAAATACATGTTGAATGTGTATTAAAAATATTGATGCATATATAAAATATGCATATTAAAAAAATTGGAAATCAAATAGTAATTAAAAAATTTATAAAAAAATTAAATATAAAAAATCTTAAATATTAAATAAATTACATAGCTACAATAGTAAATACAATTAATAGTAATTGATAAAAAATATAAATAAACAAAATGATTGAACAAATAAACAAATTTTTTTCATGTGAGATGTTTGAACAAACAAACAAAATAGAATCAAATATAAACAAACAAGGAGAAACATAATTGTTCAATAGAACAAAAATCTGAAAAAATGATAGAATAAAAATTGAAAAAAAAAAAGACATGAAATTTTAACTCAATGCTTAAATATATAGATTTAGATATTCATTTTTAACTTTTGGAGAAAAGATTTAAAAATTTAGGATAATTTTGATTAAAATATATAGATATTTTTTAAATTAAAATATATAATAAATAATAAAAGAGAAATCAAATTTTAAAATAATTTTCTTTGATTTAAATAAATATAAAATGGTTGAATTTTTTTTAATTCTCAAATATTTTAAAATCAAATAATAAATTTAATAAGATAATATGAAAAAAAATTAAAATTAAAATAATATTTTATCTATTAAAAAATTAAACTATCTGCATCGAATATTTCCTTTCAACCAAAAGCATTGAATTTTATATAAGATGAGATAAACGCTTACGAAAAATTGTACGAGTTTCCATTCCTTGCTTCAAATTCAAGGTGTTGAATACGGAGTTGATCCAATGGAGAAACTGTTGACTTCTGAAACTGGTAAAAAAGACAAAGTTACTGATAATATTTAATAGATTGAGATCGTGAAAACAGTTACCTAATACTTCCCATGGTGATGAAATCCCACAACTAACACGTTGAATTAACATTATTGGCGTTATAAACTTACAAGCAATCCCAAGGGAAATGAAAAATGATTTTGTGTAAAAAAATCGTGTGTAGAAGTTAGAACATTGCCTCCTCATGAACGCTTTTTCTTCTTCTTTTGTCAATGTTGCCCCTCCCATGAGCCAGCTGTTGTTTCGTTTTCAACATGTACATTATTGGTAGTAAAAAAGTGAAGAAATATAATGTGGGAAAGTGTAAAGAATGAAAGATATGTGGGAAAGAACAAAAGAATTCTGAACTCGAAATCTTTCGATTCCCTTGTGCGATGGTTTTCATTTGTTTTCCTTCCTCTAAAAAGATAACAGTGGCCAGTATATAATCCTTGTGACATTCTTTCTTTCCTCACACTTCACCTCATTGTCAACATTGCTTATTGTTTTCTCACCTCTCTTCTCTTTCTCTCTCCGCTGGAGAATATGGCAGCTAACTCAGCTTCCTACTGGCTTTTTATATGCATTGCAATGTTGTTTCTAAGTGTCAAGGTGACTCAATGCAGTGTTACTTATGATGGAAAGGCTCTTATCATCGATGGGCGGAGGAGAATTCTCTTTTCTGGTTCTATACATTATCCTAGAAGCACTCCTCAGGTACATTATTTTCTCACTTTCTCATCTCATCCCACATTTTCTAGGGAAAATATTGATCTTGTGGACAACTTTGTTGCAACTTTGGACAATGAAAAGATTTGAACGTAATGCAGATGTGGGAAGGTCTTATACAGAAAGCTAAAGATGGTGGTTTGGATGCTGTTGACACCTATGTCTTTTGGAACCTCCATGAACCTTCTCCTGACAATGTAGTTTGCTTCTCTCAAAATTTTCCTTCCTTTCCTCTGTTTTTTTCCCTGTTGAAACTTTCTTGCATTTTTCTTATGAATTTCCATTTTTCTTTCCTGGGTGTTAGTATAATTTTGAAGGGAGATATGATTTGGTTCAGTTCATCAAATTGGTCCAAAAAGCTGGGTTATATGTTCATCTTCGCATTGGGCCTTATATTTGTGGAGAATGGAATTTTGGGTAATCACTACTTTTCCATTGTGTAGACAACCTTGTACAAGATATTCATTTATACTTCATTGATGGTTTCTTTTCTTCTTTCCCCAGAGGTTTTCCTGTTTGGTTGAGGTATGTTCCTGGAATTAGCTTCAGAACAGACAATGAGCCTTTCAAGGTAAATAGCTGTCTTAAGTATAGTAGAAATGGTAGAGAAAAACAGATTAGAAATGCATTACAAGTTTTGTACTTCCCTACAGTCTTTGCTAATTCTGGTTTTTCAGCAAGCAATGCAAAAATTCACCCAAAAAATCGTCCAAATGATGAAAGATGAAAACTTGTTTGAGTCTCAAGGTGGCCCCATCATCCTCTCTCAGGTATGGCTTAGGTTACATTCGCTTTGATTTCTAATATGCTCAAGTTTTGCAAACCAAGAAATGAGACATACCCATTTTGCATCAAACTTACTTGTTTTGTTTCTTCATTTTTGTTTGCTCAGTTGATGATAAGTATGTCCATTGTTCTGCTTGTTTGCAGATTGAGAATGAATATGAACCTGAAAGCAAGTCATTTGGAGCTGCTGGTCAAGCATATGTTAAATGGGCTGCAGAAATGGCTGTTGGGTTGGACACTGGGGTCCCGTGGGTTATGTGCAAGGAATATGATGCCCCAGACCCTGTGGTAAGCAAAATATACTGGGTCAGCCATTGATGTTGTACTTGAAAGCTTCATCCATTATTAGCCTTGCATTATGAAACAAATACTCAGTTTCTTTTCAAAATCCTGGTGGTGACAGATAAACACATGCAATGGTTTTTATTGTGACTATTTCTCTCCAAATAAACCTTACAAACCCACATTATGGACTGAGGCATGGACTGGCTGGTAAATTTTCTCACCTATCATCAATCAAAATGGGGCTTTTTTCCTTTTATTTTTCTACTATAAGCTTACTACCGGCTCATCTATGTAGGTTTTCAGACTTTGGTGGCCCGAATTACCGCAGGCCAGTTGAGGATTTAGCATTTGCTGTTGCCAGATTCATTCAAAAGGGTGGCTCCTTTGTGAATTACTATATGGTTTGTTAACAACTTCGATTTCTCAAATGTGTTCATTGGAAAGTTACAGCAATTATTGGTTAATATTCATGAATGCATTTCAGTTATGTAGAAACTGATCCCCATATTCCATGTTATGCACTCTGCAGTACCATGGTGGTACCAACTTTGGAAGAACTGCTGGAGGCCCTTTCATTACTACAAGCTATGACTATGACGCTCCAATTGATGAATATGGTAACGAGTTTAATCCGAGTAGCATCATTTTCATACGAATTCCGATTTCATACATAAATCACTTGAGTTAAACCCAAGCGGCTTCTGATACGTTACTAACGGTATATGCTAATTTGAAAGGCTTGATCAGGCAACCTAAGTATGATCATCTGAAGGAACTCCATAAGGCTATTAGGTTGTGTGAAAAAGCTTTGTTTACGGCTGATCCGAACGTCATGGCTTTGGGAAGCTACCAACAGGTGCCTGGACATTCAGTCTGGAATCATTTTGTGCTTCTTGAATAAATGTGCTTGTTGAAGTCTTACAAGGAAATCAAACTCAATGGTAACTATCCTCAGGCACATGTTTTCTCCTCCAAGTCAGGCGGCTGTGCTGCATTTCTCTCCAACTACAACATGCAGTCAGTTGCAAGGGTGACTTTTAATGATATGCAGTATGACCTTCCCCGTTGGTCCATCAGCATCCTTCCAGATTGCCAAAATGTTGTTTTCAACACCGCCAAAGTAAGTGGTTTGACAGTAGTCTGATATCTATTCTGGATTGGTTACATTCAGTTTCTTTCGGTTTCATTTGATGTGATGGGATGATAAACCAGATACCATCTCTCCTTCCAGGTTGGAACTAAAACATCTCAAGTGCAAATGCTGCCGGCAAATGTGAAGTTGGAATTGTGGGAGACATTCAATGAAGATGTGTATTCCGTGGAAGATGAGTCACCAATGGCGGTCAATGGTCTCTTGGAACAATTAAACATCACAAGAGATACCAGTGATTATCTCTGGTACACGACCAGGTAAAGTTGAATGATTGTATGACAGCTGAAATTAAATTGACATCTCAAATAATTTCAATCATTGATTAGCTGATTTTTCCAGTGTCCAAATAAGTTCAGCTGAATCACTTCTTCATAGAGGTAAACCCCCCGCGCTCAGTGTGCAATCAGCAGGGCATGGCATGCATGTTTTTGTCAATGGACAGCTTTCAGGTACATTCTTCAGTTTCTCATTCCTGAGCTAATGCTCTTGGGTGTTAAGTAACCAAAAAACTTCGATACTTGCTTAAAACTTACAGGATCAGCTTTTGGGACTCGGCAAAACAGGAGGTTTACTTTTACAGAAAACGTTAACCTTCACCCTGGAATGAATAAAATTTCAATCCTCAGTATAGCTGTTGGACTGCCGGTTGGTTCTCCAAATTCCATTTTCATCTTCGACCATTTCTTACAATATGAAAACATATGTGGAATCATAACATAAGAAAACGACTAAAGTTTCTGCTGATTTCATATTCAATTTTTTCTGTTGTTGAAGAACATTGGTCGGCATTTTGAGACATGGGACACAGGAGTCCTAGGACCAGTTGTTCTACATGGACTAGATGAAGGACAAAGGGACCTAACCTGGCAGAAATGGTCATACAAGGTTGTCCAATTCCTCTTCTGTGCATTCATGGTTTTCCAATGACATTCTTCCTCATGATTGTTTCTCTTATACAGGTTGGCCTTAAGGGAGAAGCCGATGGTCTAGGTTCTCCAAATTCTATCCCATCAATGAATTGGATCCAAGGATCCTTGGCAGCTCAGAAACAACAGCCATTAACATGGTACAAGGTAATGAAAACGGAAATAAAGCAATATAAATATTCCTTGAAACCCTTACAGCTCATGCAAATATAACAAAGAAACCATGAATTCAACCTTCAGGCATTCTTTGATGCTCCGGAAGGAGATGATCCCTTAGCTTTGGACATGGGCAGCATGGGAAAAGGCCAAGCATGGATCAATGGACAGAGCATAGGCCGATATTGGAGTACTCCAGCTAATGGTAACTGCAGCGAATGCAGCTATGTGGGTTCATTCCGTCAGACCAAATGTCATTTTGGCTGCGGCAGTCCAACTCAGCAATGGTACAACAAGCTCTCTGAAATCAAACATTCATGAACAAAAGCTTGAAATAGTAGTTAACTTCGTTCCAAACGTGTCATGTTTTCAGGTACCATGTTCCCAGATCCTGGTTGAAGTCAACACAAAATTTATTGGTGTTTTTTGAGGAAACTGGTGGAGATGCATCAAAGATTTCACTGTAAAACGAGTGGTGACAAATAACTAACTTTAAACACTTGGTAGCTTCTCCATTAAAGTGCCTATAAGCTTTCATGTGGCTATGGGCTATGGCATAGACAGAAGAGGAAAAGAAGAAAAATGACATACTCCATAACTCAAATATCTCTAATGGAACTTAATACAAAGTAGCGAGCTTTCGTCATTTGTACTACCAACAATAGATGGGGCTGAAAATTACAGGTGGAATTTATGATGATTAGTCTTTTGACTTTTTTTTTTCTTGTATTAGTGGGACATCTTTTAAGGGTCTGCCATTACTTTCTACCTAAGAATTGGCTTGAAGGTGAGGTTAGAATTCAAGGACAGCCAAAGGCTATGGCTCACATTTTTTCTCTGATAAAGAAGCTGCTACAATCTTCTTTTAAACCTAGCTGATGGCCATGGGGCTTGATTCACCCAAGATAAAGTCTGTTTTGGTTAACATTCAACTATTTTTTTCTTATGATCTACTATAAAATTTGATCATATTTTTATGTTTACAATGTTCCGATCTTACGTTGAAAATTTTAAAGATTTGTTGCGATAAATATATATATATATATATATAAAATTAAAAGATGTCTTTTGTGAACAAAATCATAAATTTTTCGAATTAAGTGATATTTTCTTCACTAATAATTTTGTACTCCGATGACTATTTGAGATGGATAGCATTTTCTGTTGTTACTATGCGCTGGTGTGTCTTCACATTGATCTGCGGAAGATTATGGAATCAGTCCAAAAATAAGAAATGGCTAAGGTCTATGCCAAGTACTAATCATAAATTTATTTTTCTAGAAACGTTTACGTGGCAACAACAGAGCTTCCGTAAAAGTAGTTCTGGTTGCACCGAATCCCAACTCCCAGTTCCCTTTCACTTAAAACGTCATCGCTTTCCACATGCTCCCTCCAGCTTGAGAATCTTGTAAAAGAACCATATCCAATCAGTCGCTGACGTGGAGGCTCACTTATCATTCGCTTTTACTTCCCGTAAAAACCCCCAAACTTTCACCTCAATTCCAATCTTATCCCCTCTCTAAAGCCAACAAACGCTGATTAAGTTAAACCCTCCAAACACAAGATCACCAATCACACGCCCCCTGAGAAACACCGAATCTCAGCTCCCCGCCAAAAATAAATGAAACACGACAGGAAAAAAAATTAAAATTTAGTTATTTTATTATTATTTTTTAAATTTCTTTTTGTGAGTCCACAATCTCTCTCTTGTCCTTGTGCATGCCTTCGTATCGTGTTTCTCTGGACAATTCCTTAGCCCTTTTCTTCCATGGCCAAAGCCAAAGCTCCGAGGAGAACTCTAGACTCTTACACAGTCAAACACATCAACAGAACGATTAAAGGTAAGCCAAAAGATGTAAAAAGATGGAAGCGAAAAAGAAAATAAATAAAAGAAAGAGATTTCTAGGAGTTAAGGTTAATCTAAAAGTTGTGGTGATTGGCAGCGGGGGATTTCGTGTTGATGCGACCAGCAGACCAATCAAAGCCGCAATACGTGGCGAGAATCGAGCAGATCGGAGCGGACGCACGGGGGGGAAACGTGAAGGTGCGCGTGAGGTGGTACTATAGGCCGGAGGAGTCGATCGGAGGGCGGAGACAGTTCCATGGATCTAAAGAGGTTTTCTTGTCTGATCATTATGATGTGCAGAGCGCCGATACCATTGAAGGAAAGTGTATGGTCCATAGCTTCAAGAGCTATACCAAGCTTGACGCCGTTGGAAACGACGACTTCTTCTGTCGTTTCGAATATAATTCCTGCACAGGTGCCTTCAACCCCGATCGCGTCGCCGTGTACGTTCCTTTATTTTTTTCTTTCGATTCTTAGTTTTAGTGTATGTTCTGCTTTCTGCGTGGATAATTATTAATCAGGCATGTGTTTTTCCCTTTTTTCAAGTTAAACTTGAGTGGCTTAATTGGTTTTTTTTTTGGTTAAATTTTGTCTAATAATGTTTTGATTAGTTAACTGCATGACAAAGATTAGTTTAGTCAATCTAAGTTGATTATACATTGACTTGAATATTAGAAAAGAAAATGTTAAATTTTTAAGCTTAATGTTTTGATTAATTCACCTTTCCGAAACACCAGTAAGTGAGTTACTTAAAATTGTGGATTTTGAGTATTAGAGTTTGGTTTTTTTCTTATAATTTAATACTTTGATTAATTTATGTTTGGGGAAAATGTTAAAAGTTGATATTGCTCATAGTCGTGATTACTTGTATGAGGTTCCTTAAATTCAAACTTCTATACGGTTTCTTAGGTTACTACATGATCTGCTGGTGTAATTACATGCAACTTCCTACTAAATGGTCGAAATTGTATTGATCAAAATGAAGTACTTGTTGGAAGGTGCCTCTTAGAGCAAGTAAACATTTTTGTTTAAAATGAAGCTGGAGTAGTTTGCAACTTTGGGTTTCAGATTATTCTATTAAAATTTATTTCTAGTTTGTTATTGCTATGTGGCAGTTATTGCAAATGTGAGATGCCTTACAATCCTGACGACCTTATGGTTCAGTGCGAAGGTTGCAGTGACTGGTAAGTTGGATATGCATGGGAAGATAAGTATTTCAGTTGAGCCTTTTTTTTCACTCCTATCATGTTAGGTGTTGTGCATGAATATTTTGTATGAAGCTGTTCAAAATATGCAAAAAGAGTTCTCTCCAGAATGCTTTTCCAGCTATAATTGAATTTTTTTTTTTAAGAATGCTTTATCTTTTGTAAGCTTGTATGAAATCAGTTCTCGTATATGTCTACTTAAGGATGTAAAAGCAATTTATTTGAGTGGTGGATAAGTATGGTTTTAACTGTCATTAATGAGCAGGTCCTCATGGAAAAGTTTGGAATGGTATTATTTTAGCTGCCACTTGGATAAAAAAATTTTAAAGTTTGGCCCATTTAGTGGAATGATGATCCCTTCCTCTCCTTGTCTGCTGTGAGAAAGGAACATTTTTTTTTTTCAGTTTTTACGTGCTAGTATGGCTAGGGTTTAATTAGCTTTTTCTTTTAAGAAAATAGCTCTAAAGAAGCTCCTTGTAGGCTTATGTAGAAGCATTTATAAGTTATTATGCAATCAAAGTCATTGTTGTCCTTTGCTGGACATGAAAGGCGGGACAACTAATCTTCTGTGAGATGGTTATGCAAAAGTGGTGGACCTAAGCATGATTTTTTCCATCCCTTTGAGCCTGCTTGGGGGGAAGTGGGGTTGGTCCTCCTGGCATATAGGCCTTTAGTCTTTATATGGTCTTTGTAGTTGATTGTGTTGATATAAATTTTTTTATATGAATGGTCTTTGCTTAGATGCAGTGTTCACATCATAGCACATGGATGTACAAATCAAGAATTGTTGGCATTGAGTTGATAAATTTTAAATTGAAAACTCAGATTGTATTAGAGTAGGAAAGTTTGGAGAATTACTCACTGAACTTTAGGAAATTTTGTGTATTTTTATGCATATTTTTGTGTGTTAAGTAATATACATTGTTGAAGATCCAAGCAGTATTCAGAAGTCTGCCTGTTATCTGCAAAATAGAAAAACATTAACATGGGCTGAAGCCTGAAATGGTTGAGAAGCATGCTGGAAGACACAGATTTTTGCTTCATTTTCACTTTACGTACGTTCTTAGGTTGAGGTTTGTGTTTGATCCTAGTTGGGAAATTTAGTTTTTTGGCCTTTTATAGTCCTATGTCAGAAAGACTTTTTCCTCTGATTCACTTTCATGTCTAATTTCAAAGGCTCCTTTTGCATTTAGTCTATAAATTTTGTGAATAAAATGCATCCAATTTATCCAGTATGCTGTAGAAACTGTTGCCATGTTCAGCATACTACTTTTGATTCAGGTTTCATCCTGCTTGTATAGAAATGACAGCAGAGGAGGCTAAAAGACTTGACCACTTCTTTTGTGAAAGTTGTTCATCTGAAGGTCAGAAGAAGTTGCAGAATACTGATGCTGCTTCCAGACACTCAGATACAAAGGTATTCCCGCTTGTCGTTTGATTCTTTTTGGTAGTCTTTACTAGTTATTCAGCACATAGTTTATCTCTTGCCTAGACTCAAGGTAACATTTTTGTCTGATGGATATCGAGGTTGCATTGAAATGCCATTTATTTTATTCACATAAGCAGAATTATCATGTCCCATTCAAATTACATATAATTATTCACCAATGCACAATTATGTGGCATTCAGGATGAATGTGGTTCAAATGGTATTTTCTTCTTTTTTAATCATTAGTTCATGATGCATTGATGAATAACAGGAATACTCACATTAAAATCCAGCTTCTTAACAAAAGGAGGCAGAAGAACTTTCAAAACTTGGTGTTGCTTCTAATTCCCAAGCTATGGTCTCACCTTCCTTCACATTATTTCTTATAATCACCAATCCAGTTCGCCTGTTTTATCTGTTATGTGTATGCTTGTTTTTTGTGGTTTCAATTCTCAAATTTAGAAGATCTCGGAGCTGTAGAATGAATCACAGATATGGAGTGATGACTTGACTGGTAAGTGAGAGTCAGTTATGTGCATGCTAGGGTGTTTGAATGCGGACTATGTGCTTATCACTGAGGAGAACGTGTGAATGATTATTATTTCTTAAGAGGAAGGCTATGCTGTTTTTTGTAAAGCATGTGTATCAGTTCTGCATAAAGAGAGTAGTAAACTTGTGCAATGAAATTTGTAAAGGCCATGTATGGCAACAATGAACAGAGTGCCAAAGAAAAAGAGTTCAATTGGTATGCTCAATGTGGTTTGCATTGTTTCTAGAGCTCATACCTTTAGAATAAGAGGGGCTTTTTGTGACAGCTTGTATGGTTCAAGTTTCTGATTAAACTGTGTTAATGGTATCACACTATATCATTCAGCTGGCATGTATTTGTTATAACTTATAACTGTAGCATCAACATTGTGTTTCAGGTGGATACAAAACGAAGGCGAAGATGAGAAAAAGAACATAAACTCAGTGGTTTGGCCAAGAGACCAGTTAACCATGCGTAGGCTTAGAGCAAACATGGAGACAAATATATCTGTAGCCTAGTCGGTTCATGATGGTTGACAGTAACTGGTTGGAAAACCCATTTCCTGTTTATATGGTTTGAGGATGAGTCAGTGGAAGTCAACAGTGTGCTTGGTTGTATTTTATCTCATAATGTAGGTTTCCCTTCACTCTCTCGTTTATAAATTAGCGTTGTGTATAATCAGAAACTGTTTGTAGCCTATAAAATGAGCCTTAGATTCCTGTGTTCTGGCATGTCTCTACTGCATTCATAACTTAGCAAAATAAATGGCCTTATTGATAAATCTTTACGAAGTTAGGCAATTCAATTAGTACGAGTTGACAATCTTTGGAAGTTCTAATTCGTACTTAATACATTGATAGTGAAAAATTTTAATTTTATGAATAAAATTTAAAGATGGATGAAATACAAAAATTAAAACGATGCTAATTGTTCTCTAGTTTAAAAATATCAATATTTCTTTTTCAACCATCCTTAAATTCAAAAATTATCAAATTTAAACCTTAAATCTTAAACTTTAAAACCTTAAATGATTAACTTCAAATTCTAAACTCCAAAACCCTAAATCTTAAACTCTAGTTAAGGAAAAATCAATATTTAAAAACTAAAAAGGTTAATATCCTTTTAATATAAGCATAAGAAGGTTTATAAATTTCATCCCTTAAAAAGTTCACATATTTTATTTTAATTTTTAATATATCTTAAAGAGTATGTATCGTTATATTAATTTCGTTTGTAAAATTTAAAAATTTTACTAATTGAATTATAAAATAATTTCTCATTATATATTGTACTAAATTGCTAATACGGGATAATTAAAAATAAATAAAACCCTATCTAGTCATCAAATGCTGCTCTATTGGTAGCCTGTGGCCAACGTTCTTCTCTTAGTTCCCTTGCTTCATTTCTGGCTCCCTTTCTGAGCTTGACTTTTACCGATTGAGAAGATTTTAATGAGTGGTGAGTGGAAAAGGAGGTGCTCCTCCATTTAGGGATCTCATCCTTTGGATTAATAGTTGATGGAGACTTCCAACTATTCGAGTAAATCCAAAATGTTGTAAGAGGATTTGTGCTTTGAAAAGAAAAAGAATACAACGGGCCGCCTCTGCTGAGGAATCTATTGCCAAACTTGCACTGTATTGATGGAGACATTAACCGTTCGATGAAATGCTTTTAAAATGTGAATCCATTGTAGAGAAAAAAGAAAGAAAGGATATACCTATAAAATGCTTGTAAATTCTAGTAGGGGAAAGAAAAAGGTATCAACCAGCGTAAGCCAAAACTGTTTTGCTTGCCATCAGCGTAAAAAAAAAAAAAAATTGCTTTCCGTTGCCGGGACTTGAACCCGGGTCTCTCGGGTGAGAGCCGAGTATCCTAACCAGCTAGACTACAACGGAATTATTGAAATGTTGTTTGATGTCTCAAACATTGTACAGAAACAGAAAACTGATGCCAAAGAACAAACAAGAATCCTGCGGCCCAATGACATCAACAGGACAATGTCCTTGATATTGACCGTATTGGTGGTGAATAATGGTTGCCTATTTGCCATCCATCCATTATCCATCCAAACAACAACGTGAATCACATCAACAAACAAGACTCTTGTGTCCTTCGTATTTGGTCTTGCTTTGTTATTTGTCTAACCCTGACCCTGCTTTGACTTTCTTCTACCCTAAGATTGCACGTTACAGATGACAGCCAAAGCCTCCAGCATTTTTCAGGATCCTATGCCAGCGTCAGAAATCTGCTAAATCCGTTTCCACCAAATGAACAATTCCAATGCTTTTTTTACCCTTTCATTGCAGTATTGCTTTAATTAAGAAAAAAGGAATTGAAAATTTTGGTGCAAAGGCTGAGCTAACGCAAAGAAGCTCCCTCCCAGCTGGCTTATCCAAGTTCATTTTGCAAGCGTTGTAGAAATTGGCTTTTTTTTTTTTTTATAATTTCCTAAAAAAATAAAATGAGATAATAATAATATTATATATCATGAATGCATAATTAGAGTCAAACAATGATCACCTGGTTTCCTCATCAACCGCAGGCAATGGAATGAAATACGATCATTAGGGCTTTCCTTCTTCACCCATGTATGTTTGTGTTTAAAAGCTTTTATCCTTGGGTTTATATTTGACTCAGCTATATGTTACCGATCAATCCATTGTGAAATATCAATTTGTTAACGAATAAAGTTTTAAAAAAAATTTAAATTCTTAAAAGTAAATATCAATGAAATAACACTTTTTTAATTATACCTAAAAAACCTTTTACATTTATTTTTCAATATTTGCATATTTTTTAATGAATTTATATTTGATGCATTAATAATATATAACATTTATAAACTATCAGTTAACTACAAAATGTCACCTCATTAATAAGGTAAGTTATTAAATATGTAGACTCTTAAAAAAAATATCAATAAATATTTTTATTTTTAAGAACCTGCATAATTTTTTAAAACTTTATTTATTTATGAGATTTATGGGATAATAGTTGAGTGACAATGTATAAAAAGTTATACATTGTTAGTACATCAAATATAATTTTTTTTGTTAATTTTACCCATTAATGAGATGACACTTTATAATCTACAACATAAAATTGTTATACATTGTCAGTGTATAATATATAAACTCTTTTATTTTCTATTCTTGTATAATAGTGTATTGGCTCTAACTTGTTTCCGCTCTTTTCCGTACTATAACAACGCCATGAAGGTCTGATGAAGCCAACAAGTTCTCTCCGTGGTTCCAAGCTACTCCTATAACTGGAAAACGATGACCCTGCATACAATAATGATTTTATGCGTTCACGGTAGATAAGCCAAGAAGTTGGAAATATCCATTAGTACGCAAGGGAGTAGAAGCTGAAGCTTGTTTACACTTGACTGCCTCGGCCGAGTTAAGTCATAGAGGTAGACATTTGAATCCTCAGTCCCAGCAACTTCACAGCACAAAAAATCAAAATGTCAGCAAAGATTTATAACTATAATAGTCGCAAGGGTTGGGCAGAATGTAAGATTTTTTGAAATTATTTGCATTCGCAGCGCATCAAGAGCCGCTGCCTCTTGATTTGAAAATGGAGTCCAAATGCTTTTAAGGGGCAATTTATGTTGAGATTACAAACCTATACATATTCTCCTTTATCAAGGGAAAGCAGAGGGCAGAAGGATCCTCGAATGCTGTGTATTTGTGTACTTAATTTCAGCGAGCAACGCAGAGTCAGATAACCTTGTATTTCTAAAGCAACACTGCAATGTGAACATAACATCGATCAGTAAATCGATATTGATGCTACAAGTAGAAAATACGCTGTTCTGAACAAACCTAAAGAAAGAAATGTTGTAATATCTCTAATTGTATGGACTAATTAAGTATAATTATTATCATATAATTTATTTAGTAGTATAATTTATGTATAGTGTGACCATAATTGTATATAATATAAATATATTATACATGTATTTATCCTTAATGGGACGGATATAATACATGGTCTAAAAATATGGGAGGTCCCTACTGCTGGCACCACTATATAAGTGAAGGCCCATTATTCACTTGTAATTAACGGAGAAGTGAACAGCAGTAGCTCACCTCCTCTCCTTCTCTCCCGTTTCTCACCATCACTCACCATCTTCATCCCTTCTCTTGGCAGCACCACCAGCACCGGTGGACTTCCGGCGGAGCACTGGCGGCACCTCCTCTCCCTGGCAGCTTCATCAATGGCGTCAATGGTGGATAAAATAATGGTGGGTTTTGGCACAACCCACAAAGGTTAGATTTCTCCTCTTGATATTGTGCTAATGGGCTTTGTGGACGAATTAGTTCCAACAATTGGCATCAGAGCACGTCCACAATAAAGCCATTAGCCATTTTTTTGAAGAAAAATGAAATTTGTGCATTTTATATTTTTTGGGTATTTTTCGGTTTTTTGCTATACCCACAAGATTTTTCTATTTTTGAGCTAAAATAATGTTATATGCTGCTTGAGGATGAATTTTTGATGAAAATGCCGTTAAAATGTAGTAAAATGGGGCTGTATTGAGAGAGAAAACGTCGGGTCGGGTCAAAAGACCCGTTTTCTGCAATTCTGCCCGGTCTGGGCGAGAAGACGACGGGCGCGTGTCTTGCACGCGCCCGATAGCCCAACAAGAGGCGCCGCGGGCGCCAAAAGCTAATGAGGCGGGCGCGTGTGATACACGCGCCCGCATATGCAAATTAAAAAAAAAAACGGTAATATTTTTTTTCCAACCATAATACCGTACGGGCCCCCATTGTTTTAGAACCATTTTTTTTGTTGGGCCCGATTTTGGGCAAATTTTGGGCTGGACATTTATTTGGTTGGGCTTAATTATTTAGGTAATTTGGGCTATTTTTTTGTTTGAATCTTGGGCCAATTTAAATGGTTATTTATTTTATTTTAGTTAAGTCATATTGTTTAATTAATTAGGCCTTAACATTTAATTTAATTTTAGGCCAAAATAATTTTGTTACATTATGGGCATTCAATTATTTAATTTTATCAATTGACAATTTAGTAATAATTCAATTTTGGGCAATTAAAATTAATTGATTTTGAGGCCATTTTTTGCTTAATTAATTTAGGGGCCATTTTGGTTGATTAATTTTATTTGGCTATTAAATTTGAATTAATTAGTGACTATTTTGCATAATTAATTAATAAGTCATTTTGGATTAAAGTTTAATTGGTCATTTTGATTAATTAATTATGGGTCATATAATTAATTAATTATTTATTTATTTATTTTGACAATTTTGGATATTTAATAGCCATAATTAGTTATTAAGCCCAAAATTAATGTGATATAAGTGAATTTTGGAGGAATTAATTTTGGAGTAATTTCTAGAAATTTAATTACTCATTTAATTTATAATTCACTTAATTTTAAAATATATATATTTATGCCCATAAATTACTAATATTTGGCCTAATTAAATAAGTTTAGATAAATTATTTGGGTATTTTGTTGAGCCATTTTGGATTATGGTTTACCCATTCAGTTAATAATTTATTTAAATAAATAAACTCTCTTAAAATAATATTGCCTTATTATTTGAATATTCACATTTATGTGAAATTAATTTAATTAATTGATATTTGATTTAAAATTACTACATATGCTTAGAAATTGCATATTTTGGATGTAATTAATTTTGATCAATTAATTTTGTAAATATTCTTAAAATTATAAATCATTCATTGGATTGACTAGTACTTGCCTGTCGCAGGAATAGTCATGAAGATTTTTTTGACGATTTATTATTGTTAGCTTTAAATTGCAATATATATTTTGAAATGACAAAAACTTAAGTAAGCTTTAATGTCTTAATTCACATTGTAAATTTGCTCATCACACATGATTTTCTCAATTCATTTTCAAGTGATCATATCAAACTTAAGACCATGATTTAATTACATACTCTTATTGGTCTTAATACTTTGTAATGTCTTGAATATTTTAGAAAATCACTTGATGAATGTTTGGACAATATTTTCATTTGAGAAAGTCAAGAAAAACTCCCTTAAAACTTATAAATGGTTTGGGTTGAATTAGGATCAAAGGTCATATCATTTCTAACCCAAAAGTGCAGGAAAAATGCCCTCTGGAAGAAAAGGATCGATCCCCACTGTAGCAGGATCGATCCCCTTTTGGCAGAAAGTCTTCCCAAGGTCCCTGAAGCCCAGAATTAAGATTCTGGACAAAAGGGATCGATCCCCACTGTAGCAGGATCGATCCCTTTGCACCAGAAAGCCCCCAACGGCTCTTTTCTGTGAGACACAACGGCTACTTTCTGTTTTGGCTCCAACCAACGTCCACAAACCATCCAAGGGACTATAAATAGAGGCTTAGAAGCTAAAGGAAATAAGAGGAACAACTAAGCAACATCTTTCATCATTTTATTCATCTTCCTCAAGCCTCAACATCAATTCAAGAGATAAAGAGTCTTCATCTTCTATCACTCATCTATTTCTTGTATTGCTTAGCACAAACTTTGTATAGGCTTTTCATTGTGCTCAATTTCTGTAATCATTTGCCTACTTAGAGGTCTTCCTTGATTACACAACTTGTTATCCAATTCAATCCTTGTAAAAAGGGGAGGTTTCTCTTGAGCCTTAGAAAAAGAGGGAGGTTTCTCTTGAGCCTTAGAAAAAGAGGGAGAAGAGGTTTCTCTTGAGCCTAGAAAAAGAGAGAGGTTTCTCTTAAGCCTGTAAAAAGAGGGATTGTAAAGACAAATTCAAGTATAGTGAATTTGGGAAAATCCTTGGGAGCGTCTCAAGGTAGAGGACGTAGGCAAGGTAGCCGAACCTCTATAAATCACTTGTGTAAATCTCTCTTTCCCTACTCTCTTTACTTGCAATTATATTGTGCTTATTGAATTGAATTTATATTGTATAATTGCCTAGCTTAGAGAACTTAGAAAACACTCAAATAGGCTAGAGAATTTAGAGAAACCGAAAAACGGGCATAAGGTTAGCTAAGAACCGATTCACCCCCCCTCTCGGTATAGCCTATAGAGCCAACAATTGGTATCAGAGCTTGGGCTCGAGATTGAATTAGACTAACCTCTATCGAGCAAAAAGATCTTAAATGGCTCACTTGAATGTAGGCACACCCCTAGGAGAAGAGGGACAATCATTGGTTAGACCTCCACTCTTCAATGGTGAGAATTACTCATATTGGAAAACTAGAATGATGCTATTTGTACAATCAAATGATTATGAGGTATGGAGGATTATAGTGAATGGTCCTAGAATTCCCATGAAGAAAGTAGATGGAAAGGATGTCCCTAAGAGTGAGGATGAGTGGGACACAAATGACATGAGAGTGGCACAATTGAATGCCAAGGCCATGCACACTCTCTTTTGTGCATTAGGTCCCAATGAGTATAATAGAGTGTCCCTATGTGAAAATGCTAAGCAAATATGGGAAAAATTGGCCATCACACATGAAGGGACCAATCAAGTGAAAGAAACCAAAGTAGGTATGCTCACACATGATTATGAGCTATTTAGAATGAAAGAAAATGAGTCCATTAGCGAAATGTTCACTAGGTTTAATGATATAATTAATGGACTTAAGGCATTAGGCAAGAGCTATTCCAATCTAGAAATGGTTAAGAAAATCTTGAATAGCTTGCCTAAGTCTTGGGAGGCAAAGGTAACCGCAATAGAAGAGTCTAAAGATCCAAATACCTTGTCTCTAGATGAACTTATGGGCTCCCTACTTACATATGAGATGAAATTGAAAAGAAATGAAGTGCCTTCAAAGAAAGTAGGGGTAGCACTTAAGTCTTCCACTCATGAGGCCATTGAAGATGATAGTGATGAGAGTGGAAATGAGGAAGAAAAGGAAATGGCAATGTTTGCCAAAAGATTTAATAGATTTATGAGAATGAAAGAGAGAGAGAGTAATAGGAGACATCATAGGGGAGAGTCAAGTAGAAGAGAAAAAGATCACTTAGTGTGTTATGAATGTAATGAACCGGGTCACACTAAGTTAGATTGCCCCTTACTTAGGAAGGAAAAGGATAGGAAGCCTAGGAAGAAAGCATTTTTGGCTACATGGAGCGATAGTGATAGCTCCGATGATGAAAACATAGATGATGAGGTAGCCTACACATGCTTTATGGCTATTAGTGATGATGAGGCTAGTTGTAGTTCTAGTGAAGATGATGATTATACATTTGATGAACTACAAAATGCTTTTAATGATTTAGCAAATGAATTTCAATGCATGAATTCTAAATATAAGAAAATCATTGCTAAATTAAAAATAGAAAATGAAGCCTTGATAAATGCTAAGCTAGAATTTGAAAAGAAATTAGAAAAGGCCAACTTAGAAATAAATGAGTTAAATAAAAAGAACACAAATTTGCATAACTCATTTTCTAGGTTTTATATGGGTCAACAAAAATTAGATCACATGCTTGAGACCCAAAGAGCTTTCTTTGACAAAGATGGGTTAGGATATAATGCAATACAAAAAGAAACTCATCTAAAGAATTTCCTAGTGAGCAAAAATACTATGCATGATTTATCTCTTACATGCTCACTATGCAATAGAATAGGACACTCTTCACAAGCATGCACTTATAGAAAAACTACATTTAGAGGAAGAGTAGTTAAGAAAATGTGGGTACCAAAGCATGCAATAAATAATGATGATTTATGCTTGAAATGGATCCCAAAAGGATCAAAAATTGTGAACACTAACTCTCATGGACCCAAGAAAATTTGGGTACCAAAGCATGCTTGAATTTGTTTGTTGTAGGAGTGTTAGAGCATGGAGATACAAGAAACAATGAAGTTTGAATGCTCTACACACCTCTATGGAGATTGCTTGTGCCAATGAGAAAAAGGAAAAGCTTGAGGATCCATCACAACAATTCTTCAAAAGAATGGCACAAGGTGGACTCAACAATTCAAGGCAAAGCATACTCAAGCAAAGGAGTTTCGTAAGCTTAATTCTTTACTCCTTAAAACTTTTATTTGATTATTTGTGCATAGATGAGAAATGTGGTTGATAATCTTTGTGAGTTGAATGATTGATCAAAAGGCATGAAAAATGATTGTTGATTGGTTGATGGATGATTCATGAGGCATTGGATTATTGAATGAAAAGCATGATTTATGATTATTATTGGATTTCTGTAGTTTGAGCAAGTTTTCTATGTGTTAATAATGTATTTACCTGCCTCAAATTGCGAAATATGTCATATATGCAAAATGCTATGTCATGTGCATTAATGAAGAACTTGTATGTTGACAATCATGGCATGTTGTTCACAAGATGTATGTTTTAATGTTATATATGCTCAAAATCTATGTGAACAAGTTTGTTTTGACATATTTATGTAATTCAATGCATTGGTTTGGTCAAAATATGCATAACTCTCAAAATGACCTCCTTTGAGGCCAAAAATGCATTTTATTGTGAAAATGCTTCCAAAATTGCAAAATCTTTTGTTAAATGGTTTTTCATTCATGTTTTTCATTCATACAAGTCCAAAATCATGTTTTACAAATGTTTAAACCTTTACTTGGACTTAAAACACTCAAAAACGAAGTTTTGGTACCTCACAAGTCCAATTTTCTGTCAAAACAACTGCAGAATCTGCAGGAACATATGAGGGATCGATCCCCACTGTAGCAGGATCGATCCCCCCAGGCCAGAAAAGGCACTCCTGCATGTTTTCAACCGAAATTGAGAAGAACTTTTCATTGTTTTGATATTTTCTCTCTTCTCAACTTAAAATTCATTGTTTTAACTTCTTTTTGATGATCGGTAATATATGAAAACTCATTCTTCATTGATATCATGCCTCAACTCCATCAATTAATATCATTTCCAACAAATGGTATCACTCTCAACAATCATTATCATTTTTCTTGAGCTCACAAGTGCAAAATCATTTTTCTTGTTGTAAACATTCATGATTTGCATAACTCTTGAAATAACCTTGAAATATACTTTCAATGAATGCTTAACCATAATTTTGAGAATTATTTCAAGAATTTATGAATATATTTGAGAATTTGATGAACTTGTACATAATAAATATGTCTCATTCTTTTTGTTCATCTTAGTCAAGCATGCTTATAGGATTATGTCTCTTAGCTTGACTTATCTATTCCACACTAGGTTTCATGATAATTTTACATCTAGTGGATGGATTCCAAATGTAAATTCAACAATTGGTAATAGTCATTGGCCTATAATTTGTGATGGTAAATGGATCCTAAAAGTTAAAATGCATAAAACTTTATCATCCTTGTACTTAAAGAACTAGGGTCTTAATGACAACACCAACACTCAAAGATAAATGCAAACTTGAACAAACTTGATATCCATGCATTTATTATTTGAATCTTTCCTTGCTCATAATTGCTTAAGGACTTGAATTAGAAAATGAGCATAGGATTTGTGTGCTTGAAACCATGGGAGAAAATGTGTTTGCTTGAATACCTTGATTTTATAAATCTTCCATATGGTATAAATTTGTGAATATGAATATGGATTAATACTTTATGATAGTGTGCTAATGATTAATTGATCCATATGCATATTTGATGATATGTGTTGTGTTCTTGCATATTTGGAATGATTATTTTCTTGATATGAACACACTACACATAGATATTGGATTCATGCAAAATGCCTAAGTCAACCATTAGTAACAATTGGTATTTAGATTGAAATAACAATTAGTATCATTGGCAACCATATTTTCAATAATTGGTAAGCCAAATCTAAATTGCCAATTGGTATGAGCTTTAAATTGACAATTCTTCTCATGCTCTTTAGTTTGAAATGACAAATAGAGAAGAATTCTCTTAGGATATTTTTGCATGAAACTCTTGTGTGCTAGAACTTGTAGTTACTTGCTATATGTCTTAATTCTATGCACACTCTTACTTGAACATGATTTATGAGCACATGCATATGATATGTTATATAATTTTAGCTCATAATCATGATGTATTACCATGCACCTTAGTTGGACCTTAGAGAACAATTGATATACTTAGGTGCTTGCTTAACTTCTTACCAATTGGAATCTTCTTGCAAAATTACTTATCAACAATTGGTATCAAAATTATTTATAAACAATTGGTATAGGAAAATAAGCCTTGTCCTTTGCATGCCTAAACATTTCATACTCTTTATGGACATTGTCTTATGAAATTGTGCTATAAGTCTCATCTACTAACATGTTTCTTGTTGGATGGAGCATTTTTATTTGTTCTCACATAGCCATGATTTTAGGGGGAGCATATTTTTTTTATTTTTTCCTTCTTTTTGCTATGACAAAAAGGGGGAGAGATAGATAAAGGGAGAGATAGATATAGGGAGAGATATTAAGGGGGAGAGATAATGAGGGAAAATTCATTTTCAAAACCCATGCTTATATTAAGGGGGAGCTTTATAAAATCCTGCTTTATTTGAGGGGGAGTATTCTTTTCAAAGAATTTTCAAAGCAAATTTACATTAAGTTTTGTCATATCAAAAAGGGGGAGATTGTTAGCTTTAAATTGCAATATATATTTTGAAATGACAAAAACTTAAGTAAGCTTTAATGTCTTAATTCACATTGTAAATTTGCTCATCACACATGATTTTCTCAATTCATTTTCAAGTGATCATATCAAACTTAAGACCATGATTTAATTACATACTCTTATTGGTCTTAATACTTTGTAATGTCTTGAATATTTTAGAAAATCACTTGATGAATGTTTGGACAATATTTTCATTTGAGAAAGTCAAGAAAAACTCCCTTAAAACTTATAAATGGTTTGGGTTGAATTAGGATCAAAGGTCATATCATTTCTAACCCAAAAGTGCAGGAAAAATGCCCTCTGGAAGAAAAGGATCGATCCCCACTGTAGCAGGATCGATCCCCTTTTGGCAGAAAGTCTTCCCAAGGTCCCTGAAGCCCAGAATTAAGATTCTGGACAAAAGGGATCGATCCCCACTGTAGCAGGATCGATCCCTTTGCACCAGAAAGCCCCCAACGGCTCTTTTCTGTGAGACACAACGGCTACTTTCTGTTTTGGCTCCAACCAACGTCCACAAACCATCCAAGGGACTATAAATAGAGGCTTAGAAGCTAAAGGAAATAAGAGGAACAACTAAGCAACATCTTTCATCATTTTATTCATCTTCCTCAAGCCTCAACATCAATTCAAGAGATAAAGAGTCTTCATCTTCTATCACTCATCTATTTCTTGTATTGCTTAGCACAAACTTTGTATAGGCTTTTCATTGTGCTCAATTTCTGTAATCATTTGCCTACTTAGAGGTCTTCCTTGATTACACAACTTGTTATCCAATTCAATCCTTGTAAAAAGGGGAGGTTTCTCTTGAGCCTTAGAAAAAGAGGGAGGTTTCTCTTGAGCCTTAGAAAAAGAGGGAGAAGAGGTTTCTCTTGAGCCTAGAAAAAGAGAGAGGTTTCTCTTAAGCCTGTAAAAAGAGGGATTGTAAAGACAA
Source organism: Heritiera littoralis (assembly GCA_031772115.1). Taxonomy (NCBI): domain Eukaryota; kingdom Viridiplantae; phylum Streptophyta; class Magnoliopsida; order Malvales; family Malvaceae; genus Heritiera; species Heritiera littoralis. The sequence goes on along the minus strand of JAPDPK010000130.1, from coordinate 2,062,067 downwards.
ATTCAAGTATAGTGAATTTGGGAAAATCCTTGGGAGCGTCTCAAGGTAGAGGACGTAGGCAAGGTAGCCGAACCTCTATAAATCACTTGTGTAAATCTCTCTTTCCCTACTCTCTTTACTTGCAATTATATTGTGCTTATTGAATTGAATTTATATTGTATAATTGCCTAGCTTAGAGAACTTAGAAAACACTCAAATAGGCTAGAGAATTTAGAGAAACCGAAAAATGGGCATAAGGTTAGCTAAGAACCGATTCACCCCCCCTCTCGGTATAGCCTATAGAGCCAACAATTATGATAATTTTAAGGATATAATAATAAGGCAATGCATAGTGATAGTTGCAGTTGCATAATTTACTAAGATTTCTAGAAGTGGCTAGTCTCTCCCTGTCGGATTGTTAGTTGCTTTTAGAGATGCTTGGGATTGAGAGGATTCTGGTTGGGATATGACACGATCTTCCTACCCTGTCGGTGGGCGATCATTCAGGTTGTATTCAACTAGTTTTGTCTTATCCTCGGTAGTGTATTGTGGAATTTATCGAGTCATTCCACTAGCCTCCATATTGTGCAACTATCACATATTGAATTTCTAGCAGGATCAAATTAGATAGATGGTATGAATCGATTTATACAATTAGGGACACATTAAAATATGTAGTAGTCCTGAGAGTCGATCTATCTACTATACCCAATAGTATGAGCTCTTTGAGGACAAAAATATTTGGAATTTCAAGAACACTTAAGTGAGAATTCTCTGATTATAAGGGCATGCCATTAATGAGCACATCAGAGAAAGCGTTCCAATTAGGAATAATTAAGAAGTATTTATGGATGCCATTAGAAAATAGTTCGCATAAGATGGATAAAGGTTGCTATATGATTTTGATTACAAATATGGCAGATTCAGTACTACTTCCTTCTGGGATGGAGAATTGGAGATCTTCCAGTTTTACAGATCTCATTTGATGCAGAAGGAAGTATGACATTTTAATATCAAAATTGATATTGTCATTTAAGAGTGGGAGATCTTTCAGGTTAACAGATCTCATTTAGCCATAATGATGACATATGCCAGTATTACTGCCAAAAGGAAATATTATTGAGAGGTCTCAATAAAAGGTCATTTTAGAAGAAGAAATTTGCCAAGTCTATTTCCCATTCTAGTTTCACCAACACCTCTAAATATCAATGTGTGCCATTTCTGTAATAATCCTGGGCACAAGAGGGTAAATTGCAAGAGTCCTTTAAATTGGGATTTGTGTAAAAGGCATTCTGTTAGCCTTTTTCATTTTGAATCCAATCTAGAAGATATTTGGTGTTTGAATACCGGTGCTATTATTGATAAAGCCATAAGCAACCGGAGATAGAATAAGGGAAAATTGTTGTGAATTGGGGTTATAGAGTTAGAATCCATATTGAAAATATAGCCAGATTGTTGTTACATTTTGAAGACAATTTTGGAACTACTGTCAGTTTATACTTTCATTTCGATAACAGAAAAGTATCTCTAATTAGTAACATGTGTACTGATTCTGGCATTCTGCGTGATGGATTGTACACAGTGGATTTGCAGCCCAATATCGAACAAATTTTCTTCAATAGTGAATGATGTGACTGTAGATTTTGATTATGATAGGATAGATAAGAAATCTATTAAGTTGTGGCATGGGTTAGGGATATTTCGAGGCACATGAAGAGATTGTATTAAGGGATATCTTGCTGCTAATATTAAGGACATGATTAGTAGATATTGAAATAATTAGGAACTTATGTATACCGACATTTGTAGATCATTTTCACATATTGTATTTAGTGGATATAAGTGTTTCATCATTTTACTAACGACCATTTCGATGTAGGTCATATGGAGTAATAGATCTAATCTTATAGAGGCCTTAGGCATTCTGATTAATTCCGCTGCGCTGCTTAAGGCAATGATCAGACAGTAGTGATGAATATCATGTTCGGTATAATGAAGCTAGGCGAAATCATATACCGGTTTTCGGTTAAGTGCACTATAGGATTATGTATTGACGCCTAGTGTACGGTGCTTGGAATATTGAAACAGAATGAGATTACAGTTGCAGTCAATCGTACATTCTGATCTGGTACGATTTATGTTAATCACTCCAAACCTTTAAAAAAATTCGAGTGGAGTGAAATTAAAACTGCAATTCACATTCAAAGTTGATCTCCAAGCAAGACCAGTTCCTAAAAGCATCCCAAGTTATAGTCAGACATTAAGCCGATTTTATGCCGTTTTCTGTGTTTAGGGTTATAAGGTAAGACAAAAGAGCTATAACCCATAGTCAAGAAAACTTGACTGGAAAACTATCAACGGCAATTCTGTTGGTTATTATATCGGCTAGAAAGATTTTAGATTTTCGTTTCTCGTTTCTCGTTATATGATACTAGAATCATTAAGTCTGACAATGCAATCCATTTAGAGAATAACTTAAAGAGTGGGAGTTGCGAACTCCACAAAGTCATTATTAAAAAAAAAATTTTGTTGTGCCAGTCCCATATATGCGTTATCTTTTGATTATGAAAAGCCACAAACCAAAGGAATCAACAGTTGATCCCAATACCATATTTTGAACCTGCACCTGACCTTACAGAAGAATATGAATATGAAATGTCTTCTGTTTCTGATGTTTGTCAGGAGACTATTTTGATCTGAACTCTAAGAGTTAGATATTAGTCACGTAGGATAAGTGAGCATCTATGTTGCATGAGGATGCATGGGATCTATTTTAGTTGTCACATCATTATAGACAAAAGGGAGACTATAAATATTAGGTAGATGATTTAAAGCCAAATTTGGTCAAGGCTTTAAATAAAGCAACCTAAAAGTTTGTGATTCCTAAGATGGAACATGCAGTATGTGAACTCAAGGAGTTCATTTATGAACATTAAAAGGCATCCAGATTGTAATATATACATAAAGAATGAGATTGTTACTTTGAGGAGAACATTATCGTTTGATAATTGGATCCATTGCGAGGTCAGTGGGAGTTATGTGCTTATTATGCTCTAAGTGATGATGTAAAATAGCAGCCTATAGCACTGACCTATTGTATGAGACACTTCATGTCGTCATGTCACTTCAGGATGAAGAATCTAAGTGAGGCTCTATTTCGTTTTAAGGATTGAGATTCTTCGTGACATATCAATAGGCATACATTATTGGTCTCATGGAACCTATATTAAGTGTCGAGTAGGTTTATTGTATGTTGTTCTCCTAATGAGACGTCATTTAGTAAAAGGTGACATATTGTGAAAATCTCAAAGTCCTCAAGATAAAAGTGAAAGAGCTCATATCGAGTGTAGTGTATGCCTTACTGTGGGTAATTACTGTATGCTCAAGTTTATACACATTTGGATATTGTGTATACTATAGATATATTTCGGAGATACTTGAGCGATCCTGTAATAGAGAACTGGAAGCTATAAAGAGAGTATTCGGATATTGACAAGTCTGACATTTTGGGTTTGGTTAGATATTCTGATGTTAATTTTGCGAGCTCTCCAGATATTGAAAATTATTTTGATTATATATTTGTGGATATAAAGGAGTTGTATTGTGGAAAGTGTAAAGCAAACACTTACAACATTCTTGATTGTGGAGGCTAAATATGTAGCATGTTGTAAAGCTACATGATGGGCCATTTGGGCTGCAGAATTTCATCTCAGGGTTGGTTTTGTGTAGTTGCCATTTCGAAGTCCTGGAGATGTACTGTGGTAATGTTGCAGCAAGTATTTTCTCTCTCAAAATACTAGGAGTTCCTCACACTCCGAATATTTAGATATCATCATTCGATTTTGTTAGAGAGAAAATAATGGAATCCATTACTTGATTGGATTATAGAGCACATGTTTTAAAGAGCTCATTCTGTCTAGCTAAAAGTTTGGCTGCTTAAGTGCTTTGACGACATAGCACTTGTATGAGGCATATGGAGCCTTTGCTGTATTAAGTTAGTGGGAGCTCTGCAATAAAATCAGTTGCAACTGTGTGAATGGATTCCTACTTGCCATATATGCATATTTTGTTTGCGCGCATTTTGATGAATATGGCATTCTGTTGGATGAGACATTCGATATTGGTCTCATATGCTTCTGTTGAAGCAAGGCATCATTCGGTTTATATGCACGGACCTAATGGAAATGGATATTGTTTCTGTTTTCATATCATTTCCATTTCACACTAATACTACTATTTTTGTTGCAGTCTTTATAAGTTTACACATTTATACCCTGTCGGTATGATGCATTTTGAAGCTTATAAAAGGCTTGTTGTTGTTAAAGTATGTATGAGTCTACACATTTGTACCCTTTCGGTACAATGTATTTAGAGGGCTTACGAATACATACTGAGATTATATGATATACTTGGTTAATTAACTTAATTGTCCAAGTGGGAGAATGTTGTAATATCTCTAATTGTATGGACTAATTAAGTATAATTATTATCATATAATTTATTTAGTAGTATAATTTATGTATAGTGTGACCATAATTGTATATAATATAAATATATTATACATGTATTTATCCTTAATGGGACGGATATAATACATGGTCTAAAAATATGGGAGGTCCCTACTGCTGGCACCACTATATAAGTGAAGGCCCATTATTCACTTGTAATTAACGGAGAAGTGAACAGCAGTAGCTCACCTCCTCTCCTTCTCTCCCGTTTCTCACCATCACTCACCATCTTCATCCCTTCTCTTGGCAGCACCACCAGCACCGGTGGACTTCCGGCGGAGCACTGGCGGCACCTCCTCTCCCTGGCAGCTTCATCAATGGCGTCAATGGTGGATAAAATAATGGTGGGTTTTGGCACAACCCACAAAGGTTAGATTTCTCCTCTTGATATTGTGCTAATGGGCTTTGTGGACGAATTAGTTCCAACAAGAAAGAATTCCGTCTTGAGTGCATGTCAGTAACACAGGCCCCCCAGCCATAAGAGAGAAACTTCGGAACTGCACAGTTGTGACTGGACATTTCTGCTTGTTGCTACTTCTATAACAATGAGAACGGAATAATGAACCTGTGCGAGAGTCCATACTTATGGAGTATATGCATCCCTGCAAATATTATCCCATTGGAGACTTTCTAAAAGACTATACTATATTTCTTTGATTACCCTAATTATGATAGATACACATAAGAGAGAGACCTGTGCATCTCTACAGAAAATGAGCTGACCAGCATGATCATGGTCCATTGAGGTAACCTCACTGTCAAAGACTGATTTGGTAATGATTCTGCCAGTGCTGAAATTGAAGATCTGTGAACCGAAAAAAATGATACCAATTAAATGATAACTTGATTGAAGTGAACACATGCAGATAGTTTTTAATGCTGTGATCAAGTAAAAGAACTTTTGATTTCTAATTTCTGATAACACAAACATGAAACAGTGAAACTTGCCCCCCACACACATGCAAATCTATGTAAGGAGTGAATGAAGATTTAAATATGCGGAAGTACCAACCGACTATTTTATTACAGATTTTTATACAAGCAGAGGCTTTTCTTGCTATTTTGTTCCAGATTTTTATCACAAAACAATTTAGCAATTAGAATGAAAGCAAGCATTTCGCTAACTTATCTAGAGTGGTGATTATGATCTAGACAATTTAGCATATCATATCAACCAAACTAGTTGCTTATTAAGTTTGACTAGAGATGATCAAAGGCATGGAGGAGTAATTACAGTGATCTCTTTATTTGCGTTGCCAACTGAAAGGAAGTTGTTATTTACCTGCAGCCAAGAAAAGAAGAGAGAGAGAGACAGGAAATGCTGTAGTTACAAGTTAACTCAAATAAAATATACATACATCTGTATATTTGTAAAATTTTTTCAAGATATGCATTACTGTTACATGAGAGAGAGAACAGTTTTATTGCAGTGTCATTTAATGAACATTAATCCAAATAAACCACACATCCTTGGTCACAGGTTGCAACAGAATTTGTTTATAGATTATTGTAGATAACAAGCAAGTAAAGAAGAAATCAATTGTATAAAAGTTGTAGAGCTACGCTCCACCACCCATTGCTACGTTTTTTACGATACTTTTACCCGTGTTTAACCTTCCTTTGGTTGCTTTTTTTTGTCTGTATTCGATTGGGATGTAATTTCCACACAGAATTTGTGTTTTACTCTTGATCTAGCGCGTGTCCCTCTACGCTCCTTTCTTTCCTGGGTTGTTTCTTCTCTTTCTTCTCTGCGAAGTGCTCCCCGCGACATTCCCCCTTTCTTTTCCCTATCTCGTGTGTCTATCTTTTTCTCTGTCCCTTTCACCACTACGCCGCTACCTACTTTTTTCTTTTTCACTCCACGTTTCATGACTAATCCCATTAATCCTTTACTTTCACTTTCTCCCTCGCTCATACATAATTTTCCACCCTAAAATCAAGGAAGCAATTACCCAGAAATGCATTGAATATATACATCGTTCCGAGGAGATCCGCACCCTTCTCACCCGTGACTGCTTTTAGTTGGGGTGCCGTTGTTGCCACACATCCCAAAAGTAAGCCCAAGGATGGTACTGGTGGAGGAGAAGGCAGTGATGGGGAGGATCCGGAATAGGCTAAATTGAGAGCTGGGCTTAATTCGGCTATTGTTAGGGAAAAGCCTAATGTTAAATGGAATGATGTGGCTGGGTTAGAAAGTGCTATGCAGGCTTTGCAAGAAATTGCTATTTTGCCTATCAAGATTCCTCAATTTTTTACTGGTGAGGTTTTTTTTAGGGCTTTTTTATTTGTTTCTGAGGATGGTTTTGGGTTTATAGCTTAAAAAATGGTGGCTTTAGCTCGATTATCAGTACTTCGTAGTGGATAATAAATTGGGTTAATTGTCAATTGTTAAACTATTGAGAAATTTAATGGGTTTTTCTTGATAGGATTCGTTAATGTTGATTTTTTGTTTTTAGCTATAAAGTTAGTGACTTTTGCTTTACTTTGGTAATAGGTAGTGGATAATGAAATGGATTAATAGTTGATTGTGAAACTGTTAAGAAATTTATTCTTTCTTGACTATGATATTATTCAAAAAAGAGTATGGTCAGTAGTTTTATTGGGAAAGATGTGATTTTGGTGTTGATATTTGATGTTGTTTGAGTAATCACATTTGTTTGTTTGAGTTGATTGTGATAGTGGAGAGATTTTTTGCATTATAAACTAATTGTTGTGATTTTTTGTTGCTTGAGATTGTAAATCCTAAATGTGAATCACAGATGTTAGGTTTTAGCTTTTAGAACACATATGAGATACACTCACTGCATGCTTTCTGAATTATTTTTATGAATAGAATGTAGTCCAGTACCCTTATGTTTGTATTAAACTTTCTGTTCAATTTAGCAAGAATTAAGAAAAAAACTACTTGGCTTGAAATAGATGGACTTGATCCATTTATCATAATTTACTTTTCTCTTGGCTACTACTATAAATTAGGACCTCTGTCAGATTCTAATTCACTTAATTTTTTCCTTGGCCTTTATTTGTATGTGAACAATGAATGTCTATTTGTTAGAATAATGTTCAAAGTTGATGTTTATTTTATTTTATTTTATTCTTTTGCTCAATTCCAATGTACAATATATATTTATCATTTCCTCATATATATATATATATATATCTATATATATATATATATATATTGATCATGTCACAGGTAATTGAAGAATATAGGTAGATATGATACTCAATGTAATGAGTGAGACTTAAAAGTCACTACTACCTTTCTAAAGGCATTGCACTGTTATATATATATATATATATATATATATATATATATATATATAAAATGATGGAACATGCAGGTTCTACCTAAATTTAACTAATTATGCTTATATTCTTTTGATCAAGTGAATAAAAAATAGTTGTGACGTATTGTAAAATTTGAATTTAACTAACTATTTATGAATAATCTTATTTGTGACATATTTGTCTTTTGATTGTCGTTTTGTTTGGTCTACTCCAGCTGCACGCCTCTTTGACACCTAGGTTTGCAAATTGCTTATCTTTCTTACGTTATCGCTCTTCTTCTTATGTTATTTGTTGATAGATAATATTCTTTCATTCATTCTTTCTCAATGTCATGGTAATTTAATTTGTTATGACAGCAAGTAAAGGCCTTTTTGGGAGGTGTTTTTTGATCTGTTGTTCTTTTAAATTTCCCTTTGTTGAAAAAGAGACTTGCAGTTTTATATTGGTGCTCGCTTAGGTTGTTGTCTGTGTTGATCCCGTTTAATATTAATCTTGGCACTTCTTTTGATTGCTGTCTATCTTGGTCCCACTTAATATTTGGTTATGACATTATTTGTTCATCTAATAGGATTGTTATGTTTTGGAGTTGGTTTTTTGTTAAATGTTGTGTTTGTTCTCCAGTGTTGCTATGATTATAGAAATTGAATAGAGAACTTAGATTAAATTAATGAAATCAACATAATGTCTGTAGATGCATACAAATTAAAAACATTTAAGTGGATGATATTACTGTTTTCAAGTTGCATTAAATCTACCGGATTCTAGACTCCATTGGGCAACAATTTGTGATGAGGGCATGTTTTAAGTTTTAACCATCATCCTTGATATTATGAATTGCAAACTTTAAATCCATGAAAGTGTTATTTAATTTAACTTTTAAATTCTCTTCCTAAAATCAACATGCATATTAATAAATTATAGCAGTTCAATTTAAAATGTATATTTTACAATAGCATTAAAAAGTATCTCGAAAGTCCAGTGTGGTTGCAATACATACATATAGCTGTGATGAAGTTTGCAATAGATATTTTCTTGCTTTCTTAGATCCTTTGAAAGATCTTTAATATTTTTAATGTATGTTTCAGAACTTTTTATTGGCTACATTTTTTTTTTAACTTTTTATAACCAAAAAAAAAAACTTTTACTATATGCATTTATTTTTCTTTGTTTTTTGTTTCATCCTATCTCCTCCCCTCCCTCTCTGTCCCCACAGCAATGCGCGGGCATCATGCTAGTAACCATAAAAAATAAATTCCATGGCTTGAAAGGTAGGAATTCTAAACGCTGAAATGTACTTGCAGGATGAAAGCGAATACACATTTGTAAAGAAACACCATATATTACTCGAATGCAAAGGCCTTTCGATAACTCCCACACTCGCACAGTTTTATCCATTGATGATGATGCAATATATTGATTGTTTGCTGAGAAGTCAAAATCTGATAATGGCAGTAGCAAATCGTAAACATGGTTAACTAACTAACAGTAGACACAAATCTTCTAAAATCATAGTTATCAAAATAAAATTCAATACTAATATCAAGAAATTTAACGAGACTATCAATAAGGTATAACAGGTAACTAGCATCCACTTCATATCAAGAGGGATATGTGTTAGAATATTTTCAAAAAAAAGTGGATGAATTATTGATTAAATATAAAGTTTAATCAATGGAATTAAGAAACTAATGCCTTGGTAAGGTTCCGAGTTAAGAAAATCGAAGTAAACTCGATTAATTGAAGCTTGGTAGGGCAGTCAACTGCCCATATAGGGCAGTCAACTGCCCTTGTGCAGAAAACATTCTGTATAAAATTTACACTAAGGCAGTTGGATGCCTTGGGAAGGGAGTCGACTGCCTTGGGGAGCAGTCAACTGCCTTTATAGGGCAGTCAACTGCCCATATATGGCAGTCAACTGCCCATAATACGATCAAGCTTCTGTATAAGATTTATGTTAGAGCAGTCGACTGCCATGAGAGAGCAGTCGACTGCCATACCTGGACTTGCTTACTGTTTTAAAAATACACTAGGGCATTCGACTGCCATTTTCGGGCATCCGACTGCCCAGTATAAAAAGTGTATACAACGGCTAGTTTCTTGATTAAAGAGTTACAAGCTCATCCAAAAGATGTTATTCAACTTCTGAATGGTTAAGCAACATTACCATTTGTCTCCAAAGGTTGGGACCTTGTTGAACAATTGTGTTTGATGAATCAAACAACACAATTGAAAAATCATATCACTTGATTAAAGGTTGCATCACTTGGAATTAATCTCTATAAATAGAGATGTCAAGTTCATACTTGAGATATGATCAAAATATACCAGAATAATTCTGATATTCTTTCTTCCCTCTCACTCTCAAACTAAAGATAAGTTTCTTAGGCATTATTTGCTGCAGAAGATAGTGACTAAGACAAGATACTTTTGTACTTGTCAAGGGTATTTAGTGGTTTAATTTCACTAGTGCAAAGTGATTTTAAACAAGGGCTTCTTTGTATCCTAGGGATATTCGATAAACCCCTGTTGCATGCCATAATTGGTGGGGCGAAATAATCCTAAGGAAAGTGGCATTATAGCAGCACGCCTAGAAGCCATTTCTGCATTTGTTCGTGATTACCAAGGAGATCAAAATTCAAGGTGATTCAAGAACACTCAAGGTCATCTTCATATCCACCAAGGAGGTTCAACACAGAAGCAGAACCAATTTGAACAACAATCTTAGGATTAATTTTGGCTGTAATGAAGATGGATTCCTTGAGATAGATGGTTACCAACTTTCAGAAATTGGAAAGATTTGATGGAGGGAATTTTCTAAGATGGCAACAAAAGATGCGGATTCTCCTCACCACACTCAACATTGCATATGTCCTCACTACTCCAAAGCCAAAAGAGAAAGAAAATGAATCAAGTGAGGAAGTTCATCAAAGACAGAAATGGGAAAACGATGACTACACCTGTAGGGGTTGCATTTTAAACGGTATGTCTGATTCCCTATTTGATACATATATCATAGTTACTACATCAAAAGAATTGTGGGATAAGTTAGATGCAAGGTACATGGCAGAAGATGCAACTAGCAAAAAGTTTCTAGTGACAAGTTGGAATTCTTTCAAAATGAATGAATCCAAATCTGTCATGGAACAATTTGCTGAGATTGAAATCATCTTAAATAAATTCAAGCAATATAATATGTCTATGGATGAATCAATTATTGTATCTTCTATCATTGATAAACTCCCATCAACATGGAAAGATATCAAGAGGACCTTGAAACATAAAAAGGAAGATATAACTCTTGAGTACCTTGCAAGCTATCTTCGGATAGAGGAACAATATCGCAAGGAAAATGAAAAAGAAAAGGAGACTAACATCTCCAAGGTCCATGTGGTGGAGGATGTTCAACCCAGCAAGAAATCCACAAAGAAAAAGGAGTATTCCATCAAAGGTCAGAAATTCAAAAAGAAAAAGGGTGCATGTTTCCATTGTGGAAAACAAGGGCACTTTAAGAAGGACTGCTATATCTTCAAAAAGAAGAAAGGTGCATCCATGGCAACCAAGGACAACTTTGTTGCTGTAATTTCTGAGATCAATGTCCTTGAAGACAAGGAAGCATGGTGGATTGATTCCGGTGCTACAAAGCATGTGTGCACAAACAAAGCTCTGTTCAAAACTTTCCAAGAGGAAGAGGAAGGCAATGTGCTCTACATGGGGAATTCTTCAACAACTGAAATCAAAGGCAAAGGGACAATAGATTTAAATTTTACTTCTGGAAAGATATTAACTTTAACTAATGTTTATTATGTTCCAGAAGTTAGGAAAAATCTTGTGTCTGTAAGTTTGCTCAACAAATTTGGTTTCAAGTTAGTGTTTGAAGGGGATAAATTTATATTATCCAAGGGTGGAATCTTTGTTGGGAAGGGTTATGCCAATGAAGGCATGTTTAAACTTAATGTATCTTCCATCAATAATAAGATGAATGATTCTATTTACATGGTTGACTCTTTTGATTTATGGCATAGTCGATTAGGTCATGTACATTATGCTAGAATGATTAACATGTCTAAATCGAACTTGATTCCTTTCATAAAAACAAGTGATAGAAAATGTAAAACTTGCATGCTTACAAAGATAACAAGGAAATCATTTCCTAAGGTGGAAAGAAGTTCTAAATTTCTTGAATTAGTACATAGTGATGTAGGTGATTTGCATGGAACCCCATCTATAGGAGGAAAGAAATACTATGTTACTTTTATTGATGATTTCTCTAGGTTTTGCTATGTTTATTTGATGCATTCTAAGAATGAAGCATTAGAAAAGTTCAAAACATATAAGAATGAAGTAGAATTGCATTGTGATACTAGAATTAAAACTTTGAGAACTGATAGGGGAGGAGAATACTTTGATCCATCATATTTTGAATCTGTTGGAATTGTACATGAACTAACCCCACCATACAGTCCTCAATCTAATGGTGTGGCTGAAAGGAAAAATAGATCACTAACTGAAATGGTGAATGCCATGATGTCCTATTCCGGATTAGGACAAGGTTTTTGGGTGAGGCAATGTTGACTGCATGTCACATTCAAAATAGAGTTCCAAGCAAAAGGAACAAAGTAACCCCATATGAATTATGGAAGAAAAGGAAACCCAACTTAAGTTATCTTAAGGTATGGGGTTGTAGAGCAATAGTTAAAGTTCCTGAACCTAAAAGAAAGAAATTAGGTGAAAGGGGAGTTGAGTGCATATTTATTGGTTATGCACAAAATAGTAAGGCTTATAGGTTTTTGGTCATTGAACCAAATGATTCGATTTCAATTAATACAGTTATTGAATCGAAAGATGCCTTATTTGATGAAGGAAGATTTAATTCAGTTCCTCATGCAAAAGATATTGCTCAAAATAGTTCAAAAGATCTTGAAAATGATTCTTCCAAATTTCAAGAAGAAGAAAACCTTGTACCTAGAGTAAGTAAAAGAGCTAGAAAAGCTAAAACTTATGGGTCAGATTTTCACATGTTTCTTGTTGAAGGAACAAGAGAAAATATAGATAATCATATTGAATATTGCTTCAATATGGAATCCGATCCTAGGACATTTAAAGAGGCTATGAAGTCTCAAGATATAGCTTTTTGGAAGGAAGCTATAAGTGATGAGATGGATTCAATTATGGGAAATAATACATGGATTTTAGTAGATTTGCCTCCAGGTTGCAAACCAATAGGTTGCAAGTGGATTTTCAAAAAGAAAATAAAACTGGATGGTACTATAGACAAATTTAAGGCTAGACTTGTTGCTAAGGGATTTACACAAAAGCATGGAATCGATTATTTTGATACATATGCACCGGTAGCAAGAATTGCTACAATCAGAATGCTTATGGCGTTGGCCTCTATATATAAATTGGAAATTCACCAAATGGATGTAAAAACTGCATTCTTAAATGGTGAATTGGATGAAGAGGTGTATATGGAACAACCTGAAGGGTTTGTGATTCCAGGACAAGAAAAGAAAGTGTGTAAACTTATTAAGTCTTTGTATGGACTTAAGCAAGCCCCTAAGCAATGGCATCAAAAATTTGATGAGGTTGTTCTAGCAAACGGATTTATTATTAATGAATCCGATAAATGTGTTTATAGTAAGTTTGAAAATGGTAAAGGTGTCATCATTTGTTTGTATGTTGATGACATGTTAATTTTTGGTACGGACTTAGAACAAGTGGAAAGTACCAAGAATTTTTTGTCAAATAACTTTGCCATGAAAGATATGGGTGTTGCAGATGTGATTTTGGGTATAAGGATTCATAGAATGGATAATAAATTGATCTTATCTCAATCACATTATGTTGAGAAGATTCTCAAAAGATTTAATCATTTTGATAGTGCAACGGTTGCAACACCTTATGATCCTAATTTGAAATTAACTTCAAATAAGGAAATGCCAGTTGCACAACTTGAATATGCAAGAGTTATAGGTTGTTTGATGTATGCTATGACATGCACAAGACCGGATATAGCTTTTGCAGTTGGCAAGCTTAGTAGATATACTAGCAACCCCAGTAACTTGCATTGGAATGCCATTTCTAGAGTATTAAAATACTTGAAGAAAACCATTGATTATGGCATTGTTTATAGTGGTGAACCTTCGGTCTTAGAAGGATATACAGATGCAAGTTGGATCACCAACATGGACGATTATTCATCCACAAGTGGATGGATATTCATGTTTGGTGGGGGTGCAGTTTCTTGGGGATCTAAGAAACAAACATGCATAACAGATTCTACTATGGCTTCAGAATTTGTGGCATTAGCTTCGGCAAGTAAGGAGGCTGAATGGTTGAGAAATCTACTTTATGAGGTTCCTTTATGTCCAAAGCCAATGTCGCCTATTTCAATTCGATGTGATAGTGAAGCAACATTATCAAAGGCTTATAGCCAAGTTTACAATGGGAAGTCTAGACATATTGGTCTAAGACATAGTTATGTTAGACAACTTATTCTAGATGGGGTGATCACCATAAATTTTGTCAAGTCTAGTGAAAACTTGGCGGATCCATTGACAAAAGGACTTACAAGAGAAGTTGTGTCTAAGACTTCCAAGGGGATGGGACTCAAGCCCATTAACTTAGTCACACATGATGGAACCTCAACTCAACGCTTAATTGGACATTAAGTCTTGAGTTTTAACGAGTCCAAGTACATCATATGAATGTGGCTGCAAGTACTTATTTTAAATAATCATTCCCAAGTGATAAAGTGCTTGAAACTGTATGATAAAGGAGGAGGTTGAGTTTTTACTCTTAATGGACCCATAACACGTAAATATAGTGTTGGAATGCTTATACGGTTGTATTCTTGATGGAGTTCACCTATATGAGTGGAAGTGGTGTCGCTTCTAGGAGCTCAGGGCTTGGCTCTCAAGCACTCACGAATAGATACAAGACACATGGCCAGTAAACGTGTCGAGCTTTTGCTAAATGACTCTTGACGAGTTTTGAAGTCTTATGTGTGAATTAATGTATGACTAATCGTATAGAACCGCTGGTTCAAAGAACTAGTTCTACCATGCCGTTCTAATTAATTCAACAGCATTTGTTCACTAAAGTGGAGGTTTTAAATCAGGATTGATACCTTCATTTATGCATAAGGATTCCTTAAGTATCGGATTTACTTTATTTTGAAAATGGTGGGGGATTGTTAGAATATTTTCAAAAAAAAGTGGATGAATTATTGATTAAATATAAAGTTTAATCAATGGAATTAAGAAACTAATGCCTTGGTAAGGTTCCGGGTTAAGAAAATCGAAGTAAACTCGATTAATTGAAGCTTGGTAGGGCAGTCAACTGCCCATATAGGGCAGTCAACTGCCCTTGTGCAGAAAACATTCTGTATAAAATTTACACTAAGGCAGTTGGATGCCTTGGGAAGGGAGTCGACTGCCTTGGGGAGCAGTCAACTGCCTTTATAGGGCAGTCAACTGCCCATATATGGCAGTCAACTGCCCATAATACGATCAAGCTTCTGTATAAGATTTATGTTAGAGCAGTCGACTGCCATGAGAGAGCAGTCGACTGCCATACCTGGACTTGCTTACTGTTTTAAAAATACACTAGGGCATTCGACTGCCATTTTCGGGCATCCGACTGCCCAGTATAAAAAGTGTATACAACGGCTAGTTTCTTGATTAAAGAGTTACAAGCTCATCCAAAAGATGTTATTCAACTTCTGAATGGTTAAGCAACATTACCATTTGTCTCCAAAGGTTGGGACCTTGTTGAACAATTGTGTTTGATGAATCAAACAACACAATTGAAAAATCATATCACTTGATTAAAGGTTGCATCACTTGGAATTAATCTCTATAAATAGAGATGTCAAGTTCATACTTGATATATGATCAAAATATACCAGAATAATTCTGATATTCTTTCTTCCCTCTCACTCTCAAACTAAAGATAAGTTTCTTAGGCATTATTTGCTGCAGAAGATAGTGACTAAGACAAGATACTTTTGTACTTGTCAAGGGTATTTAGTGGTTTAATTTCACTAGTGCAAAGTGATTTTAAACAAGGGCTTCTTTGTATCCTAGGGATATTCGATAAACCCCTGTTGCATGCCATAATTCGTGGGGGCGAAATAATCCTAAGGAAAGTGGCATTATAGCAGCACGCCTAGAAGCCATTTCTGCATTTGTTCGTGATTACCAAGGAGATCAAAATTCAAGGTGATTCAAGAACACTCAAGGTCATCTTCATATCCACCAAGGAGGTTCAACACAGAAGCAGAACCAATTTGAACAACAATATGTATAACTAAAACTAATTTTTTTAAAGATTAGGTTGAGTGGATCATTCCCTCAACAAGCTATTAGGTGCCATCTTGGGTACCATATTTATGGATGCTTCAAGGATACACCTCTTAGACCAGTTTTCCCCTTCTATGTTCTATGCAAACTGACCTGCAGTTCTGAACCCCCCAATTATTTTTCTTAAAATTAAGATCTAAAAGTCTTCCAACTTGATTTATTGCTTAGTAACATATTCCTACAAAGCCACCCTATCACCCTCACATCAACTTCTGAACTGCAATCTAGTTATTCTACTATGCTGACTTTCATAAATAGTGTCACAAGACATCCCAGCATCTCACTGATTTAGCTTAAATCATGAAAAATCCCGTACGATATGGAGTAGCAGTGGCTACCTTGCTGGCCTAGTTCGGTTCCACAAAAACTCCAAAAGAAAATAAAAAAACTGGAATGTACCAAGTAAATCACACATAAACTTGATTGCCATCTCATTAAATTATAAGAAAGACTACAGAAGCAATACCAGTTAATCCAACCTGTGACATCTTTTGAATACCCTTGTAATTGCTTGTTAACTGAAGGTGGGTCAGAGACAGTACAAACTGTTAAAGTACCATCTGATGCCCCATATGCAAGTAGATGGGAACTCATGTGCCCAAACTTCAAAACTGTAACTGCATATAGGATCAAGCAATATTGCTTCATTTTAGAAAGTTGAAATTCACTGCTCAAAATAGTATGACAAAGAAGAAAGAAGTCTAGATTGCATTAAAACTTTACAAAAGGAAGGTACCAGCTGCTTTGCACTGATCAAAGATGCAGTGCATTCCTACAAAAGAATATGCACGTTCAACTCCTCTTTGACGGGGGTGATCACCATCACTTGTGCTAGAGTTGAAACTTGTTCCGTGATGTGAAGCAAGAGTGCCACTTCGTAGATCCTGAAAGGAAGGAAAAGTATGCAACTCCTCTCAATTCTTTTAAAGGCCTGTTTTAATCAGGGTTCAAGTCTTACAATAACAGCAACATCAAAACAAATAAGTTTTAAGCTCTTGACATGCAAGAAGCTCCTTTTTAATGGATAAGAAAATTTAAATCTTATGTTCCTTAATTTCATCGTCAAGAACATGAGTTATCTTAAAAAATGAGCAGGAAAGTCTTCTGTGATTTAAGGCAACACATGCAGATTAAGTATATAACTGCATGCCAATAGCTGATTGAGAACAAAAATTGCATAACAAAAGTTTACCTAGTACATACCCTGCTAGAGTTCCAGCTTTCCGCCTTGAACAACTGCGAGAGTGGACTTGGAGTTGAAATCCATCGCCCACTGATGCATCAACCAGTAAATTACCCTGATGTCAGAATCGTATAAGAGCATAAATATTTAAAACAACACTCACAAAATTAGTAGTTTATTGTTCATAAAACGTCCTTAACCCTAGCCTCAACAAAATTCTGCCACTACCATATGTCAATCTAACTAATGTGAGCCTCAATTTCATGAAGCAAATAAATAAATGAAAATTGAAAAAGACAAGCGTTGGATAAATTCCAGTACCTGTTTTCAGGAGTGCTCCAGTGGCTTGGTATTTATAAATTTTCCCAGTTTCTTGGCCTACGAATGTAATTTCGGTACGCCACATAACCTTTTTCATTACATCTCCAATCCTTCACATAATTCAGCGGAGCAAGCCAAATTTCAAGCCACAAACAAAGAAATGAAGTTCAAAGACTCCATTGCAACACAAATAAATGAACATTAAAACTCGTTCCATAATTCTCCTAAAACTAGCTCAACATATGCTCTCAAACAATCAAAACACAGATCCGCAACTAAAACGTGCACATCATATATATATATAATATAAATATATATATATATATATATATAATATATATATATATTATATTTCAGAAAACAAGACTAACACGTGTCACAATCTCATTAATTTCATTTTTTTAATTTCTTTTATCTCAAATTTTTATTTCCTTTTCAATTATCTTTTACAGTTTAAGATTTGATTGATAAGTTAACTGAAAATTAGTGGAGTAAGAAACTAAAAATTAGTGGAGTAAAAGAGGGCACAATAGCCTCATTAATTTCATTTTTTTATTTTCTTTTATCTCAAATTTTTACTTCCTTTTCAATGACACCTTGAAATAAATAATAGTTCCAATGGAACCTTCTCTTATACTGGAGATTGGTCGTTTATCCACAAGCCAAGCCATTACTTTCTATTCGTTATTCTCTTTATTACCATTAACAAATTAACAAATCAAATGACCACAACAAAATAAATACTTAAAAGGATGAATCCACTCTTCTTATCTTAAGAATCATTAAATCCTGTACATATAAAAGCGCGGCTTGATGTATCATGTAAATTATTTGAAATGCAAGAGTCAAATAATTCTCTGTGGTGGAAGAAAATATCTCTCATTTCTCCCCCGAAAAAATTCCTTTTTTTTTTCCAAAAGAATGTTGTTATGTTGCCAAGATTTGATTGATAAGTTAACTGAAAATTAGTTGAGTAAAAAATTGAAAATTAGTGGAGTTAGTGGAGTAAAAGAGGTAACAATTTTAATTTTAATTTTTTTTCTTTTAACCTATATTTTAAAACTAATTAATATGTTTAGAATTATCTATTTATCCCTTTTAAATATTTATTATTCAAATTTTAAACATTATTTATTTATCCTATCAAATTATCTACTAATATCTATTTTAAAAAAATAAAATAAATAATTAATTTATTAAATATTTAATTTTCACATATTTATCAAATTTTTCATGATATCATCAATATTAAGTAGATATTAATTTTTAAAATTAATATCTAATTAAATATTTTATATATCTTATCAAATCTTTTAAAATTATTATCAAATCTATTTTAAATTATTTATTATCTATTTTAAAATTATTATCAAAACTAATTATTAAAACCTTCCACGTTTTAATATCCCTCTACCATCCTCATTCTGAAGCCACGTTCTAATAACCCTCTATCATTCACAATCTAAACACCCTTTGCAATCCTTTCTCCAAAACAATTTAACCATCTGCTCCACTTTTGTTTCTCCTGTTACAAGTTTGCACATTGTCATAGCAGAAATATCAAAAAGGTAAATTTGCCTGTCATCTTACCCTCCAAATGTTCCTTTCATTTTCCTATTTTTATTTTTTTCTTTACAATTTGTTTTGATGTCGTGTTATTTTTTTTAACTACTATTATTATATTTTTTACCAAATCTATGTTTGCATCTTAATGGCTCTTGCTGTAGGTTCGAGATGCTACCTTGAACACATGACTCTCTGAGCAATTAGCTTTTGTTCAACATAAGTTTTCTTTTTTTTTTTTTTAAATTCATGAATTTGTGTTATTATGATTTTGTCTCGAGCGCTTTTATTAGTGATAGGTTTGTTCAATCTCAAAGAAGACTTGATAAACTGATATGAAATGTAATTTTATTAATAAAATATATTTTAATTTTAAATAAATTTTAAACTATTTAAATAATAAATATTTTTAATATTTTTATAATGATTCAAATATAAACAATCTGCACTGTTGATCAAATTATGCGGCTACTTCAGGTTTTTAATTTGAAAAGTTGCCCAAAATTTCGCAATGATTTGTAAGTGCAGATTGTTTGATCGATAGACTAAAACTTGATCAAGATTACTTTTCCTCTTCTTATTAGAAGCAATTGGATGGAAGAAAAAAATTAATTCAAAAGCTTTTTCTTTTCTTTGTAAATTGTAGATTTACAAATTTTTTGATCTCTTGTATAATAACACAGGAAGTTTTATTAACAAGTAAATTATCTTTTTTACGTAATTAATTTTTTGTTAATTATTGTTATTATATTAATGTATTACTATTATTATATTCTGCATGAGAATAAAACTTTAAATTAAAAAATTAATTTTTAAAATTAATAAAACATAAATTTTTGCACAATAAACATTAATGACTAATGGATTTTACTTTGCTTCTGTTTGTGTTTCCATTGCATTGGTCTCTATTGCAAGCAGGCACTGGATTCATATGTATGTAAGATTACGATTAGTAAGCTGAATATACCATAAAGATTAAAAGTAGTAAGCTTAATATACCATTAACTGACCAGAGACAAGAAGTGTACTTGGAGACAATGTTAACCCTCATATATTATATTTCAAAAAGTGTACTTTGTTGTGCCGTTCAACCAAGTATATACAAAAATATTTTTACCCAATCAAGGTTGCCTTAACAACAAAAACCGTAAGGATCATTTTCGTACAAATCAAATAAATGTAGTGCAAACCAAACCTATTAGTAAATTATCTTTTTACCTAATTAATTACAAAAATGATCTGTTTTACCTTATTAAATCTCATGTTTAGTATTGTTATTAAATTTTTTAACCTAACAGAAAATTTTATTTTACTATTTTTATATTTACTGTTATTATATACTAACAGAGAAAGTTTTAATAACAAGTAAAATATCTTTTTTTTATCTAATTAATGAAAAAAATTAATTTTTTAATTAATATTCTATTAACTACTGTTATTATATTAATGTTTTACTATTATTATATTCTGCAGAGGAATAAACCATAAGTATAATAACTTCACTTTTCAAAAATTTTTAGACACATAATTTATATTTAATTAAATGCTTTATCGAATACAAGGAAGATATCAATAGAGATGCCTGCTAATTCGTGTACATATGAAGAAGATGATAATTACCCCCAAACACCTGCAAAAAAAATTTGTACACGCGAGTAAGGTTTTACGTTTATTCATTACTTACTCGAATTCTTTGTGTTCTATAAATAAATAACAATTACGTATGATGTAAACATAATTGCATAAGTATAGTTCCGGCAGCATCATTTGAAGATTCTCAGAACTGAAGACCTCTTTTTTCAATGATCGAACTTTTAGTTTTTAATTTAACTGTTGGACATATTTTTTTTTGGATGTTAGTGTTTCTTATATTTGAATGCAATATTTATATTTTCTATTTATCATCATTTCTTATTTATTTTTTGCTTAAAAAATTTTATGTCAATAAATTAATTTCTAATTACTTACTTCGATTAAATTACGTTAATTAATTATATATTTAGTTCTATCATCTAAATAACTAAATTGTAAATAAAATTTACTTTTATTAACAATCACTTTTAAGTATACAAAATTTTCGTGCATCGCACGGGTCACAAGCTAGTAAACAAAATATAATTGAAAAAAAATAGAGCCTACAAGTCGGTGATGAAAACCGGACTTGGCTTTGCGCGAGAGAAGAAATCGGCGAATGCCGATGTAATCGAGATCGGAATAGGAAGTCGCTGGTTGAAGCAAGCAACTTAAAATTTCCGGATCCTTCACATTCGCTTTCTTTATGGTGATTTTTTTGGTATCGTTATCGGTGCCGTTGATACAATTGTTACTGTTTTCATTTCCGGTGGCTCCGTCTTCTTTGGAGCTGTTGTTATTGATTGTACCTTCCGCCATTATATTACACTTGCCGTGACAGCTTCATCAGAGCCCGTTCACGGGAAAATCAACAGGCCACGTGATCAGAGAAAGCGGTCGATGATCAAGAACTACTTCGGTTGAAGCTAGGATTAAGGAATAGATGTAAACTTGAAAGTAGAATCCAATAAAAAAGACGTTTTGGAAATGAAACGGAGAAGAAAGAAAGAATTACCGTCTTTCTTCCTCTTTTTATTACAAAATGCAAATTATTGAAAGAAATCATCGTTGCCGTTTCCATGAAACATATTTTTGACATTTTTACGCGGTCAATCGGAAAAAATGGTATTTGTGTTTGGGCTCCCTCCATTTATGATACTCTAAAGTCCAATTCATATTAGTTGAAGCCCAACCCGGACCAGCCCAGTCCAGCCCAGTCTCATGTTTTTATTTTTCCCTTTAATAAACAGATTAAATATTTAAAAAAGTATGTGTTATTATTCCATACACTAACTTCACAAAAAAAATATTTTATAAAATTAATTTCTTGATTTTTCAATATAAAGTATACAACAATATTTTAATTTGATAGAGATAAAAAACCAACGAATATTGTTCTGAGATAATATTTAAATATAATAAGTTCTTGAGTTTTATTAAAAAATTCAAAATTAAAATTTTATTTGAATATCATTTTAAGGATTAGATTTTTTATACGTTACGAATTGAAGTATACATCTCTATTAATCTCACTTTTGAAATAAAAAAATTCCACTAAAATTGTATGAAATAAATTTAATATCCTTAACAAGCATTTCAACTTTCTCCATGATAAAAAGTCAGACATGGATGAGTATCTACTTGCCTAATGCCCACTCCATCCTGTAAGACCTATACTACCAAAAGTACACATAAATTCACTGAGTGCGAGCAGGAATGATGAAGAACAAAATTATAAATTATTATTAATTACGATTTTATGTTTTATTTTTAAAAATGGAAAACAGCATGTTGTCCTCAATGAGAGGATGGAGACTCGTCAACTGGATGCCAGAATCTGTTGAAAAACCACATTTTGTCAGCTTCAACAGCAGATCCATCATGGTTGCGGTGCCAACTATAATAAGCATGAGTCCGGTTCTTAATATCAAAAATGGCATGACCGAAGCTGGCTTCACGATAAGCTGAATATGCAGGCTGTGGCTCGCTCATGCTGCAAATACAAAACAGACATGGACATCAGATTCCTGCAACAGATCATGCATGAAAAAATTGCAGAAAAGAATACCGAATGAAAAATCTTTACTTGGTTGCTAAGCCTTCAAGATTCCCTCCATCGCCAATAGTGATGTATACTGGCGCAGATTGATCCTTCACAGGAGTGCAAACCATTTACAACATTGTATGCAACGTTGGATACTCGTTCCTGTAACATTTGTAAGTCAGTAATCGAGCAACTTCTGAACAAACTCGTTTCAGCATTCAACAGATCTCGAATTTAGTAGCTACTAGCAAACACAAGGTTCAAACCCGAACTGCAGAACACAATAATAAAGACAAAGAGCTTACAGATCGTTCATAGGCATGGACATGACCAGCAAACACAACATCAACTTTGTACCGCACAAACCATGGCTCGTACATTACTCTCATGGTTTCTCCTTCCATGAAATGGTAGTTGTAGCTATTATACCATGGGGAATGCAAGAGAACTATTAACCATGGTGTTTCACTCCTGTTAACTTTTGGTAGCTCCGCTTCAAGCCATTGGCTCTGAGGAGTATATTTACCTGTGGAAAGTTATAGATAGTTAATCAGATGAATCCGGCATGCATCTATGCTACACCATCCAAGTCCATGATAATTCAAAAGATTTAAATTCTTTACCATAGGCCGAATATGAAGACAAGACTATGATGTATGCTGAAGCTCTCTTTATTGAGTACCATAAGGGAGAAGTACTCTTTGATGCTCGGTAAGGAAGATGGTAGCGATGAGTGTAAGGCTTGAAAGGCTTTGTTTCACCCTGCAACAGAACCGAAATCATGTTTTTACCAGTTCACTCTACCAGCGATCTTTGAGAGTCAAGGACAAAGCAGGAAAACATAAAGATGATACAAATCAGACATAACCAAGGTTAAAAATCAAAACAAAGAAAAACATTAGAGCTTCTTTTTAAGTACATTAGCATCATTAAAAGTTCATAATGCTTACAAGTTAATCACCATTAAAGAGAATGAATGCTTACAATTTCAGGGGCAAAGTCAATTTCATGATTTCCTGCAGTCCATATCCATGGTTGATAAGCAACACTTCTCTCAACAAACCTTGCCCATGTATCCCATCTTGCATTATCATGATTGGGATAGTTATCTGCGTAAGAAAGATCCCCAACAAACAATACTGTTTGACCTTTCAGTGGATTTTGCTCATAGTGAGTCAGAGTGCTATTTGAATCAAAACTCTGCCCGAGATCCCCTACATAATGATTTCAATTCTGATACATCAGCGCATCAAACATAAGCAGCATGTATTTACTCAAAACATCCGTGCAAAGGGCAGCAAGCCAGCAACACAAACCAGAAAAACCCACAACTATCTTGAAGCTCAAATAAAAAACATGACGCCAATCACATACAGGCGAAAACATAGAAGCCTATCATGTGACAGGAATTATAGAATAGACCCTGAGCTCTGATACTAAATTAGACAACAACAACAATTTAATAGATACCAGATCAAAACTAGTCGGCAAGCTTTCACCTACCAATGACACCAAAGGTGTATGGGACGTCAGGACCAACTTCGGGAGGAGTTGTAAACCAGAATTTCCGCATAGCATGACCAAGACCAACCGCATAGTAGTATTTGGTGTTGTACTGTACACAAACAAACAAAGAGACTCAGAATTGAAATCCAAGAATCACACTGATTGTACTAGTTAAGAATTAAGATTATAGTCTTACAGGCATGAAACAGTACAGTAACAAGGAAATTATGAACGCAGCAAACGCTATGAAACAATTAAATAGTTACAAAGAAGGCAACTTTACCTCCAGATTTCTGATGGTGCAGTGATGGATGTAACCAGAGGTGTAATTGTAGAACTTATAGGTTGTGACATTGCCCTCTGCCTTTCTCTTTCGCTTGCTGTTCTCACCCCAGTAAAACACCGTACTGGAACCTGGTTCATCCTCAGTCACCCATGAACAATCACAGCTTTCCCGACATGATCTCCTTGTGTTATATGAACCTTAAATTCAGAACACCCACATGACAAAAGATCCAAATAAAATCAAACAAAATGCATATAAATAAATACAATATCCAAACTAAGAAACAGCAAGAACAAAAGATTCTTTTTATAGATGGTATTTCATCAATCCAAAGAACCTGCTATCAAAAAGAATAAAATAAAAAAATCCCCTGTTTTTTAACCCTTTAATTTTCTTTCAGAAAAACAGAGCAAGGAAATGAGAAAGCACCTGTTGGGGTGCATTATAACCGGGAGGAACTTGAAAGACATCACTGTGAAGTGGCATATCAACAGTTTTCTCCGCTTTCCTGACATAGACACTGGTCTTTCCTCCATTACAGAACAGTGCCGAACTCAAACAACAAACCAGAATAGTAAGAACAAAAGCGGCCGCAGAAGAAGAAAAGCATCCCATCTTTGATCTAATCTTCAACCCCACACTCCTCTGGGTCACGGACTCATAGAATTTATACGAGTTCGGATGAAAAATGAAAATAAAAATTCAATTTTTTTATCAGTAATAATGTCATTTGAAAAACACTTACAACACACACACACACACAAAAAAAAAACACTTACAAACGAAAATAATAAAGAATTTGAGGTTGACTCAAACTCACGGAAATCGCTAACATATTGACTTGGAAAACATTAGTTTAGAGAGTTAAGGTGGAAATGGTAAAACTGATATAAGATATTTATTTCATGTGATGAGATGGGTTCTGGTAGTCCCGACTGTATGTTTTTCAAAATGCAATCGGATACTCACTGTCATCATTCACCGTTCGATTGTTGGATTTATTTATTTTTTTATTTAAAAAAAACTTAAGTGACAATTATAGATTTTTTTTTTATAAATCACAAAGTGTATCTATATTATATTAGGTATGAAATTAATTTTTATTTACATTATCTGATCGATGCTAATTCAAAAAAATTTAATCTCAAAAAATTCAAAAACGAAATCTCTAATTATAAATTATCTTCCTTCAAAAATTCAACTAAAACTTATACTATTCAACTTCGTGTGACAATTATGATTTTTAAACTTTGTTTTTCATTGATTGTTTTTCTATTAATGGGATCTACTCAGTAATCATTCATTCCACCGTTGGCACGATGTGAGTATCAGAATTTAATATTTAAAAAAATGTTTGCCGGTGATATTAATAAATAAAAATATATAATATTTTCTTTTCTTTTTAAATTTGATGAAAGTAATGCATTAAATAAAAATATTTTTATACAGTTAATGAATAATGACCCTATTAGAATAACTAATATATATATAATTTTAATTATTTCACTGTAAAATTTTATTTTTAATTTCAGAAATAGAATTAATAAATGATACATACTCTTTAATAATATATTTAAAAAAATAAAAAATTAAGTAATAAAAAAACATAATTTTTATTAATTTTATTTGTAAAATTAAAAAGTTTTAATGTCAACCCTTTAATATAATACTAAGACTTAAAACAAAAAATGGAACTTTATTAAATAAAAATAATACTAATATATATATATATATATATTTAGGAGTGTACTATAATCTGATATTCTCTTATCTTCTCCCACGTAAGTTCTAATATACATTTTTATCATGGACTTCCCATTTTCGAATCATCTTTGCGGAAAGAATCGTTTCTTTTTGCTTTTTTTTTTTATGAAAATTCTTTTTGCTTTTTCACTCTCCTTGAACAAGAGTCAATAAAGTCTTGGTTTAGTGACAAAGAAAAGGTCTTAAGATTTTAAAATTTCAAGTTCGAGTCTCATCAAATGTGAGTTTGAGTTAATTTAGTTATTAACTAGTTTGTTTAGTTTGTTATAGTTATTTATTAGTTTATTTAATTTAAATAATGTGATTTTTATAATTATTTGTTTATAAAATATAAAATATTAATTATAATTATAATTTTTAATAAAAATGTATTATTAAAAAAAAAGCATTGGACCAGAACGCCCCGTTGACTGACAAAACCGGCTGGTCCATTTTTAGTGGTGAGCAATCACTTCAGGCCCTCTTTTTCTTTAAAATGCGCGTATCCATATTCGTTTTCATAATCACTTTTCGCTCACCTGCGATTCTTCCTTCCCAACTTGTCCTGGAAGGCACAGCGCGGCGACTTGAATTCTCTTTTTGTGCATGTACGATTTGTTTTACTCGATAAAAAATGAGTTTATATATAATGCACCGACAGTGTATAATTTTTATACATTGTTAATACATCAAAAGTTGATATATCATCAATAGGCTCTTATGGGTAAATTAAAAAAATTTATTTATATTTGCATATAAGGGTCTATTGATGAGGTGTCAACTTCTGGTACACTGACAGTGTATAGAAACTATACACTGTCAGTGCATCATATATAAATCCATAAAAAAAATAATAAAGATAAAAATTTTTACTAATTTAAGGATTAAATTTTATAATATTTTTTTATTTTTTAATTTTTTAATCTAATCTAATTTTTTTTATTTTATAACTTAATCATTAAATTAATAAATTTTTTATTTTTTTTATCAAGTAAAGTCTTACAAAATTGTAAAAATCTCGTGCTAAAATGTGAGGTCATAAGAGATTACTTTCTATTCGAGCTGTATATTAATATGATTCGGTTGATACTGTAGATATGATAAATGATGTGGTACGAAAAATGATATAAAAATATGAAAATTTAACAAAATTTAAAAAAATAATTCATTTGACATGTGATACAAATTTTAATAAGATAATTTTTGTATTTTATGGGATATAAATATGAAATATATACATAAATTATCAATTTTATATATGAAAGTGATTGTTACAGGAATTTGCTATAGGATATAACTAGGAGCAAAATCAAGCAAAATCCTGTAGCATGACACGCAATTTAATTATTTCTATGTTTTGCACTTTCTGCTACATTTAATCTAACATTATACAAAAATCAGTTTTGATGTAAAAAAAAAATTGAGATTAACGAGCTTTGTAGTTATTTGTGCCCGGATTCATTGCAAGTTGATTATTTGTCGGCAGAAGTTTAGCTTATAATGTATTTGAAAGCTTCCGTCTACTTATGGATTAGGGTTCAGTTGACAATACAAATTAAGTTTGTAGGAATAGCTCTCGAATTTGATCCTCACTAAATATATCTTTAGAAAGAGATGAGGAGCCTTAACTGTGACTAGATCTCGAACAAGATTAGTTTCAGATCGTTAAAATAGATAAAGATACATATGATTTATATAAAAATAAAAAATTTCCGTCCAAACAAGTCTTTTCCATAAATTTTGACAAAAAATTTCATTAAACTTAGTCGCTCGATTATTTGAAAAGTTGATTGAATTCATTATCTCTTTTTAAGAGGACACAATGATGAAAAAGATCCATTATCAGTCCAATTATAGTAAGGTTTTCAATTTTTTTATTTCTTTTAGGTTATGGTAATATAATATGGAATCTTTTTGAAAAAGTATGAAAAAAATATAATCAGTTAATAAAAAATTATGCACTAATCACTGAATTACCTATTAAAATTTTTACAATGAGTTTGGCCTTTCTAGACGAGAAAGGACAAGTTGCCATTGCCAACCTCACTGATTCGCACAATAGGAGTAAAGGTTGGGCTATAGCTAGACTAGACCAGCTCAAGGATAAGGATTATCCTTTCTAAACTTAAAAGTCCATTCGATATTTAGTTAAAGTTAAATAAATATATCTAATGTAATTATCATATTTAGGTAAAATTTTTAGGTTCATTTAAAAATCGGGTAAGGCTCGAGCTAAACCTCTCAAAATTCAAGTCTGACACAGTCTAGTATGAATATTAATATTAATTATATATTTTTTATATATTTATTAAGTATAATATAATTATATGTATATAAAATATTATTGATTAATAAACATAATTATAAATATTTAATATGAAAATTGACATATAAATTTTGACAAATTTAATTTAATTTTAAAAGGAATAAAATAATAATAAATAAATAAATAAAATTATATTCGGGCAGTATAGGATCGAGTTCGGGCTTGTAATAAAAAATAAAAAGAAATCTGGATTAAAAGTCAACTTGAATTTTCTGATCAAATTGGACTTAAGCATACACATAAACTATTATTATTTGTCTTGGATACGGCCCGAATCCAGTCGGATCCGGCCCATCAGGTTTAGGCTAGACTTAGGTTCACAGTTACACTAGAGTTAGGGTGGTTTCGTTGGGTCTTTGATATACCGGCCGAAATCAGTGTCTTAATGGACAGAACCGAAAATTCCTTGTGCCTTTGAGCCAGCCCAGGATTTAGATCAAACAACAACATGAATTGGAATCTTTGGTTAAAGATTTGGTGCGTCCTTGTTCCATCATTGCCTTGGTGTCCCAATGGATGGTGCAAGCAAGCAACTGTTCATAGCCCTAATCAAATGCAAACGGTGGCACAAAGCTAAAGGTGAAAAAAAGTTTTAATTTACCGATGTCTGTTGGGATGAGTGGAAGGAGTTTAATGTCCTTTAAATAAAGTCTCGAGTTCGAGTCTTGTGAATAGAAAAAACAGCATTGGGAGAGCTCCCACCGTTTCGGGTCCGACCATAGCTTGACTCCAGATTAATCGGGACCTAAAGTGACCTACGGATACCGAAAGGTTTCGACCAAAAAAAAGTTTTAATTTAATAGAAAGTTGTTGGTCATCTTCTCTTGGTTTTGCGGATAAGGAACAATTTGTATCGATAATTAGGTAATCCTAAAATCATGACCAATATTTTATGAACAATTTGCTTGTGATGTTTGGTATCTATGAACAAATATCAAGTCAAGATATTTCGTTAAACTAGTCTAATTATTGATGAATAAAGGAGATTCAAGGGAAAATTTACAATTATTAAGCTCTAATTTTTTTCTTCTTTTTGGTACAAAGAGAATCAAAATAAACTTAAAACAAAATTAAAAATTTCTAAAAAGTTCAACATGTCATGCACCTACCATCAATAAAGGTTTCCAAATAAAATGGAGTACTTGGAATCTCTCATAATCTATATCAAAATCACATTTTGCTTTAACAATATATCAAAATCACATTTTGCTTTAGCAAATACATCTCACAAAACTTTTTTTTAAGGACATGTTGAATTTTGCACTTTCATGACTTGTTTATAAATTCTCGTATATCGCCATACACATTATGCTCTGATCTTTTGGATTTAACAAACACCAAAACAAAAAGAATAAGCAAATATTCTTCTTGAAAAACAAGAAAATATGACTTCTCTTTTATCTTTTTTATTACATTAAAAAAGATAAATTATCCAACCGTATTAGGCAAGGCAAACAATTAAAACAACGGTTACCAATAACTTTTTGACCGAATTATTAAAAATAAATTGTGACATATTGTAAAATTTGAATTCAAATTCAAGTAGTCTTTTTTTTATCTTCAATTATTAAATATTATTCTTGTAATAAAAACAATTAAAAAACAATTAAAAAACAATTATTACAAGGCATCAATGATGAAAGGAAACAAAAAAACAAGTAAAAAACAATTATTACAAGACATTAATGATGAAAGGAATGGAAGGGCGAAAACGCTATCAAAGATAACCCCAAATTCTCTAAGGTTAAAGTTGCGTTTGAATGAAGAATTTTAAAATTCTTAAGATATTTGAAATGTTAGCAATTTAAAATGTTAAATTTTAAAATTTCAGTATTTGAAAATTTTATGCTTGGCTAACCACTTTAAAAATTAGAATTTAATTGTGAAATTTTCAAATTCATTGTTTGGATGTAGTATTGGATTGAGGAATTGTTATTTTGTATAATTTTAAATATATTATTTAGTTCATTAGGAACATTGAAAAAAAAATTCATTTCTCGATAAAAAATATATATAAAACAAAATATGATTTGTACTTGCATCTGACAAAATAAAAAACCCATTGTTGCTAAAATTTTTTTTGTAATATCCACTTCTAATCTATTGGCTACTGTAACAGTGTTCTTTTCCTTCTTCACAACTCCTCAAAACCTTCACTTTATGAGCCTTTTTCCATAGCTCATCTCTCCAATTTCGTCAAGAGGCCACTAAGCAATAATTGGGAAGGGAAAGGAGAGCCAAAGGATGTTTTTCTTCATTTTTCCATAAACAATTACCCTATAGCAAAGGAGAAAGCATGTGCAGCAAGTAGAATCAAACTTTCCAAGAGGAAGGATGTAGCATAAAAAGACGCCATGGCCAAGGACCAAGGATTTGCTAGTTCAGGCTCTGGAGAAAGCACACGATGGTAGTCTGTAGAGGCATACAACAATATGGAATTTCCAAATTAACAGAACAAAGAAGAAGATAAGGTATTAAGCAAAAGCTACAACTAAAATGACCTTAAAACTCATGCAAAGTGAAAATGGGAACAGAACACTTTTTGGAAGAGGCAATATACAAGAGTGACCATAAACTATGACTGATATGAGATATATGAAGGTGTCACAATATTATTTATTTTGTGAATTTGAATTACAATAAGAGTGCAATTGCTACGCCATATACCTGATATTTGGGTATATCAGAGTTGCTCCACAAACAAATTTTGGGAAATTTGGGTATGCTATTTATCCTTCCTGTGATTTCGAGAAGCCCCTGTTTTTTTTTTCCTTCAGTTTTTAATAATAATAAAAAAAAAAAAAGTGATGAAGAAAACAAGTAAGATAGCAAAGAAGAAGAATAAAAATCCTATGTTTTTAACTTGCGCTTATGCAATCTTTAGAGGGACTGTTGAATTCTTTTTTGCCGCAGTTTCTAAGAAATAAAATAAAAAAGCAAATAAAGAATAATAAAAATGGAGTAAGAAAGCAGAGAAGAAGAATGGAAATAGATCTATCATGTTGATGATTTGCGCGGGTAATCGTGGATATTTGTTGCAGGAGTTTTTAATTACCTCTTAAAATAGAATTTAGAAAAACCACCTAATTTGGTGTTTTTGAATCGAAAATTTGGAGCATTGAAAATCTTTCTTGAAATTTTTCTTAAATTTTTAATTTCTTTATTTTTAATTACGAAACAAGTATATTTTTTTATAAAATTTTAAAAACTTTAATAGAAATGAATTTTCTTTTAAAAATTTCTTGTCCAAACACACCTGAGCGGAAAACTACTTCTTTCCGTCTCAATTCCGGACGGGCCACACGTTCCGTCGATTGGTTCACTTTTGCAGCAAAGAATTCTGATTCTTGAAGATCCGCTATCCCGTGCCGGGAAGGAATCACTAATCTTTGGGTTATGCTATTATTTTGTTTTCCGAGCGATAAGGAATGTGTAAAGTCTTTTTCAACCTTTTCTCAATTTACAGCGAATCCAAGGTCAGTCTCTTCTCATCTCTTCTTCCTTTCTTCACGTTATCTTTTTCCTCTATTTTTCTCTTCCTCCATAGAAAAGTCAGAGACAATTACATGGTTTTCTTTCCGCTCGAAAACCCAACAAGTACTACAATTCAAAAGCTAATTCGGGTAGAGGTAAGCATTGAGTTGTTTCACGGTTTTGGGTTTTTTTTTTTTTTAAATCTTACTACCTTGTATTAAACCCAACTCATAACCATCGGCACCGTCATCGCTCCTGCAGTGTAAGCGGTAAGCCCTCTCCTCTCTGGCTTTTTCAGTTTTCTAGTGAGAGCTACGAGTCAAGATTCGATTTTGTTGTTCAATGTTCATCATCTTCATAAATTAATCTTTGGTTGTGACTCATTTTTTGTTTCAACTTTACCAAGAATGTCTTTGAAAGCTAAAAACATAGGTGATAAGGTAAGGTAATGTGACTGTTCAAATGTGTAGTTTTGAGGGAGACAACGATGAAGAGTTTTGAGGGAAAATTTTTTTAATAGATAATTATTAATTAATTTAATAATATTAATTAATTATTAAAAATTAATAAATATTTTTAATAATTAATATTAAATTATAATTATTAATAAATATTAATAAAATTAATATTACTAATTAAATAAATATTAATTCACTTAATATTAATTAATGATATTTTTTTGAGTAGTATATTTTTATTAAAAATTACAATCACAATTATGATATTACATTACATGAACAGGTAATATAAAAATTACATTACTCAAACTAGATAAACTAGTAAATAATTATAACAAACTAAACAAACTAATAAATAACTAGATAATTTAAGTTTACACTTGATGAGATTCGAACTTGAGATCTCAAAGTCTCAGGACCTCCTCTTACTACTAATTAATTAATGATATTAATAAATAAACGTTAATAATTAATAATAATTTATTAATAATTATTTTTATTATAATTATTATTAGTATTATTTTTTATAATAAATTATAATTATTTTAATAAAAGTAAAATAGTCTTTTAAACTTATTCAATCCATATTCTTGAACAAACCAAACATATTAATATCATTTCTAATATTTTTCATTCCAATAAACCCAACTTCATAATTTATATTTTATTCTATTCTTTCCTTTTCTATCCTACAAAATACTATACTTTTTCATTCCGCAAACCAAACACTTTCTAAAATCCAACCCAACCTCTTCGCCATTTTCACGGGAGTCCAATTTCCTTCGACATTTAACAAAACAGCCCAAACCCCAAAAGCAACTGCCATTCAACCCAAACAGCCCACCCGACCACGTGTCCTTTCTCCATTGGCTTGCCTTTCCCCACACCAAAGCAACCTTCCGAAAGCCCCAAAATACCCCCATGAGGCCATGATAGTTTTTTAAAATTGAAGTGCCACATGCATGCCTATAAAGAAAAAATGGATAATCGCATTGCTTTTTCTCTGTTGGTTATTTTCTCTGTTTTAATCGCTTGCGTGAGTTCTACGGA
This sequence comes from Heritiera littoralis, assembly GCA_031772115.1. Lineage (NCBI taxonomy): Eukaryota > Viridiplantae > Streptophyta > Magnoliopsida > Malvales > Malvaceae > Heritiera > Heritiera littoralis. Next base: position 2,028,400 of record JAPDPK010000130.1, on the reverse strand, counting down.
GGTTTTCTCGGCCGAGGGATCGGAAGTTGATCCGTTGATCAAGCAAGTAACGGACGGTCACGATGGAGCTGAGCCTCAGCTCCTGACCGCGGAGCATCACTTTTCGCTGTTCAAGAAACGGTTCAAGAAATCGTACGGGTCGAAGGATGAGCACGATTATAGGTTCAAGGTTTTTCGGGCTAACCTGAGACGGGCGGCGCGTCATCAAAAGCTTGACCCGTCTGCGAGTCACGGGGTGACTCAGTTCTCCGATTTGACACCGGGCTAGTTCAGGAAGACATATTTGGGATTGAGGAGATTGAGACTGCCTAAAGATGCGACTGAGGCTCCGATTTTGCCTACCGATAATTTGCCTGAAGATTTTGACTGGAGAGATAAAGGAGCTGTTACACCGGTCAAAAATCAGGTTTTTATTTTTTTTAGTTCATCTTTGTAAATGTTGCTTTTTGTTAAATATAAAAAAAATGATTTGCATTAATTGTTTCTTCGTTTGGTAATTAGGGTTCATGCGGATCATGCTGGTCTTTTAGTACAACAGGAGCCTTGGAAGGTGCTAACTTTCTGGCAACTGGGAAACTCGTCAGCCTTAGCGAGCAACAGCTCGTGGATTGTGATCATGAGGTTCGATTTTCTTACTTGTTTTTTAGATGTTCTTAATGTGTATGTATGCGTGGATTAATGGTTCGAGCTAGCTAATTCTAATATTAATTAAATTCATTTTAACACTAATGGTATGATTTTAAGGTGCTATAGTTTGGATCATAATCAAAGTTCTTGCATTTTTTATGATCTGCAAAACTACCTTGGAAGGTTGCAATGTGGTTGAAATATTCGAAATTTGAATGTTAATTTTTTGTTTCTTTGCTTAATATGATCATAATATGGATATTATAATACTCGAGGATGTTGCAAAGCAGAAAACTGATGAATAGGAGTTGATTAGTACTAAAACTCTGAGGTAACTGTGGCAGTGTGAATTGCAAATACAATGATTAGGAAAGAAAAGAATTGGTGCTTGTATATTCTTTGATTTGCAGTGTGATCCAGAAGAAGCAGGTTCTTGTGATTCTGGATGCAATGGTGGGCTCATGAATAGTGCTTTTGAGTATACCCTCAAAGCGGTGGACTTATGCGTGAGGAGGAATACCCCTACACTGGCACTGATCGTGGGACCTGCAAATTCGACAAGACCAAGATTGCCGCAAAAGTGGCCAACTTCAGTGTTGTTTCTCTTGATGAGGATCAAATAGCTGCTAATCTTGTGAAGAATGGTCCTCTTGCAGGTAAACAAATGTAAATTCATAAAGGGTAAACCTAATGCACAAAGCTTCCACATTACGAGTATGGAGAGAGTCATATGTAGGCATTTGCTTTTATTACCTACTAACATCGTTTGCTTGCCGGTTGCCACCAATGATTAATGGTTTTCTTTGTTCTTATCTGTTTCTTCATTTGAATGCAGTGGCCATCAATGCAGTGTTCATGCAGACATACATTGGGGGTGTTTCTTGCCCTTACATTTGCTCAAAGCGCCTTGATCATGGAGTATTGTTGGTGGGGTATGGTTCAGCTGGCTATGCACCAGTCCGAATGAAGGATAAGCCATACTGGATCATTAAGAACTCATGGGGAGAAAGCTGGGGAGAGAATGGATTCTACAAAATCTGTAGGGTTCGCAATATCTGTGGAGTAGACTCCATGGTATCAACTGTTGCTGCCGTTAATACCAACTCTTAGTAGGGTGTGAGTTGTTGGTAACGCCAGTTGTTCTGTGTATATCATGTTTCAATTATTTGGGAACTTGATGTTTACTCAAGGTTTAAATTTCCCATGCTTTTGAACTGTGTTAAAACAACTGCAATGTTATTGGTGCAAGTAAATTAACCTTTTTCATAAAGTTCTCTTCTTCCATCCTCTGTTCACCTCTGTTTGATCTATCATCGAAAATGAGTTAGTAACGATTCTTGACAAGTTGGCTCATGGAACACTTGGTTTTTGCTAGGCTGTAAGAATACAAAGATTTAATAATTTATGTGTATATTCTGTATCATATTGCGTTCAAATTGTATTTGTATTTTGTAAAAAATAAAAATAAATCCAATGCATATGGTTCTCCTATCATGGGCATCGGGCAACCTTCATTTGTATTAACAAAGAAGTTGTTTTCATGATTTTTAGATCACAAAATAATAACTTTTACTGATGCATTAAAATTCACTCTTTGTATTTACATTTTGTAAAACACAAAAATTACTTAATCAAAATTTATATATAATTTCAAACAGAAAATACTTTTACTATCAAACTAATCAGAATTAAAGCAAATCTCAAGAAGTAATCATCATCGTTGCACACGAATTAATGTCTTGGGAAGACAGGCACAGCAACTAAACAACAGTATGTTCTTGATATAAATTTTTTATTATATTTAAATAGAAAAATAAATTAAATTAAAGTATTATTAACATAACTGCTAATCGCATTCAAAGATACCAGCCCCCAACCAGTTAGCCACTTATTCCTTCCAATAACAAACAACCACCAACTGGAAGGTAAAGAAGCAGTGCTTAGGCCGTAGAAAGCTTCCTCAACTGCCCCCACAGGGGGTATCTAAATCGATTTCTCGACCTGTTCGAACAAAAAAATCAACATAACTTCTAACCTATCAACGCTCAACTCAATCAACATGATTTTTATTCAATCCAATGCATCAATCATCCTCATCGCCGAGTAATGCAAATGAAAATGGATAGAACTTGTAACCATCTCCCTCGTAGAATTTATTCTGGAATTCGACCCAGTGAAGTCGCAAAGCATGTAGGAAAGCACTAAGGGTTTCCATAACTAGCAACACGCCTACGGTTGCAAAAATGAAGACAATGATGCCAACAACGAGGATGATTATATTGTTAAACCTGTAGCAAGCAAAAAGCACATCATGCGTATATCCATTCCCCTGAAGTTTAGATTTTAGATCTATAAACTCGGGTAACTCATTGAATGAAGAAGAATAAGAAATGGAAGGAGTCATAAGAGTAATATCGTAGGATAAAAAGTGCCTATATTGGTTTTGCTCTACTTGTTAAGCGCAGATAAGCATAGATAAATGTGTAAGACGTACCCCCAAGCAAGGAGAAGAACCTTCTCATAGAAAACAACTGACAACTCCGAGTGAGCAAGACTGCAAAAAGAAAACAAACAGGGTGCAGTTTGCAGTTAGGCTTTACTAAAATCATTCATACAAAATAACACAAAGAAAATATGTAGAAATGTGTATATCGACTATAGCATATGTTGTGGACCATGTTAGAAGGCACGGAGAAATTTCTACACGAAGATCAGATATTTGTGTCAAAGAACACTCTTGACTGTTATCAATAATAATAGGCAGAAAAGAAAACTTATCCTCATGGGTTTTTTTAATAAGTTTATACAATCACATGGGCTGTGCATGCACAAAACAAGGCTCATCAAAGACTTGCTCTTTCTGAAATTCAAACCAAGAGTAAAATTTGGAAATGGTGTTATTTCAACCAAACATAGTTGAGTCTTACCTGAGGGCCCATAATCGAAGATATGAGGCTGTATTTGAAACTGCACCAAGCACAAACTCTATGGTATGTATGAGTTGATGCACAAAGACTTCACTAAACTCAAATTCCTCGTGACCATGACCATGGGAATTATGATTCGCCTCTGAATGGAGAGTTTCATCTGTGCTTTGAAGTGCTGCATACGATTGGCCTTGATGCCTCTAAAAAAAAGGCACATATAATAAGTAATTGAAAGAGGCTTAAAATAAAACTTCAAATATGTTCAGAAAGAAATTAAAATGAGCAGTATAACATACATTTTCGTGTTGTTTCTTTAGAAGAAAAGGCTTTGGTAATAGCATCCATGGCACAGAAACCAGGGCCAGTAATAATAGCACAAGCTGGAAAGAAATGCACAAGAATATTAAGTTGGATGTAATTCCTCCAATGAATGGTATTAAATTTAAAAAAAAAAAAAAAGAAAAAAGAAAAGAAAAACAACCTGAACTGTTTTTTGGCCAGGAAAAAGCTGATTTTCACCCAATTCATCAGTAGGACTTAGGAACATGTATATCATTATGTGGTATAAATCAGCTTGTGAGCCAGTGCACCATTTCACAATGATAAGGAGTGATAAATAGCCAAATAGGCTGTTCAAAAATATCATCTGGGGAATAAATTGAAACCTGAGCAATGCATGAGCAAAGGCAAGGTGAGCTCTGAGTTAGCAGTCATGCTTAAACTCTGGAATAACTAGAAAGTTAAGGTCTTTAATATCAAACTTACCAGATATTCAGACTATTAGCGAAGAATGTTGCATTGAAATAACTCAAAATAATTCCAAGGTTCATCTGAGCCACCCCAAGAAGGATTGACATTTTCATCTTCAGAGAGTTCAGGAATGGCAGCTCACTACGGGTACCATGCCATGCAGGATCCACCCCAAATGGGTAAGCATCGCGCACCTTAATCAAACCAACAGTAGTAGCATCCCTGCAAAAAAGGCAGTCAAAAAGCTATTACAAAGGGCTCATTCATAATAGGAGGCTTATACAACATTTGCATCATCACAAGTGTAAATAAAATACCGGCACGAGAGATCACGGCAAGCATAAGCTGAGCGACCAAATAATTCAAAGGGCACAGAGAAGAACTCGTTATAGACCAAACCAGTATAAATTGAGAAGAGTGACATCATCATAATAACATAACGACCACCAAAGGTCATTTCCATTATATCTCCAAGCTTCTGCAGTTCCAAGAATTATAATTACTTAGGTTCCACCATAGAGACAATAGACCAACAAAGATAATGACACTTCTATTTTGGAAAGTAACCCATCAATCAAAAGCCCTGATATCGCAAGGTCATTTTACCACAAAATCCATGAAATGATGTTGTTCATAGTACACATCCATGTGACCCCTACCAATATTTTCTGTTCACAAAATAAAGCAAAAATGTGTTTGTAATACTATAATCCCATGTCACATCTATTTTCCATGTTAGCAAAAATAATATGAAATAGTTCAGAGATTGTTAACAACTTTGCTAGCCCAACTAAAACATCAGAGAATCTTATTCCTTCAGCAGTATACTCACAAAGAAGTAACAATTACACAGCAATTGAAAAGGAAGCTAATATAAGGAACTCTTAAACAAACAAAACATTACATAAGTCTCACAGAAGATTAAACTTGGAGATCATCTTCTCCAAATTAAATGGGACAAATGATGAGCTTTCCATGTAATCATTAATCTTAGAGGTGTAAATGATTAGTTCTTCAATAACTTAAAGAAAAAACAAAGAAAAAACTCAATGCAGGAACGATATGTCCTCAAATTGTTTTCACCAGAATATAAGCTGTAAGGTTGTATAAATTGAAAAGTTGATTACACCATCACAATAGATTACCTGACCAGAAAGTTTCTTTTCCCAGACAAGAAAATATAATGTTGCAAGTAACAAGCATATTCCATGCCCCCAATCACCAAACATGACAGCAAAAAGGAAAGGGAATGTAATAATAGTGTATACACCAGGATTTGCTTCTTGATACCTTGCCACCCTGCAATTAAATGCAACAAAAGGCATTATTTTATATTTTTTATGGGCAAAATAACACAATAAACCCAATGCAAAACATACAGACAGAACACACAGTCTAGACTGAACACCAGTGCTGGAACCCAGTAATAAGGTGAATTTACCACTAGAAAATAAAAACAGAATAGACAATAAGAGTATAAAAAGTATAAATAAAGGTCCATAACACAAAAGCAAATACTGTGCAATCTCTTTTTTGAAATCAATAGTAACCTTAAACAACTTACCATGATTCTCTATTTTCTGACCCTATGCAGCTAGGCAGACAATAATTTATCAATCAACCATTAATAGTATCTCCCTAACATCAACAGGCTGTATCATTGATCTTGTCTCTTTCACAAGATTATTACATAGAATTACAAATGGAAAGCAACATACAAAATATCTGCTCCCAATTCCCTAGTATGAAGGAGGTCAATACTCGTATTTAACTTGGATGTGCATGACAAGCAGATAATCAAAAGGCTATATCAATAAGCAAAAAATGCCTAAAAAGCGTGTGCATATTATAAATTAGATATTATATCAATTAGGACAAACACACACGCACACAGGGTCACTTTTGATAAATATCTGGTTTCTCTTCGTAAAAAAAGCAGTACTACTTGAACTTACCCATATGCATCAACAATTTCCTGAAAAGCAGAAGTAAATTTATTTGTGCGGAAATAGGTAGGCGGTGATTCTCTTGTATGCAGGACCTGGAAAATGGCTCCAACTTGAGAGTTGGAGTCAAATGCAGCTGTTGCAATGCCTCTTGAATCTGCAGCAAAAAGCTCAAACTCTTACATATATACTCTGTTATAGAAGTGATGACACCAACTAAAAATTTCAAGCAAGGACAAAAGGAACATCCGTTGAAATGTAAAACACAAGGGGCAGAAAATACCTGTTTCATGGCAAAAACAGGGCTCCATCCCTCAGCAACAAGACATTTCTTTGTTACATCAGGCTAAGCATATTCAGAGTGTGATAGATTGATTTCTCCTTCTTCACCTTCAGGAGTTAAAGAAAATATAGTTTACTCACTGAACTTAATCCAAATGATAATATCAATTAATGACTGCACTAGTGCATTACCATCCCAATGCATCTCATGTACAAGGGGAAAATATAAGCACATGTTACATAATACATGGAAATCTGAGAAAAATATTAACAAGTAATACAATTTAAAGTTTAAACAGACCTTAGTGTTCCATTGCTCAAACTGGTCTCCAATAGTCCGCAACAAATTGTCCCGATGAAGCAGTCCAGCATTTACGGTCGTTTTCAGCTCGGAAATTCTTCCTGAAACCTGAAATTCACGATGACATAGAGATCAGTCAGACAAAAACATTCACAACAATCACAAATTAATTGCAGAAAGATTCAAAATTTGGTGATGCATGGAAATAATTGGAACAAAAACCGCGATTTGGGGAGGGGAGGAGTTCTCATCAAGAATTTAAATGGAGAGAGTGGTCTGTGCCAGAAAGATCTAGCATACAGACATATTTAGAAAATTTACTTAATAAAGAATTGGAAGGCCTGGAATGTCATCAAGGAACAGACATATGGTGTTAAGGAAAAATCAACCACAAGTCTACCAACCATTAAGAAAGTACACAGAAATGACAGTTTAAAGGAAAAACAATCCATACCTCGGTAATCATCAGAGCTTGTTTGCCCAGGTCCTCAGCAAAAGGATAACGATTAGCTCCAAAAGCTTCACATATCTTGAGAATTTTGTTCTTTGCTCTTTCTCCAGAGTAGAAAACCAGAAATACATTTTTCTCCATCTACACATTAACTTTTACAAATCAGAGACAACACAAAACTTGGTAAAAGATTAGGCAATGATATTCACTTCATAAGTCACAATTTCGAAAACTACAGCAGCTAAACAACACACATAAGCATGACCTGAGTGGATTAAATAGCAAATACTACACCAATGGTGGTATTGTTCTAAACTAGATCAATTTTAACTTCCAGCTCCATGACAGGTTTGCCATTTGTGAACATTCACATATCCATGAACATAGGCACACATGCAAAATAACCTTTGTTTGATACTCTTTTGGACATAAAAACTAAGGTCTTCAAATAAATGGTGCATTTGCTGCACGATAATCTTTGTTTGACGCTCTTTCAGAACATAAAATCTAAAGTCAAATAAATGATGAATTGTCTGCACAGCTCATGATGAAGACCATGCATGTCTGAGCTACAGAAAAACATAAGAAACATGTTTCATGTGCATGTGTGCCCATGTCCATCTGCATTTTGTGATGCAAGCAAAGTAGTAAACATTACTTCAAAGATAACATTAATACCTTAGTTAAATTATGTTCCTGCCTCTCTTCTTTCTCAAAAAATTCAAGCTATTGGAACAAAACCACAAAAACAATTATTACCTTCTCTCCAGAAACAGGATCAGTTACAGTGTCTTCCACAGAAACCTGCTTCAGGAAAACATTGCCCCTAGTTGCACGAAATAAAATCCTCTCAAATGCCATTGATTTTTCTCTAGGAACAAGGCCAGTAATGAAACCCAGCTTCACTTGCTTTGATAAATCCATGGAGGTTTCCTACAACACAGTGGGAAATATTTATGAGAGAAGGTACGGCATTATTTCCTGGATGTACATCATACCAAAGGAAAGATGGTGCTATACTTGCTCCTGTAATAAAGGAGTTTCTATGGATTCTTCACCCGTTTGATGTGATTCCATTTCTCTCTGCTGAGCTGTAGCACTGTGTTGAGCAGAAGCAAAAAATTCACCAGCCTAAACAGAAAACAAGTTAGCATTTTATGATTACAAAGCATTACAAGCCAGAAGGAAATTAAACTTTGAAAAGAAAGATCCGGTACTAGGAAGAGAACAATGAAAGCCAGTAGTATTTCAATTCAAAACCATTAAGAATATTATTAAAAAGATGCATGATACAATATAAAAAAGAAAAATCCAGTACTGAATTAATTAATTATCTGATTGAATATTATATAACAGTGTCTATCAACTCTATCCAATTAATAGCCCAGTGTCCCGACTCCAAAAAATTTTTACTCATCCAAACAAAAATAGCCATTTATTACAAGCATTGGCAACTTTAATGGCCATGTTTATGTTACAGTTTCTCATGATGTAAAAATCACTAGGAACTAAGAAGGGAACCGTGAGAAAAATCACCTGATTAGTGCAGCAAACAAAGCCATACCTTTTGCAAAACAAGCTTGTACTCGATCAGCTCATTATAACTACGTTGCAATTTTTCACTATTTGCATTCATTTCAATCAGCTCCGCCTCAAGTTCTCCAAGTTTCAGCTAGCACACAACAAAGAAAAAAAATTGAATTCAAGAACAAACTAAAGAAAGCATTTCTTGGTAATAGATGACATACGTCTAAGTCATCCACATCGATATCAGCTCTTGCTACTGGTTTTGTTGAAGGGGAGAATCCTGCTTTTAGCATTTGCTCCTTGAAAAAACGCAACTTGCGCGCCATCTCTCCACATTTTTTAATCTTCACAAGAAAGGGATGTTAATAAACAATGACTAGAAACTAAAATCTGAAAAACAATAATAAAGTATTATATCAACAAAAAAAAAGCTTCATAAACTGTTCACATAGCTCATTCGAAGAAGTATGTTACTTCCACTACGATAGAAAGGTGGTAAGGTTAAACATCAATCTTTTGAGATCCTATAATCCAGTTGAACAATTCTAGCACTTCCACAATACCAGTATGTGCTATAAAGTGCATGTAACGTATCAGAAACCAATCTTTTGGTTAAGTGATGTATTATTTATAGTCAACATTTTTCGGAGAGTGAAAATTCTATTTTCCAGCCATTCAACAGTTTAAATTTTACTACTGTAAAATTTCCGAGCCTACAGTTCTTTAGAGTAGAAGAAGCAGAAAGAGAAAGAATGAGCAGCAACTCGAGATGTGTTAAATGTGAATATATAAATGTCACCATGGCAAAGTAGATAAGAAAATACCTGAGCAGCATAAGTTCGCTGAAATGGACTTTTCTCCGAATTGAGCTGTAAGACATCACGCAAATCCAAGACATCAGTCTCCAAATCTCCATCAATTGATTCATGAAATCCGAAAAGATTTTTTTTATAGCTTTCCACAAAATTTAAAGAAAACGTAGAAAAAGAAAGAAATTGATGAATAAAACCCAAACCCTAGTATCAGCAATTTAAAAAAAAAAATCGAAAAACCGATCACTACTACAGAGAATTCCCTGCACACAGTTGCAGTCTAGGGTTTTTAGAAGCTACGATCAGACTCAAGACCAATATTGAAGTTCGATTATGAAGTAGAAAAAGCAATAGTACAAAAATTTCGATAGAATTGAGATCGAAGAGTAGCATTAATAAGTGTTCAGGGGTAAAAGACAGTGTTACGGACGTCTTTGAATTGGAGGAGGCCGAGGTCGCCGAGATAAGAGACGGTGAGGTGAGCGGACTCCATGGGGATGATGAGCTGGACCAATTGCATCGGCTCCGAACGGAACAGATCCATCGGAGGGCAGCATCCTCCACGGACGTCTCCCATTGAATTCCGACCGTTCGAATCAGTTAATTTTCCGTCACGAGGAAGCACACCGAGATCGATCTCTGGAGTGTTATCTTTTGGAGCTCAAATAATCAGCGCGTAATAAAAACAAAATACAAAAAAGCACGGCCAGAGGAAAGAAAGAAAGAAAGGAAACTGGGGGAGAGCTGTTGTAGATTGTAGAGATTTCGTCTTCTACTTCCTTACCGCCACAAGCTTCCACGTAATCCTTTTGTTTTTTTTACTGTTTTGAAGGCTGTAAAGTGTAAACGAAGAGGAATTTCTTTTTGGGTGTAACCACGGTTGTAAACGAAGCGGAAGTTAAACGCGAAGTTCTCTTACGTTTGTTAGTATTTAAATTAGAGTTAGGTTTTATTAATTGAAATTGAAATGATCAGAATAAAAGTATATTTAATTCACTGATATTTATAAATATTTTAAAAATATATATTTAAAATTTATTCATTTATATTCGTTACTATTTACAAACAATTTTATTTAATTTAAATAAATTAATTTTAAATTCATTTCTTACACTCTTATATTTAAAAAAATTCATATAGTGTAAAATTATTTATTGAACCTGAATCACATATGAATAAGTTAAAAAATAAACAAGCAAATCATAACATAATAAAATTAATTCATATGTGATTAATTTACTCAATTATTTTTTTACCTTTTTTTAGAATGCTTGAAATATTCATAACCCTCCAAATCTCTTAATATATATGTATTTTCAATATTAACCTTAAAAATAAATGTTTAGATCTTAGATGGTGTCCGAAGCTACATGCTTTAAAAATATTTGTGATTAATCTTGCTCATGTTCTTGTATTAAAAAATTTTATTTTGGTAAGTTTACTGTTAAAATAGTAAATAAATTATATATTTTGACGATGGTGTTGAAAGCTCAATCTTTCCTTTGCATATTGACACAATAAAGTCTTCGAATTTATTTCATTTTAATGATTAAATTAAAAGCCGTGATGCCTACAAAACAAAACCACATTAAAATGGCCAGTTGTACGCTCTCTGATGAGCGATTTAGAATTTCTTTTAACCTATAAAAGTAATTTTCAGCATTTTATTATTTTTGTATTTTCTTTCTGAAATATTTCCAAATTTAATAATCTGAAAATATTTTTACCGTATAACACAGTACTCACCCAAGGTATTGTAAAGCTTTTTGGGTGACTCAAAAACCAGTTATTTAGATAATTAAACTAAATTCAACGATTCGTATATTTATATCATATCAAATATATATAAAATACAAAAACTATAATATCATACTTATGTCCTCGAGTTAAAATAATTATTAATTTAGTATTACCTAATAGCGGTAACACTTGGCAATGCTAGCAAACCAGATTAGAAAATCTGACAAACGACAGCGTAGCCGGTTGCCTCGGTTGAGCCTAAATTACGGATTAGGTTCACGTGCACCGTGCACGTGCTCTTACTTGTCCAACTAATAAATCATTCATTCAGAGACTCGCCGATTACCCTCGGTAGTTTATTTCAGTTAAAACATTTACCATCAAACACATCTACTGATGCTGCTGCAGGCTGTAAGCCAAAGAAACGAGAACTATGCTGTTGGGTTTGCACCAATTAATTCAAAGAAGACAACATTAGTTTAAGCATTATCAAGAAAAAAAGGGCATGAAAGCATAAGCTCTGCTTTTACAAGCACTAGTTAAAGAATATGATACATGATCAACTACTTAATACACTCCTAACTCAATATCTTCTTTCAAAATCGTGCCTAGATTCCAAATGAAAGCTTATCCAGGAGTACCTCGCAAGGCAGGCGGCAGCCTCAGTGAGTAAGTTAGCTGGCTGTTTGATTCTCGTTGCTTCTTGATGCTTCTGGTCTTCATATTCTCTTTACGTTGTCACCATGAAGAACAACAAATCCCTCACTGGCTAGGGTTACAACAGCGTTTCTTAGCTGAATTGACCAAAGAAGACAAGTGAAAAATGATTATTTCATCAGTTCAATCGTATTCTTTTTAAATGGAGTGTAAGGAAGAGAGAGGCGGGATTCTCACATCGTGAAGGTGAATTTCACTGCCAGAGCTCTGCTTCTTCAGTTCATCCAGTAACTGTAAGGGTTTAATAGTGATCGATTAGCTTATTTTGGAACTAAATGAAAGCATCCAGCTTTAAATCTACTAAACCAGCTTACCTCTAACAATCGTACTGATGGTCCCCCAAGTTGTAGCTTCTCCATTATTATGTTGCGAGTTGCTGATAACACATTCTCCCTCCTCATCCTTTCACTTGCAGAAACTCCAGTGTGATAAGATCCATATCAATAGTTCCTGTACATAGAAAGGATGCAAAGGAAGCAATGGAAACATTCATTAGATATTGTTTTATGGGGAGATATGAATTCTATAATGAACCGTGGCATGCATTTTACCAGTGGAGTGATCAGTTGCTGATTGCTGCATAGCAACTTCCAGAAGCCGGAATGCCTCAGTTACATCTCTCATTTCGACCTACAAATATCAGAACAGGATTTCATTGCTCTGTTCACAATGAAACATTATAAGCTGCTAAGATAAATGTAAGCTAACTAACCCATTCTGAGAAGCGAATACGAGCCAAGGCTTCACTGAGGCGTATCAGACTCTCAATTTGCCTTGGTGTTGCTGTGATGACCTGTTGACATAATGAAACCCGACAAAAGGAGATGCAAAAACAAGTTAGCAAGCACGTATGTCTAGATCATAGTTGATCCAGAATTCAAGTTTTTGACAGCAATACAAGGTCGCATCCATCTTGATCAATTATTACAAAGATTGATAATGAAGAAATAGTAGGGAGAGGAAAACTAAATGCAGCAAACCTTTTTACTACTGCCAGGGAAATTTCCTCTTTTCCTCATCTCAACATATCCTCGGGTTAACTCTTCAGCAGCTTCATCTGACAATTGAGGGTGAATATTTTTGCGAGCATAGCTCACGTAAGCTGTTAATGTAGCAAGATCTAGGACATCCTGCTCAGCAATCTGCAAGTAAAGGCTATGAATAACATTGATAAACGAGGGGAAAATTTCCTAAACATGATAGAGCATTTAGAGTTTAACAAACCTCTGTGTCCTCAAAATGTAAAGAAACAATATGCTTAGCCAGACGCCTATCTGTCACTTCATCAGCCTTGTCGAGAATCAAGTAGATTAAATCAAACCTGGGAAATGAATAACAATTAGGATGGAATAGTAGTTACAAGTAACCACATAACAAGGATCATGTACTTTTCAAGCAATATTATACCTAATTCTACACAGTGCCATTACATAATAGCTATAACTGACAAGCATGATTTAAAGAGTAACCATAAAACTATGGAAATAACACCTCCAACAATATTTGAAATTTGATATATCATTTTTAAGCATTCAAATAAGAAAATGGGCAAGTATAACAATATGATAGTATCAAAGACCTTGAAACCAACTCAGACTTCATGTTGCACGGCACCTGGTAGCTAGTAAGTATCATCTTACCTAGACAACAAGGTTGGAGGCAAGTGTATGTTGTCAATCACAGACAAACGTGGATTATAGCGTGAACCACTAGGATTTGCACAAGCCAAGACCGAAGTTCTTGCATTAAGAGTTGCAATTATACCAGCCTTTGCTATTGAAACAGTTTGTTGTTCCATCACCTGGAAAATTGAAGTAAGGTCAAGCACACTTGTTAACTTTCAAAGAATTGATGAATGATTAAAATAAGGAAAGCATTTTAAGGCCTGAGTTTAAAATTTTGACATCCCATTCTTGTGAAATAACTTCTTTCTCCCAAAGGAAAAAAAAATAAAAGCAACTTATTCATGCAGATAGCCTCATATCTTGAACTGCCAAAACTTGGAAGGAATCTCAATCATTTCATAGCACCTAAAACCTTCTCATCTTCAACATTGGACTAGTGCATAAATCATGTCTTGAAAGGGAATAAGAAAGGCAAAGCATAACCAACCTCATGTAGCATGCTCCGTGCATTATCGGACATTTTGTCAAATTCATCAATACAGCAGATGCCTCTGTCACTCAGAACAAGGGCTCCACTTTCCAAAACCTGAATGTTGTACCATAAATGAAAATCAACCACCAATTTCCAATATTACAATTAATATCTAGAAAACAAAAAGTAAGAAAAATATATCATACAGTTTCCCCTGTTTCAGGATCCTTGGTGACATAAGCAGTCAAGCCAACAGCAGAGCTCCCCCTTCCACTGGTGTAAATGCCACGTGGAGCAAGCTTGTGTATGTACTGGAGTAGCTGAGACTTGCTGGTTCCAGGATCACCAACAAGCAGGATATTGATGTCACCACGGAAGCTAGCACCAGATGGCAACTTCAAAGCATTCCCGCCAAAAAGCTACATTGATAGCAAATCACTAGCAATTACTATCTAAGCAAGAAAGAACGACTAACAACACAAACAAGGCTGATAGTGGATAAGTTATCCTATAAACAGTACCTGGCAGAGAAGACCTTTCTTTACGTCATCCAGCTCCCAGATGTTTGGTGCCAATGACCGTGTCAATCTTTCATATATATCTGGTTTTTTGGATAACTCTTTTAACTCTTCCACCTACAATTTTGAAAAGGCCATGATAGAAGTAGCCAAATATAAGTAAATTTTGCAAAAGGATAATAAGCAACGTATTAGACCTTGTCTTCGTCAAAATGGACATCATCATCAATCCTTTGTGAGCCCTTATCAACTTCCATAGGATCCTCAGCCATCATTCTTGACTTATCAGTTTTCTTTATATGAAGACAATCAATGTATGTCTGCAAGCAAAGGAAAATCAAAACAAAAATTCATTGAAATGCTTAAAGAGCTATAAACCTAACACAAGAATTAGAGAACACATACCTTGAACAATGATTTCACTGTTCTTTGTGTCGGCCCAACTCTGACACTCATAGCCCTATAAATCCCAGTGACCTATTGCAATAGAAACAAGAACATTGAGCAAACAAATAAAACTGCCAGGACACCACTTGTGATTACAGAATATAATTTTATCAAAGCCTAACCTCAACCCTGTCCCCTGGTTTTCCAGTATCCACCAGCTTATCATGCATCAACAAGCTCACTGTGTGTGGTGTCCCTCCTTCAGGGATCTCATCTGGCGTCTCCTGGAGCCTCACAATCTGCTTATCAGCAAACCTGATGTTTGATCAATAGAACCAATTAATTCTGGTCTTACAAAAACTCAAACGCATAAATGTTTGATTTTAAAGTCACCAAACCAACTAATATAAACAGGCTCAAGTTGAAATGAACTCAGTTATAAACAACCTACAAACCAACATATAACATACAAAATGAGAAGAAAATTGTACAGTAACAAGGAATTAGAAATTAAGCATGTTCTAACACCAATGCCAATTCTCTTATTACATTGACATTTGCTAAACAAAATGAAATTTAAACAGGTAGTTACCTGCATCGATTGTGAACCAATGTCATAGAGTTCTTGGCAAGGCAATCTTGCTTCAAGCATGCCATAGGCTCAGTTATTCGTCCTTTTAGAACCAACAACCGACAAGCAGATCCCTTAGCAACATTACTCGAAAAATCAAACCAATAAAAAGAACATCACGAAAAGAATTACCTCTATCCACAACAACAGGATCAGAATAGTAGCCACAAACAATACACCTGAACACTGCCTCCCTGATCTCAGGAATAATGGAACTACATCGAATAACCATCCCCTTCAACGACACCATCTTCTCAATATCTAAACCAAACAAGCAAACCCAAAATCATCCAACACACTCAGAAAGTAATAATTATAATAATACATAAAACAATTAGAAAATAAGAAAAAACTGACCAGATGGATTGAGATTTCTCATGGAAGTAGAGCTCTTAAGATTATGAATCCGAACTTGCACGTGTTTATCAAACAAAGGATTAATCAAACTAACTATGTCCATCAAAACGATATCGAAAATCGCTAATACCTCGAGGGGATACCTCACCATTTTATTATACAAATCAGAATCATAATTAAAAACATCATGAGCATCAACGTCAATCCACTCTCCTTCAATTTCTAGCACTTTATTTATCAATCGCGTATATTTTCCTTCTCCGTGGATATCATTGCTTAATTCCTGGGTTTCCCTGAAATTCTTGATGAACATTTGGATGGCATTTTTAACGTCTTGAACGCTAATATTGGTACCCCAGACAAAGGTAGGAGTCGCGTCGTCCATATCGTCGCCGAAATCGGATGATGGTGGAGGGAAATCGTCGGTGGAGGAAGGAGTGGCGACGGCAGTGGGAGTAGGGGACATGGCTGGGCGGCGACCACTCCTGGTGGAACGGGATGGGGTAGGGGTAGATGATGAATTAGCAAAGCGAGAGGGGTTTGGAGGTGGGGTAGCGCCGGCGGTGGAAGGAGTGGAGGCTTGGCGCCGGCCACGCCGCCGACGGTGGGCTGGCGAGGAGGTGTTAGCGATGGGGCTGGAGAAGGAATCATCAGGAGAGGAAGGACCTGCAAAATTTTCGATTTAAAAACAAATAAAAACAAAACCCCGTAAATTGTACCATAAATTTAGAAAAAACCACAAATTAAAATCTTAAAGAGAAACAAGAGTTACCATTGTTGAAGGGAGAGGAGTCGGAAGCCATGGCTAGAGAAAAATAGGCAAAGAGCGAGGGAGATTTTTTGGAACTAAAGAGAGTACGGTGCAGGAGAAAGGGCATCTTCTTTGGCGGGAACTGATAGATGATTTTCGCGCCATAATTGATATGGGCTTGAATTTTTCCCGTTGAAGAGGAAGATGGACTTGATTGATAGCCCATTATTCATGCTCAAACGAAAAAAGAAATGGCATGATTAGGCTTATATAGCCATTGTGACTAAGCCCATGTACACGTCGATCAAATAAATGTAATTTTTATTTAAATTATTATATTATCTAATACTAAAAAAATTAATATGGTGATACATACCATTTAAAAATATTAAATAAATAAATAAAGTAGGATATTTTTTATCATTTTAATTTCACTTGTGATTGTGGTGGAGTATAAAAACTCAAAACTGTATTGAATGATAATCCTATTTATTTTTTAAAATTATTACTTTTTAGGAGTACTTGATTCACATGATTTCTTTAATTAAGTTATTTTAGTAAAAGATAAATCATACTTTACGAAGTAAATTATTACTAATCTCATTAAAATTTAGTCTATTGATAGAGGAAAAAAAATTTTCTAATTGTTAAAATTTGGAGAGACCTTTGATTATATCATATCATTAAATAGTATATAGGTGATCCGTGATTCATAATTAGAAGTATTTATTTAAATAATTTGTAATTGAATTATTTAAAATTAAATTAATCAAATTATTTTATTTTTTTATCCAAATCAAATTATTTTATTTAATTTTTATTAATCTAATTGAATTTATTGATTTTATAAATCTAAAAATTTGAATTTAATTTAGTTGAATTTTTAATTAATCAAATAAATAAAATATGGTTAAATTAATTTTTTTGGTATAAACTATGAGGTATTTTCATCTCATATCATGTTGGGTAGAGGCTAATCCCACTCGTGCTGTGTGGCTAGTGAGGATTGGAAACTTTCTGTTATAAATTGCTATCACTTAAAAATTCAATTGATTAAATTATATTTTGAATTGTATTATAATTCGCTTGATGTACGAATTAATATTAGTTGTTTTAATTTGTATGTAAATATAATGTTTTTATATTATATTATGATTTAAAAAATAAATAAAATGAAGTATAAAATAATATACTTAATTAAATAAAATTAATTAAATTAAAGTACAAAATAAAATTATTTTACCAACTATCTCTTTCAACTTTTTTTTTTGAAATAAGACACAGTAACACTTGGCAAGTAAAAGCAATACTAAAATTTTAGAGTTCAAATAAGATGACAATTTAACAAAAAAATACAAACAAATTAAAAATAATTACAAAGATGTTAAATACTCTAGAAAAAATATTTGAATAAGATACTACCATTTCCTATTAATAATTTAAAAAATAAACTCTTCTTATTGAAAAGAATAGGTGAATAAATAATTATGAAACCAACGGAAGCATCTCAATGAGATTGGCAGTGGTATTAAAGTCACCAGCTTCCATTGCTTTCAATATGCAGAACATGAGATGAGAGCCAGTTTAATCTGAGTTTTGGCCCATTGCTCGATTACGAGTCTAATTCCGTTCTTCAATTCCTGGCATTCTGCTTAAACTGCTTCAATTTTTTCTTTAACTGGCCTTTAGCCTCTCTGATGTTCTTTTGTTCCTCGCTTGTTTCATCCATTTATGATTTCAATCTCTTGTAGCTTTACTGCATGTCCGTTATTTTCGTTCCGTAATCAAAATTTATTCTTGTTTGTCAGGAATTTTAACAAAAAAATAACGGAAGAATAATAGAGAAGATATTATTATAGATTTATATATGATGCACTGACAGTGTATAGTTTTTATATACTGTCAATGCATCAGAGGTTGATACCTCATCAATAGACCCTTATATGCAAATATAAATAATTTTTTTAAATTGTCCATAAGGACCTATTGATGAAATGTCAATCTCTGACTCTATGCATTGACAGTGTATAGAAGTGCATCATATACAAACTCTATTATTATTAGATAAAATTTAAGATTTCGAAAAATTTGAATTGCATGATATAGTGATAATTTCAGATAAATTGAATATCCAGATACAGATAAAATTTGATGTTTGGAATAATTTTAATTGTTCTTTTTTAAATTATATATTTTTAAATAATTAGGCATTATAGCAATGTTTGAATAATTGTTGCAATCCACGTTTCTATTTTCTACATTGCAAAAAATATAGATTCATGATCCGTTATTTTTTTCCTTAAAATTCAAACGATAATAAAAGAGTTTCAATGGAAGTGGATTATTGACATATTTTAAATTAATTTGTTTTTAACTTAAAATTCAAATCAAATATATAGATTCATAGATTCATAATTAGTTTATTTTTTTCCTTAAAATTGTCACAATTATGAAGTAATTTCATTGGCAGTAGATCTGGGCAGAATCAAGATTAGAATTTTTTTTTTATTTCAAAGTCAAATCAAATGAGTAGATTCATAACCAGTTTATTTTGTTCTCTAAAGTTCTCACAATTATGAGGTTGTTTCATTAGTAGTGATCATGAGCAAATCAGGATTAGTTTTTTTTTTTTACTTAAAATTCAAATCTTTAAAAAAAAAAAAAGAGAGTATGTCTATGTAAGCATTTACATGGTTTAGCATATCATATAAACATAAATTTTTTAAGAGTTTATACATGATGTACTGACAGTGTATAGTTTTTACATATTATCAGTTAATTAAGAAATGACACTTTATATGGACGTTATTAAAAATAAATATAAATTAAGTTTTTAAATTTATTTTTAAGGTTCTATATATTTTTAGACTTTGCTCAATATACTGTCAGTTAACCATTAGATGACACCTCATCTCATATGATGGTCTTTAAAAGAAAATATTAATAAGGTTTTTAAATTTTTTAAGGACCTATACACTTTTAGATTTTGTTTATTAATAATGTGTCATCCTATAATTAATTGATAGTATATAAAAATTATACACTGCCAGTACATTATATATAAACTCATTTTTTAATATATTAACTCTTAATTTGTCACGAGTGAAACAAACTAAGCAAATTACAACAATATATTAAAATACCAAAGTAGCTAAGAAATCTAATAGTATTAAATTAAAATCTCATTCAAACTCCAAACTTTAAGCATATATTTAGATTTCATAATTTTTTTGTTTTATAATTGGAATTTTTTTTGTTTTGATTTAAACTTCGATTAATTCAGCTAATTCAAAAATACTTTCAAAAACCAACCAAAATTAATTTGATTGTCAATAGATTAATATAAAAATTTTCTATTCACAAATAATGTTAAGTTGATTTGAGTTTATAATAGGGGGATAAAATAATCATTTTATCCAAAGACATTTTTATATTTATAAATTTCATTAAAATAAATTGTGGGAAATCCCTTTTAGGTTGCATTTATCAGCGCTCGCAACATTTCTCTGCTCTACCCTAGAATCTACTCTCTGCTCTTCCCTGCTTCCTGGGTTCGGAATTGAATCTTCACCTTCTTCAACTTTCAATGGCATTCATCGCTCTCTCTAAGCCTTTCCAATTGAAACCTAGGATTTATCCCAGAATCTCAAACCCTTTGCTTTTCTTCACGACCAGCCAAGATCCAATCTCTGCTCCGGAAGAAAAAATGCTCAAGAACCAGCAAACCCCCCATGGTAAGACTCGAAACTCTGAAAAAGTAGAGGATATTATTTGTAGAATGATGGAGAACGGGGCTTGGACGACCGGCTTACAGAAGTCCATCCGTGCTTTAGTTCCCGACTTCGATCATTCATTAGTTTATAATGTACTCCATGGCGCTAAGGAAGCGCCTTCAGTTCTTCCGGTGGGTGGAGCGGGCTGGGTTGATTCGCCATGACCGTGAAGCCCACCTGAAGATCATTCAGATTTTGGTTCGAGCTTCAAAGCTCGATGATGCTAGATCCATACTTCTAGACATGCCCAAAAAGGGCATTGAATGGGATGAGGATTTCTTTGCTAGCTTGATTAATAGTTATGGGAGTGCCGGTAAGGTTGACGAGGCTGAAAAAATTTTCCACAAAATGAAGGAGTTGGGTGTTGATAGGACCATAAAGTCTTATGATGCTTTCTTGAAGGTTATATCGCGACGTAGTTTTCTAGATAGGTTGGTCGAAAGGTATTTCAATGAGATGTTGAGTGAAGGTATAGAGCCCACTTGTCATAGCTATAATCTTTTGCTTTCGTGTTCCTTAAAGTCCCTCAGAATTAACACTGCTAATAGGTTTTCTGAGGAAATTAAGACTATGGGTTTTGATTTATCACGCAGACTTGACACTGCTAATCGGTTTTATGAGGATATGAAGACTAGGGGCATTTCACCTGATGCCGTGACTTACAATAAAATGATTAACGCATATTTTTGGTTTAGGAGAGTGAATGAGGCAGAGAAGTTGTTTGCAGAGATGAAGGGAATGAACTTAGAACGTACAGTGACCAGCTACACTACCATGATAAAAGGGTATGTTGCCGTGGAGCAAGTTGACAATGGATTGAGATTGTTTGAAGAGACGAGGTCCTGGGTATTAAGCCTAATGCAACAACGTATTCAGTTTTGTTGCCAGGGCTGTAAGATGCGGGCAAAATGTCCGAGGCTAAGAATATTTGGGAGGAGATGGTGGAGAGGAACATTGCATCCAAGGATGATTCAGTTTTCATGAAGATGTTAAAAGGTCTGTGCAATTCTGGCGATTTGAATGCAGCTGCTGATGTTCTCAATGCAACGACTCGGTTGGGTATTCCAACTCATGCTGGTCATTATGGTGTCTTGATTGAGAACTTTTGCAAGGCGAACGAGTTTGATAGGGCAACCGAGCTGCTGGATACGCTTGTTCACAAGGATATCCTCCGCATTGAAACTAGTACTTATAATCCAGTGATTGAGTATCTGTGCCAACATGGTCAGACAGGAAAGGCAGAAGTCCTTGTTCAGCAATTGAAGAAGACTTTTCTCCGTCTTCATCCTACTGCATTTAATAATTTGATCCATGGGCATGCAAAGGAAGGAAATCCTGGTTTCGCTTTTGAAATTCTAAAGATCATGGGGGGGGTGCGCGGAGAAGCAGATGCTTACATGTTGCTTATTGAAAGTTGCTTAAGGAAAGGTGAGCCAGCTGACGCTGAAACAGCATTGGACAGAATGATTCTAGATGGGCATCTTCCTGATTCTGGCATATTCAAGTCAGTGGTGGAGAGTTTGTTTGAAGATGGAATGATTCAGCCTGCTAGCAGAGTTATGTTGACCATGGTGAGGAATGGTGTAAAGGAACATATGGACTTGATTGTCAAAATCTTGGAAGCTCTGCTCAGGAGAGGTGGTGTTGAAGAAGCCCTTGAAGGATATGAGCAACTGGAGTCCTATGGGTTTGCACCCAATTTAGATAGCCTTCTCTCTGTTCTCTCTGAGAAGGGTGTGAAGGAGCATATGGACTTGGTTGCTAAGATCTTGGAGCCTCTGCTCATGATGGGTCATGTTGAAGAAGCCCTTGAGCGAATTGAGCTACTTATGCAAAATGGGCGTGCACCCGATTTCGATAGCCTTCTCTCTGTTCTTTCTGAGAAAGGGAAGGCTATTGCTGCTCTGCAGTTGTTAGATTTTGGTTTAAAGAGAGACTGTAACATAGATGTTTCAAGTTATGAGGAGCTGTTTGATGTTCTCTCTATTTCTGGAAAGACTCTCCATGCAGATTCAATATTGTGCAAATTAGTCAAGAATGGAGGGAGCATTAACTTGAGTAGCCTTGAGGATTCAAACACGAGCGTAGAGCAACCGTGGACATGGACTTTAGAGAAATGGGAAGAAATAAGAAAGGAAAAAGAGAAGCTACAGTTGGGAGCCAAATTCAATTTTGCTTTGAAAAACTTTGGATGGTTATATTTTGAGAATAATGATTATGTTTTTCATTTAAACTGCAAAAAAAAAAAACTAATAATAATACTTATATATTTGAGTTAGTTTAGACCTATGATGAGATTGGTTTGGAAAAAAGTAATATGTTTAAATGCATTTTCAGCAGCTGAGGCAGCAGTCAAAAATTTCGCCGTAGCGCACGGGTCGGTTTCATCCAAAGCGGGCCTTCATCAATTGAAGGTTTTGCTTAAGCATTAGTAGTATTTTGTAAAGGTGTAGGGTTTTTTTTTTGGCAAAGTGCAAGTGGCGTTGAAACGAAGCGAATACCAACGAATAAATTGGTGTTTTTGTTCATTCGTTTATTTTGTAGTACCGTTTGTGTTCGTTAAGAGATGTGTTCATATTCATTTGTTTGTTTGATAAAGATTGTTCGTTAATGTTCTCTAAGAGTTCACGAACATATAAATGAATGTGTTCGCAAACATGTAAATGAACCTGTTCATGAACAAGTATTCATGAAAACAAATTAAATATTAAATATTAAAAATCTTACATAAAGATTAAATTTCACATGCAAATTGAAATCATCTAATACAAAATCTTAAATACAACACAATTTAAGTCAACAATTTTTATTAACATTGATAATTATTATTTTAAGTACAATTTATATTATACACATATACATATATTGGTATACATATATTAAAGTATCATATATGTGTGTATACACACATATGTGTAGTTAAGATTAGAGGAAAACCAAAAAAGACTTTGAAGGAAGTAATTTGGAAAGATATAGAGGTTTTAGAATTGGATGAGCAAATGACTTTGGATAGGAATCTATGAAGGAGAAGAATACATATGGACGATCTAACGTGAATTCAGATATTGGTTTATATAGCCTATCCCAATCTCTTGGGATAAAGGCTCTGATCATGATGATGATGATGATACACACATATGTGTAACACACACACACACACACACACACATATATATATATATATGTAAATGGTCAATAGATAAAATCATATGAATAAGATCTTAGCTTATTATAGACTTTTATTAATTTTACTTCAGTACATTATGTTTAAAATTTTTAAAAAATAATTATTTTAAGTATAATTAACTAATATAATTTTATAATTATTTATTATTATATTTTATTAATTTTTTAAGCCAACAAAATTATATTGTATAAATATGTAATGTCTTAAAAATAGGGTATATATTATATAACTTATATAATATAAGTAATTTTAGTATTTTAATAAATAATAAACGAACAATAAACGATTAACAAACAAACAACAAATAACATTTTTTTTGCAAAAAAAAAAACGAATAACAAATAACATTTTATATGAACGAGTTATAAACAAACATAAATGATCGAACAACAAATGACACTTTAAACGAACGAACAATAAACGAACATAAACGAGTCTGTTCGCGAATAAAAACGAAAGAACCATACCTCTATTCATATTCGGTTTGTTTAACAAACGAACACTAAAATGTTGTTCGTGTTCGTTCGTTAAGCTTAATAAACGAACAAAAACTGAACGAGTTCACGAACGGTTCGTCGAATGTTCTGTTTGTTTACACCCCTAACTACAAGGACTGTGCACATTGAACGAGAAATCCAAAACCTGAGCCGTGAAATCCTCCAGCTGAAGCCCAACCTCAGCTGCTTGCTGGAGCCTGTATGAAAGGATCATGAATGCAATAATGGAGTAAAGAGTGGATTTGTTTGCCGTAAATCAAGGCACAGAAGTGACAAGCGAAACAAGGAATGCAAAGGTGAGTGCGTCAAAGCCCTAAGGCTAGCCAAAAACTTGCAAGTCAAAAACAAACCAACCATAGTAGCTACAAGCTAGTAGCAGTAGTAGTACATACTTAATAGCATGTACCCAAATTTACTATAGCAAGAGGCAATCCATGGAGTAAGAAATGATCTCACCATTGCTGTAGCAGCAGCCTTGCGGTAGGTTAGGGTTACTTAAAAACGTAAGGTTTCATCGCAACATTTTTTTTGACTCTTGATTTCTCTCAAGTGCTTGGGATGAACCTTCTTTTCATGAGAGAGAGAGAGATGAGCGAGAGAGAGGTCTCCTCCTGCCAAAGATCTTTCTGGCATTTCTCCAGATCAGCATTTCACTAAGGGCCATGCATCAAAATGGAAAAAAAAAAGATTTTCTCAGTCTTTGTCTACAACATTACTGAAAGAGTTTCTAAAGTTGCTCTGTGGAATTTGTTCAACCAGTACGGAAAGGTGTTGGACGTCCATTTTCCGTTGACTTGTCATTCTAGGATGCAACCAAGAGAGCAAACTACGCTTTCGTCAGATATAGATTTGATCATGAAGCAAAAAAAGCCATTGTTGAAAGTCACAACAGATTGATAGATGGCAAGCACATTCAAGTTAAGGTAGCTTTCTTGGGCAAAAGAGTGAAAGCTCCCTCTATCTTAGCGCACAAGCCTGTCGTGCCTGACGTTGAAAATGAAAAAGGCCAAAGTTCCTTTGACTCCTCCAAACTCAGAGACTGCAGATCTTACAAAGATGTCGTTGTCGGTAATGTTGAAACTGATGCGAATAAGTTGGTATTCAATCAAGATGAAGATTCTTGGCTTAGGTCCAGTATTATTGGGGAACTACACAATTTCGCTTTTCTCTTTGATCTTCAGGAAGCCATCCTGAACGAAGGTTTCTCATGCAAGTCAGAACCTTGGGGGGAAAAATGGTCTTGATTAGCTTCTCTTCATATGCTGAGTTGGTAAAATTCCAAAAGGAACGTTCAAAATGGAGTTCAAAGTGGTTCAGCTGTCTGAAAAATTGGGAAACTCATGATATTAGCAAAGAAAGTTTCGTCTGGATTAGAGTTGAAGGTATCCCTCTTCATTGTTGGAACGAAGCCTTCTTCAAGTTTGTTGGCAATATATGGGGTTCTTTTCTTGCAGTGGACTTAAACACTAAATTGAAATCGCACTTGGATTTTGCCAGAGTTTTAATCTCAACGAAAGGTATGTTAAAGCTCCCACCTTCCCTCCAGTTTTTTGTTAATGATGAGGCCTTCTGCATAACCATAGCTAGAGAAGAACAATTTGGGTTTCCCATGGTCCTCAGTGATAAATTATGTTCTTTGGTAGATTATTCTGGCAAGTTTGTCGGTAGTGTCATCGGATTATTCTCAGGTGAGGACGCTTCACATTCTGCAAAGGAAGTTGACAGCTCACATCCTCAAGACTTTAATGCTCTGCATGATTTTTCTCTGTTCAATGAAAAAACTCCACCTATTCCCGATACTTTAGTCGGTCCACGTACACTTGAAGAATTTTCTAGTTGTACCATTCCCAAATCAGATATCACTTTTGTCTTAGCCCATTTAAAATCTCTTCCAGATCAAATCAAACCTCCCTCACCTAAAATTACATCGGCCCAACATTTTATTCTTTCTTCAATCAACTCCCCACACTTAGCATTGGGCTTTAACCCGGATAACCCATCTTCATCAGCATCACTATCCCATGTTTCTTTATCCACAACCCAAAATAATGGACTTTTTCTCCCCGAACCTATTCCCAACTCACCAAATACTTCCCCCTCGCCTACATCATGTCCTTTACCAGCTTTCTCAAAGAAAAAATTTCCATATCCTCTAGTTTCATCTTCTAGCGATACTGTTGTTCCCTTACTTCAAAAACACTCATCCAATAGAAAAAAAAACATAAATATACAGTTAATAACCACCTCACCCCAAAATTGCCCTTCAAAAGAAAATTCATAGCTGCATCAAAGAAGAAAAGGAAGGCCAGGCGTGAAATCGCTGAAATCATTTATGGTGAAAATCAATGCGATCTTAGAGATTCAGACATCTCCATTTCTGATCAAGATATTACAAATAGGAATGAAATCATTTCAAAGGAAGTCAGTTCGACTTGGGAAATTTGTGAAGCCATGGGGATTTGTTTCAAACAGAACAAAGACTTGGTATGTAAAGCTATTGCGGATCTGGAAAATGACCCGCTCATCCCCAACAACAACATTCAGAGGGATGGTCAGTAAGCTCTCTCTTCTGTCCTTCTTTGATCTATTACAAATGAAGATTATCTCGTGGAACATAAGAGGGTTGGGGTGCCCCGAAAAGAAAAGGTCAGTCAGGAAACTCATTTCAAAGCACAAACCATGGGTTTTTTTCATTCAGGAATCAAAAGCCACTCAAGTTGATGAAAAGATCCTTAAATCTCTATGGAACTCTTCAAATAGGAAAGGTATCTTTTCTCCTTCAAATGGTGCTTCAGGAGGTCTTATCTCACTTTGGAACGAGAATTTCTTCAAGCTTTTCACTTCTGTGGTTACTGAGAGATTTATCTTGCTCAATGGTTTCTTTCTTGCTCACTCCATGAACTGTGTATTGGTGAATGTCTACGCTCCAAACAATGATCTTGAGAGGCGGAATTTGTGGACTTCTCTTCTTGATCTTAAGTCAAGGTTTTCAGAACCGTGGATTTTTGGTGGTGATTTTAACACCATTAGAACAGCCCAAGAAAAAATTGGTTTGCATCAGCTTTGTTGCCATGAATGATTTTTCAGATTTTATCAACACTGCTTTGCTTGTTGATCCTCCTCTGGTAGGAGGTTCCTTTACTTGGAGTAACTCAAGATCTATGAGCAGACTTGACCGTTTTTTATTCTCGGTTGAACTCTCTTCATTCTTCCTTTTGGTGTCTCAACAGCTCCTACCCAAGGCTTTATCAGACCACAACCCCATTCTCCTTTGCATTGATAAAAAAAATTGGGGTCCCAAACCGTTTAAATTCTTTAATCATTGGATCCAGGATGAAAGCTTTATTCGTTTGGTTAACAGCAACTGGACTTCAACAAATTCATCTTCTCAGTCCAATTCCAGTATTTGGTTAAAACTCAAAGCTCTCAAAAGTGAAATCAAGTTATGGATCCAAAGTAATCCCAACAATGTCTCAAATAAAACCTCTGCCACTGAGAAAGATATTTCAGAGTTAGAGAAGGAAGCAGAATCAGCTCCTCTTTCTGATGATAAACTTGCACAACTTTACCACCTTAAAAATTATCTCTGGAGTCTGTACAGAACTGAAGAGCGTGAGTGGCACCAGAAATCTAGAATTAAGTGGTTTGTTGAAGGCGATAGGAATACCAAATTCTTCCATAGTGTGGCAACAAATAGGAGAAGGTCAAATTATATTGACAAACTATTGTTCAATGGCTCATTAATTTCAGATCCTGATGAACTTAAGGACAAAATTGCAGCACATTTTCAGAAGCAGTTCAACTCAAAGTTGGCAATTCCCTTGACTGATATTGACTGTGAATTCCAAAAAATCTCTCAAGACAAAACATCTGCATTGGAACAGCCTTTCTCAGAAGAGGAAGTTAAAGTCGTTATTTTCGAATGTGATGGTAATAAAGCACCAGGTCCCGACGGATTTAATTTTAACTTCTTCAAAAGTCAGTGGTCACTTCTCAAAGGGGATATAATGAGATTTTTGGCTGATTTCTACAGTTCAGACAAACTTGATAAAGGTGTTAATTCCTCCTTTATTACCTTAATTCGAAAGTGTTTGAATCCGGCGAGCATCTCCGACTTTAGGCCAATAAGTCTGGTTAATAGTCTCTACAAAATTCTTGCAAAAGTGTTAACTAGTCGTTTCAAGAAAGTTATTGCAAATGTCATAGGACCATCACAATTTGCATTTATTCAGGGAAGACAAATCATTGACTGTTCTCTTATAGCAAATGAAATTGTTGATGTAATGAAACGTAATCATCAGGGAGGAATTCTGTTTAAAGTGGATTTTGAGAAAGCTTTCGATATGGTAAGTTGGGACTTCTTGGATCTTATCTTGAATAAAATGGGTTTTGGTTTAAAGTGGCGGAGTTGGATAAAGGCTTGCATTTCTTCTGCCTCTGTGTCTGTCTTAGTCAACGGTTCTCCTACAAAGCAGTTTTCCACTTCAAAAGGGCTTCGACAAGGCTGCCCACTTTCACCTTTTTTATTCAATATAACAGTGGAAGCTCTTGGTGCTATGGTTCGAAAAGCTGTGTCTCTCAACCTCCTAAATGGGTTCTCTATTGGTGACAATGGTTTCTCCCTTACTCATCTCCAGTTTGCTGATGACACTCTATTTTTCTCTATCCCAGATTTAGAACAGCTCATGGTGATTAAAAGAATTCTCAAAGTGTTCCAATTAATCTCGGGATTAAAGATAAATTTTTCAAAATCCAGCATAGTGGGAATTGGAGTTGATAGTGATTTGATCTCTTCTTGGGCTAAAGCTCTTAGATGCAAATATGAATCTCTTCCTGTAAAATATTTGGGTCTGCCACTTGGTTCTGATTACTCTAAACTCTCCACTTGGAGGCCAATTGTCGAAAAATTCAAGGAAAAAATTTGCTGCTGGCAGAATTCTTATCTCTCTGCTGGGGGCAGATTGGTGATGATCAAATCTGTCCTCGCAAGTCTCCCTTTATATTACATGTCAATCTTTCAAATTCCCAAGGGAATTATTCTTGAATTGGAAAAAATTCAAAGATCCTTCTTTTGGAATGGAAATGGACAAAGGAACAGACTTGATCTCCTGGATTGGGATACCATTTGCTTAGATAAGGATCTTGGAGGTCTTGGAATTGCTAATCTTGAACTAAAAAATAGAAGTCTTCTCAATAAATGGATTTGGCGATTTGGGTTGGACTCCAGAAGTCTTTGGCGAAAGGTTATTATCGAAAGAACAGGCTATGAGCAAAAGTCTTTGGTACCCCCACTGGGTACCTTGTCAAACTCTTCGAAAGTTTGGAGAAACATCACTTCCCCCCTCTCCCCAACTAATTCTTTTTTTGATTCTATTAATGCAGGTCTTGGCTTTTCCATTGGGAATGGGGAATTAATCAAATTTTGGAGTGATCCTTGGATCGACACTTCTCCTCTCAAAGTTCACTTTCCTCATATTTATGCCCTTGCGATTAATAAGCAAGGATACATCTATGAATTTGGGAAATGGAATAACGACGTCTGGTCCTGGAAGGTTGATCTTAGACGACGGGTCCTATATTGGGAAGTTTCACAATGGAATGAGTTTTGGAGTGTGCTTAACACTATCTTCCTCGACAAAAACAGTCCTGATAAAATCATCCGGAAGCATAATACTTCAGGAAACTATACACTGAAATCTTTCCTTCATGTGATTCATCATCAGTGGCATCCATCTCCCTCGTTGTTCAATTGGAAATCTTTTTGGATTGGTTTTGCCCCACCGAAGGTTGAGATTTTTTGTTGGCAGGTTCTTCATGGTAAAGTTGCGGTAAAATGGGAATTAGTTAAAAGAAACCTTCTTCCTCCAGATCAAGCAAGCTGTCCCTTTTGTAAGACTGATCTAGAAACAGTTTTTCATCTCTTTTTTTCTTGCCCCTTCTCTTGGAAAATTTGGCTACGTATCACAAGTCAATAGAGCTTGGAATGGGTTTGCCCTGAAAATGCAAAGTCGTTTTTTCAAGAATGGGAAAAATCATGTCCGTCCTCTAAATCATTCAAAATTTGGATGATGTCTTTCTTTGTTGTGATTTGGACATGTTGGACTTTCAGGAATGAATTGGTTTTCAATGGCAAACTGATGGATGAAGATCAGCTTTTTCATGTGATAAGAGTGAGACTTGGTCATTGGTTCACTGCTAAATGGCCTGAATCAAAACATACGATTGATGATTTTCTCTTGAACCTTTGCCTCATAACAGATTCTCCTCAAGTTAAATCAATCAGAATAAATTGTTCTTGGTCCAAGCCTCCTGCTGGTTTCATGAAATTTAATGTAGATGGCTCCTCGCTCGAAAAGCCAGGACCCGCAGTTATTGGAGGAATTCTTAGAAATCACCAAGGAGCTGTCAAAGGTGTGTTTTCCAAATGCATTAGTTTAGCAGATTCTAATATGATGGAATTCTTAGCAATAAAAGAAGCTTTGTTGTTCTTTTCCACATCAAGATTTTCTGCCTCTTGCTCTTTACTCATTGAAAGTGACTCCAAAAATGCCATTGGCTGGGCAACCTCACCAAACACTGTCCCCTGGCACTTGAGAAATGTATCTAATCAGTTGTCCCAAATTTCCAAATCCATCCGATTGGTGAGATTCTGCTATATTCCTAGAGAAGCTAATTTCATTGCTGATAGCCTAGCCAAAGCAGGGGTAAACAGAATAGGAACACTTTCAGTCCATCTTTAATTCTTTCGCTTTATTGTTGCTTTCTAAGTTGGTTTTTCTTGTAGCAGTGTCTTTGCCTTGAACGTGCTTTGATGTTGTGCTCTTTCGTTCTATATATTATAACATTGGCTTTTCAAAAAAAAAAAATTTTTCCGAAAAGAAAGGAAGGGAGAAAATTTTTTTGCCATGATTTCTTTTACCGAAGCCTTAGAGAATCCGTTATAAATTGACAGAAGCTTTCTGCAGCTTAAGCAGCTATTGTTTAGCTGCAGTTTTGTTTTCCATTGACACAAATGGAGCAACCTAGGTACCCCATCTTACAAAAACATGAGTGGAATTATTAATGTAGGTTTTCTCTTAGGATTAAAGACTTAATTTTACTGTCAGAATGACGATAATACAAAAATGCAAAGAAAAATAAAAAGAATACACTAGATTTATAATGATTCATTCTCAACATGAGAATTACACTTGGATTAACAACTGTCTTGATAATCCTTGGAGGTATTGCAATCTCATCAACAAATTGCGCAATTTTCTTTCTTGTTTTAGTTCCATATCTTTTGTTCATGTGATGAGGGAAGCAAATCACTTCGCTTACACTTTAGCTAAATTAGGAGTTTTTCGTTCGACTGACTTTGAGGCTTGGCTATAATGGTTGTTTCAACTTTCTATTAATTCAATAAATTTTATTCTTCAAAAAAAAAACATGAGAATTACGCTTATTTGTAGTTGTTGCAGATTTTTCATTTCGATGAAATGATGGTTACAATCAACATTAGCATGACAATTACACTCCACGTGTCTTAACATTAAGGTTTAATACTTAAATTTGCCCTTTACATTTACAATAAAATAAAATTAAATCATCAATGTTTAACTGCATGAAAATTAATCTATTAAGTTTTATTTTAAGTAATTAAGGATTAGTTTGGATGGGCGGTGAAATTGGCTCCAGTAAAATTAAAAACAATAAAAAGACCACTAAAGATATATACTTTTTTATAAAAAGAATTTAAAACCAAGGGCAAAAATAAAATTTTACCCTCATTTTTTGTCTTTTTCCTAAAAAACCAATCTCACGTTGGCTCACCAGCCCGTACCAGTGAGCTAAACTAAAGGCTAGTTTCGATGGGTTGTGAGATTAGTTGCTGTGATGTTGAAAATAATGAAAAGACGCTTAAAGATATATTTTTTAATAAAATAATCAAAAAAATTAAAAGCAGAGGTAAAAATGTAATTTTTTACCTCATATTTTTTGTATTTAGTGGTTGGAAGCCACCGCATCGAAGGTTAGGTGGCTTCCAAACTAAGCCTAAGTCTCAGATTTAAACATTTTAAAATAACATAATTAAGCATATTTTTGTTAAATCTCTCTAATTGCCGTTAAGTTTTATTACTGTGCAATGACAACTATTAAAGAATTTAACAGAAATGTACTTAGTTTTGTTATTTTGAAACATTTAGGTTTTAATTCCTTAAAAATAAAACTTAATAAATTAATTTTAACGTAATTAAACGTTAAGAGTTTAATTTCATTTTGTGGCAAAAGTGAAGAGCATATTTAGTTATTAAACTCAACATTAACATCTATTTTTGTGCATGAAAAAGATGTCTGCACCGGATTATGACAGTCGACAGCAATGAAATTGAAAACTGATGGTCAACATAATAATAGTAACAATAACGTAAATAATTATGTTGAATACATACCTTGAGTCCAGCAGCATGGAATGCATGCTTTTTAAGGTAAAATTGATAATTTATTAGCCATTATAGATAGCCAATTCGATTTAACGTGTTCTATGTTTCATGGCCTGGCTTGTTTAATCGAGATTAGAGATCAAGATAATCGACTGATCAGATTAACATAGAATGAGAAGGACTCGCAAAGTGGAAGTTCGTAATTCATACCAAGAGATCAGCTCGGAGTTTCTTATTTCTACTCTCAATTTGATTACATATGACACACAAAATGAACAACTGCTTTAAGAATAAAAATATAAAAGGTGTTCATCTGTAACGTGCTAGGGCTTATCTCAAACATTTTTTCCTTGTAAAACCCCAAGTGAACCAAGGAAGTTCAAAGACACAAGTGCAAAGCAATGTTGCAACTGCATATAATATGTTGACAACATTAATAATGATCAGGTTCGCTCAGGTGTCATCTATAAACGGTTTAATCAGAATTTATGCCACTAAAAAATGAGCTTTTTCAACGTTTATAGTCATTGATAGATGCAAATTTATCATCATTATAATTTTTTCGTAACAACTTTTAGTCATTACAGGATATTTGTGTATATACCTCTGTTATTTAGATTTATCAAAACTTTGTAATATACACTAAATCTTTAATCCTATTCTTTTTTTTTTGAAAGGCAAATGTTGAGCTTTTATTAACAATAGACTACTCAAGGATTAACCCAAGAGAAAGCCTGAAATAGAGGGGTACGACACATCCAGGAGAACCAAAAGCAAAAGCTATAAAGCTGGGCAAAAACATCCAGACACAAACACAGAAGCAAAAAACGCAGAACCAAAAACAGATTGCCCTGAAGAACCAATACGAACAGAGCAGAAAAACACAGAAGCAAAAGAACAAACACCAAACAGCCAGCATGCAGGAAGAAATTCAACTCAGCTGCTAACAGGGAAATTCGACTAACCCAGAGACAAAAACAGATTAGAGGACCTGGACTAGATCTTGAACTCTAGAAACTCCTTGCTTAGCAAGAGCATCAGCCTCCTCATTGATAATCCTAGAAATATGCGTTATGCTCCAGTTGATAAATTTTGGTTTTAAATTCTCGATATGAGAAATAATATTCCTAAACTTCCAAGGGGCAGATTGGGGGTGACTGACCCACTTGACCACATTAGATGAGTCACTTTCAAGGAGAATAGAATGTGTAGAAACCCATTTAGAGGCTGCAAAGATGAGGCATGCCTCCCGAACGGCAAAAAGTTCAGCTTCATTAGAATCAAGAACTCCAACAGATTTCGAAAAAATGATTTTTCTGTTACCCAATTCATCTCTAAGAATTCCTCCAATACCAGCTTGCCCAGGTTTTCCAATTGCGGAACCGTCAACATTAAACTTTAGAGAGCCAGGGAGGGGTGCCTTCCACAAAAGATTCAAGTTCTGGATTTTTTGTTTGGAAGGAACAGTGAACAGATTAGGGAGTCTTTTGTACATAACCTTCATTCATGTTCAACAATCAATGCTTTCTTATTCAACCAATTCGCAGCCATAGATAATTCTGGAACAGTGAGAATCTGGCATAGTAAGAAAATCCTTACAAACTTGCAAAAAAAAAAAGAAAAAGGTGCTGCTACACACTTGGCTGCAGCAAAATTGCCTTTAGCAATCTCATTCACATTGAATTATAAGAAAAAAAAAAAGAAGAAAATCTAGCAACCAGCATGGATAGGAAAGCTACATAATCCTCGTACCTTAATTATATCAATTGTGTATTGTCAATCTAATTCTAACTAAAGGAATGCTTTTCATTTGTTGCCACTGTCTCGTGATCAATGCTCAATATAAATTGTTAATTACATGACAAACAACGTTCGAAATTATCTCATAACAATTTAGCAGCAACAGACATACGTACGTGTACATACATGCATATATATATATATATATACACACACACACACCTTCAACATGTAGAGGGCTTGTTTTGGAGACATTCTAATTTCTGATCACAGCAAATTTTTTAAAAGAAAAGGGAGGACAAGGGGCAGAGAACGTGTTTATCGGTACTTTAAATTTGATAGTTCTTGTTTAGTATAATTAACCAGACGATAACCATCTGCCAGATCTAATGAAACTATAGGGTTTTAATCTTTTATTCCAATTTATGAGAACTAAAATAAACTAGTACGCATTAAGGGAGTTGTAGTTAATCAACTATAATATATATATATATATATAAAATATGCTTTTGTGCACCAACAATATTTCTTCCTGCTGAAGTTTTTTAATTGTTCATCCCTCTTCCTAATACTATTTTATTCTGACTAGAATAGGTAAGCCATCCTAGAAGTAGAAGTTCATCACCTCAGAGAGGAACCCACTCCATAACTTTCTGAGTTAATTAATTTGATTCCAGATGTATTTATGCAGAATAATACAACCACTGCAAATATAATATTGATGATTGTTATACCTGATTTCTCTTTCAAGTACAAAGGATATATTCCATTTTTTCTTAGTGATTGAGTGGCATCAATCTTTTCCTACTGTTAGTGTGTGTGATTGTCCTTACCGTAAAAAATTAATCAAACTTGAAGCTTACAATGTATATATTGCTTTCTAATGAAAGTCATTATCATTTAAAATCCACAAGATGCCCACCCACAGTCTTTTTTACCTTCTAAACCATAAATTATTCATCTCAAATAGCTTAGCTCTAGCTTTATAGCTATAGCTAGGGGTGATTCCCATGCCACAGTTTTGTTAAGTTAATTTAAGATGTGTGCCGCACCTAACCAGGATTATACAATATTATAAAGACACAGAGAAAAGATTTTTATAAAGCTTTGTGCAATTCTAGGACACGAAAACATACTATCATTCTAACACAGGAGATATATGCATACGAAATTATGCAAATTCAATAATTTAAGTATTTCAGTGCATTAATTAAATAAAAAAAATGCAGAACAAAGGTAAGTTTGCGCATGAAGTGACCTTCTTCTTTTTGTAGTTTTATAAATTGAGTATCAAGTAACGAGTTTTGGAGTCAAGCTTGAACTCAAGCATCTCGCTATATTGACTCAATTTGACTTGATTACACTCCTAAGTTGAGATAAGGATCATGATCATTACCTCCTTTTGCATGTAAATTTCCTTTATAGCTGATGCATTTTGAACATAGCTAACTAAGTTTGATGCCCTATGCATTGGGAAAGTAAAACAAATACAGCAAACTATAAAACATATACTAAAATTTTAATCATCTCAAAATCTTTGTAGTTTTGAACGTGTAAGAAGTGCTTTGTATGTCAGTTGGCGGGCTAACCATAAGCAGAAAAAAGTAGCTTTTATGAAGTTAATAAACAAGGAGAAGGCAGGTTCAGATGAACTCATGATCATAATGTGAATAAATAAATAAGCAAGAAGACAACCAGCTAAACCCATCTGTAGCTTGCACATTTTAATATTAGAGACAACATCATATAATTGCTGGCCTTGGAGTTTGGAAGCATAATTACAAAAACTAAGTCAAATCTCCCCTTTTTAAATTATTTTTAAATCTTGATGGATAGCAGAAAAGTAACTCAAATGATCAGCCGCATGCTATGCCCAAAGATGGTAGGGAAGTGGGGGTTCTACTTCCAAAAGATGATTAAAATTGCTAGAGCAGAAAGGGTCTTGATCTAAAGCAATTTTTCTCTTCCCCATACAAAGGAGCTCCTTAAGATTTTGGGTGGAGGAAAAATTGCGTACCAGCTGACATGAAAGCATTAAAGGGAGATGAATTTGCAAAAGGAAGAAGAGTTTCTACACCAACCGAAGTCGAAGTTGTAATGGTAGTAGCCATTGTTAGAGCAGCAGCAGCATTGATTTGATTTAGCTGCGGCTGTGTCACTCGAGATGAGCATTCGCCTAGTGGGTGATGGCCTTGATCAGGGCCTTGATCATAGAGAATACCCTTAAACAGATGCCCTCCAATATTCACAGCCGTCCGATAAGCATACTGATCAGCTGGATCTTCAATGGAGGTCACTCGAACACGATGAAATGTTTCCGGCGAAGTCACTTCAGCCGGGAAATTTCCCAGTTCGAACCCTAAAAGGGACACCCAACGACAAGTAAATCAACTTCATTACAATAGAAAAAAAGATAAAGATTGAGACATGGCATTGGCAGCTGTTGTCTCTCCTTGTATTGTTATGTCCTTGCCAAAATTCCTTTCTCAGTACATTAGAAAGTAAACAAAAACAAAAAGAACAGACGAGAGCTGCTAGAAATCACTTATGTTAAATAGATCTGTGTATATCTGCAAATGATGTATGCAAAGTGCAAACTAGTACTGTACCCGTAGAAGGATTTTGCCTAAGCCTCTTAGGGTTCTGCAACAGGAGCTGCTGTTGTGGAACAGAAGAGAGTTGTTGGTGCCTGTGGCGTTTTCTATAGGCAGGAACCCAAGTGCTTTTGGTGTGAGTTTGGCATTCAAATCCTTTGCTTCTACAACAAGTCCTACACCTCATGTAACCACATTCTCTCTTAGCTTGGTTTCCACAGTCTTGGCATCTTGTGCCTCCTAATCCTCCTTGCCTCGACATCATCATTCATTCAACATTTTTATGAAATCCACTCATTTTCCGGTTTCCAAAGTCTTCTTTTGCTTCTTCAGCTTGACAAACCTCTTGTCTTCTTTTATACTACTGCACTGACAACGAAGCTGTACGTTTGTCTAGGGTGGGTATTTTATCTTGATAAGGTTTGTCTTTGTGGGTCTCTAGCCATGATATTTTTGAGTTCATGGCTCATGTAATTTGCTAGGGTTTCTCAGTATTTTTTCCCTTACAGAGCTGTAAAACCAGAGAGAAAATGGAATCACAGCAGTATAATTGCCGCCACAGAATCATCACCTACTCAAGCATAGTTGAATTGAATCACTGATCCACGAAAGAAACACAAGTAAAACATCAAAATAGAGTAATCTACAGATCCAAAATAATTGTTTTTCCTTTCTGTTTTGCTCTTTACCCACCTGTACCAGATTACATTGGTATTTACTTTTCTTTGAGTTTTTACTTTGGTGGAAAGTGCATGGAAAGTGATAGAAAGTGATGGAAAAGATGAGGAAGAGATCAGAAGAAAGCCAATACCTGTTCTTCAGCATTTTCTCTATGGAATGGCAGGCTAACTACGATGAGTATAGATTATAGATGGCTAATCATTTAAGCAGTTTGATGTTCAAACAACTTCGGGTATGGTCCATATTCCCAGCTTTAGTAGATAAGTAGCACTGTGTCTGTGGGTAAAGAATCTGACCGCTTTCACTTCTATTTGTCCTTTGCATCCCAAAAACCCGCCTTTTACAGCCATTTCTTCGCCTGCAAGAGTGGGGTGGAGCGAGGGCTGTTCTCTGGGAGGGCTAGATTAGACATAACGGTTCGTTTTTACGGTTAAATGTAAAATACACAAAAAAAAAAGAGAGGAATTCTAAGCACACCCATATTTTTTCTGCACACACCCATTTTTATTTGTGTGTGAACGGTAAACTATGAGAAGAATAGGATGTGGCAAGAAAAAAAGTGGGTTCGAATAGAAATTCTCCAAAAAAATAGTGATATGTTAAACATATTTTTTTTAATTTTTATTAAATTTTAATAAGTGTCATCTTTCCTCCCTTTTTTTTCTGTTTCCATATCTTATCTAGCAAGAATGTTGATGGATAGTGTATCAGTTAATTTTGGAGTCCTTGAACTCAATTACATTTGACAATACTTGAACCCAATAAACTTTTGGAATGTTTTGATTTTTTTTTACAATAAAAATATTAAATAATTGATGATTGAGGTACTTGGATTTGAACTTAAGATTTACAATATACCACAACTCATCTTTAACCACTCGATC
Organism: Heritiera littoralis; assembly: GCA_031772115.1. Lineage (NCBI taxonomy): Eukaryota > Viridiplantae > Streptophyta > Magnoliopsida > Malvales > Malvaceae > Heritiera > Heritiera littoralis. Next base: position 1,989,800 of record JAPDPK010000130.1, on the reverse strand, counting down.
AAGAAGTTGTTAATAGAATGTTTTGATTTTTACTACCCTATTCAATAAATATAAAAAATACCTTTTAACTTCTTGAATTTATTAAATACTCGTTTATTAAATTAAAGTTTGACTTTTAAATTTAAATTTAAAATCAATTTTGAGGTATATTATATTAAAAAAATTTAAATTAATAAATTTATATTAACTCATAAAAATAAGCTAATGTTTAAAATCATAGTTAAAATATTTAATGAATTAATTTAATTAAATATTATATTATATTATTAATAAATAATTTATAAATAAAAATGTACATAATAATATTCAAAAATTATTATTTATAATTAAGCTCTGATAGTAAGGTACTTTAGGATTACTGTTCAAACCAGTGATGGATGGTAAAGCAACTATATATCCAAACCCTATCTAAATTTGATTATTATATACCTAATTTTACTTAATTATATCAAATAATTCAAGATATCTGTTTATAAGATATTCATTTACATCCCTATTATACTAGATCTAGGCTAGATCCCCTCTCAATTCCCTGCACTGCACTCTAAATTCTCACCATACTGGTGCTACTATCTAAGGGGAAAAGTGAGATATATGATCTATCTATGATTTTATTCTTTCTCGATGGAATTGCAGCAAACTTATAATGAATTAAAGAACTAATTGGATTTAAATGGCATTTGATTGCTTCTCATTTATTTCAATTGCAAATATAAAAAAAAAAAAGAGAATTACAAATAGTGAATTTTTGTAAATGAAATAAATAATAATTTTAATCAAAATAACATTTATTTATAATATTTTAGTTCTTCTGTTTATACTTTAAAACAATTTATTCGCAATTTTTTAGTATAATTTGGAACCAAATGCATTTTTAAAATGTCTTTTAATTTATATATCCGTCAATTTCATGGACATAAATGCTATCGGGATAAAATATCGTATAAGAAGTTAAGATCATAAGTTAATTTAATTAGAAAAACTAATGATGAAGATTTTAATTTTTTATATTATTTTTTATAAATGGATACATATTGCTGTTTATCAAATATCCAGGAGCAACATTTTTATCAAAAATATTTATATTAATTGTCACGTAAGATATCCAAATGGTAATTAGTATTATTTTATAGATATGGGCTTAATTGAGTTATTTTGAAATGTTTGAAGTTTATTTACAGTAAATAAAAGTTTACAAATTGATTTGTATGCAATAAAACATTGAAAGTTTATATACATTTTATGCAAAAAAAAAAAAACAAAGAAAGAATATATTGAGTATCAAGCCTTAATAAAATTATTGCTTGTAAAAAAAAAGTTAGAAATTCATTTAGTGACCATTTTCGAAAGTAATCTCAATCTTATTTAAAATATTAGTACATTAGTTTTTTTAAGTCAATACCATTCATTGATTAGTAGTAATATTAATACTTGATTACACAAAGCTGTTTTGGAAATACACGTGATCAAGTTAAGTATATAAACTCGTATGGGTTGCTAATAAATTTTAATTGAATGGATAAAAATAAATTATGACATATTATAAGATTTTGATTCAAATACCCCAAATTATATATATACACGTAATACGTGTTATCGTACCTTCAAAAGAAATAATCCTAATTTATTAATAAATTCAAATCATATTCACCAAAATCTTATGAGAATGTCTAAATTACATGTTTGTGTAAGATCAAACAAACAAACAGTTTTTAGGACAAAAAAATCTAGTTTTATATAAGATTATTATTTATAATTAATATAGTATCAGTAAAATTTTTAGATTTATAAATAAAATTAAGATTGTTACACATTTCTTTAAAAAAATTAAAAAATAAATAAAATGAGGCATATATTATCATCATAATTTTGTTTGTGAGATCTAAAATCTCGATTAGTAATATATTAAATAATGATATGCTTTATGTATCAACTTCATACTCCGATAATCAACAAATTCAACAAATAAAAGAATTGAAACATACACCAAAGCTAAATACAATTTCTTATTTTCACGCAAACAAGATTCAAAAAAGAAAATTTTTTTGGTGAATAAAGAAATTCTTTTTTTTTTTGTGTATAAAAAATGAAATTCTTTTGGTGCTATTTGGTTCTCTCTCAATCAATCATGATATAATAATTAAACAAAGCCCCAACATTTTGTGTAAAATTGTCTAGCATAGGCTATAATTCATTTACCCGTGATGCTAATTAATTAGTTAACAACTAAAAAAGAAAATCTAACCCCACGTGAAAATATCAGAAGATAGCTTCATTGTGTACTGTTAATGTACCACCATGCTAGCAGGGCAGCTAGCTAGGTTTGACAGATCTTTGTCCAGAAAACAAAAATAAATAAAAGGAAGATATTGTCAAATATTAGACAATCTTTCATTAATATTGAATCCTTTCTCTTTTCTATCAAAGCGAGAGCATTATGGAGAACATAGCAAGCAAAGTTTCCAAGAAATTAAACCACAACCATTCATTCTCTCTTTGCCAAGACTCCACTTTTTTTTGCTTCATAAGACCATAAAAATTCATGACCTTCTCCACCAATCTCACCAAAGATAGGATGCTGATTAGATAATTATTATTGGATCATTGCTCTTCTTTTATTGTTACCGATTAGAATTTATATTTGATACATTGATAGAATTTATAGATGTTATACACAATTAGTCAATTATAAAGTATTACTTCATTAATAAGTAAAATTAAATAATATATAAATATATATAAATATTAATAAAGTTTTTTATTTATTTTTAAAGGTTTGTATATTTTTAAATTTTATTCATTAATAAAAGTGATACTTTGTACTTAAATGACTGTGTATAGAAGCAGTGCATTAATTAATTAATTAAGGTGAAAGGCATAAGTTCTGAATTAATGGCACCAAGAAATTGGAGAATATTTACCTTTAAAAGAAATGAAGAGCAATGTTCTTCCTTTATCATTGCGTTGCCTTGCCCTTTTCTGGTGTGAAGAGGACAATATGAAAGAGCACTGTCTCTCTTACACGTTTACCTGGAAACCTAATGACTGCTAGAAAAGTGAAGCCAGTCAAATTCTCTGCTTAGTAAAACAAACAAAACCCAACGGCCAACTCTTCTTATTAATATTTTTGAAGTTTCTGCTCTTTTCGAGCATTTGGAATTGACACTTGGGAGAAGCTGTTTGCTGTGCCTAAGAATGTCATGTTATCTTGATCCGATGATTTTAGGCAAGACACGAAAAATAATCTAAATAAAAACATATATGTGATAGGAAAAAAAATTGATAAAATTGTATATGAATATAAAAAAATAAAAAATACGATTTGTGTTTAATATGTTACATAAATTTTAGTGCAAAATTTTTTGTATTTTACACAATACATATATAATTTTATATTACATAAATACAAATTATATACTCAAATTGTTAGGTATGCTTTGATTACAAAAATATTTAGTTATGAAATTTTATGTACTGAGTTTCACTAAACCATGGTTCTATTGATTGATGATCAACACATCGAATATTGAAGGGTATTGAATCAAATTTCCAGATCAATGGTGACAGCTGATGTTTGGATTTTTTTTTCCATCAAATTGCCAAAGCTGTGGCATTTTGAATGGCCAATTTTGCTTTCTCCTACTACTTTTGTTCCTTTGACTGCGCAAAGCAATCCTATTAAAAATTCTGCAATTCTATATTTAGCAATGGAGAAGTTACTCTTCAGTTGCTTTGAAACCTTAGTGCAGCAAACATGGCAATTGATTGAATAAGAAGATAGATGGAAGAGATTTTAATTGAGCTTTGATTTGATTGTCATAGATGAATTGTTGCTTTTTTTTTTGAACTCAACCATTTTAGCGTATAATTTATGTATTTAGGCTTAATTCCCAAATATGTCCTTCACGTTTGTCACAAAATGAAATTAGGTCCTTAACGTTCAATTGCATGGAAATTAGTCCTAAACGTTTCAAAATAATAGAATTAAGGACATTTCTGTTAATTCCTTCTAACGTCGTTAAGTTTTATTACTGTGCAATGGTAACGGAAATCAAAGAATTTAATAGAAATGTCCTTAATTTTATTATTTTGAAACGTTTAGGACTAATTTCCATGCAATTGAATATTGAGAACTTAATTCCATTTTGTAGCAAACGTGGATGACATATTTAGGTATTAAGCCATGTATTTATCATTGAGTCGATTACTTAAGCATATATGTATTAAGGTTTATTATAACCAAAAAAATATTGTACTTATTTGAGAGCATTTTACATTCAAAATCTTGAATTTATCAACATTAACGACATACAGCAAGATTTGGACAGGAATTTTGAAGTTTAAATTCGATTAAATATTTTTTATTTAAATATAATCTTAAAATACATTTAAAATGTAATATTTTAATAATATTTTTAATATAACCCCATTTTAAACAATTTTTTGTAAACGTATTGAATATTAAACGTCACGGTTAAACTTTTAAAGGTATCAATTGATTAAATTTGAGTGGTTCATATTCAAGTCATGGATACTTCTACATTGCATGTGGTAGGAAACCATAACTGTGAAAAAATGAGCATAAAATTGTGGGATTCAACAATTTTTTTTTGCAATAAACCAATAATTTTTTTTTAAATCGTGGTATCATTGTTTTGTTGGGTGCTATTAAATTTTCTCAAAACCAATAATTAGTTCAAGAGGTGAGACTTCTTTTCAAACTTATAAAGCCACAATCGATGTGAGAATTCTAACTATCTCCCTTTTTACACATTAGACTTTAGCGTTTACTCCTTCATAAATTGAAAGAACACAGGAATATGTTGATAACCCAAGTTATACTAATGTTAGATGTTATTGAACTTTTTCAACCCAAAAATTAACTCAAAAAATTACGTTTTTCTTCATATTTATAATCACACATTTATCCTCTTTCACGATTAATGTGAAAATCCGACAATTTTAACCGCTACAAGCCAATGATCAGTTGAAACTCTTGAATTTCAACGTAGAATGAAAAAGGCTAATTATGAAATACATGAAAGGTGCGCTGGAACCAAACATAAAAGATAAATTTGGGTGGAAGAGAAAATTGTCCTTCCATCCTTATTTTTAATTTTTTTATTATTTTTTAACATTTTTTTTTATTCAAACTAATCTTAAGCTGCGTCCAGGCCGGTTGGGGGACGATGCGTAGGGCTCAAGACTCAAAAATCTTTCAGTTCTTGGAAAGTTAACCTCACCGTCTCAAAACAAAATGTAGGGAGGTGGAAGCAGCATGCTGCCAAAAGCTATTGAAAATGATAAGCAAAGCGATGGAGAATGAAGTGGAAATGTGGAATTATGAATTGACAGCAGATTCCCTTTTCTATTCCCAATACCTAAAAATTTTATTGGCATCCCAAGCTGTAGTTGGTCAAATTATATTAATTACTAAACAAAGTGAAACCAATGGAAAATGAAGTTAAGAATCTGTTTGACAGGGTAGAAAAGTGAGAAGATGAATTTTCTTTTGCCAAGTAAAAGATGAACAGATTGAGTGAAAAATATAAAAATGTTAAAAAATATATTGGTTTTTAGTTTCTCATGCTCCCAAAGAGATTTACATTTCACACAACCTTGTTTGAGATGAAAAGAGAAAATGGGAAGACAATAACATTGCAATCTGTTCTGCAATGGGTCAGTATCAAATCTTTTTCCGCATCGAATGAGACATCCAGGTAGACTCTGACTGTCGAGTGTCATTGATGGTGTTTTCTTTCCTTTCAGTCTCCTAATATTTTGCGCAGCTTGAATGGCTAGAAAATTTTTCCAAGGTCACTCTTGCTTGTCATGTCTTTTTTTGTAGAGGGAGGCTGGGCTCGAAATAATGAACTCATGATACTGCACGTATCACTTAGGGAGTTGGGACGACCTCGAGCTTCTCTCTTTCAAATCTTGAGATTGAATTTGGCTAATCTGGAGCAATTTTTATTTTTGTTACATGAAGTTTTACTGAATCACTGGTTTGATGGGAATAGACTCAACAATTTGGGTATGCATTCAGTATAAATCATGAAAATTTCGTGACAGTACGTCAAACATAATATTTAAATTTATATATAATTTTTATCATTTTTTAATTTATGTAATTTATGTGTCTTTTACTCATAATGTTTTTTATCATGTTACTATATCGTGAATAATAGTATAGGATTACCGAGTCTAGATGAGACATGAGGATGATGGACTAGAGAAGATAACACAATAGCAAAAAAAAAAATAAAACCTTAGTTACTCCAATAAGGTCTCAAAAATCCAGAATTTGTACCAAAATTGTAGACACCTTATTTTGTCCGGAGTCTTAATTTGTAAAAATAATTAATTGGATTGGGTGACATTGTATTTTAATTTAACAATTTAGAATTAGGCTAGAATTAAATGAGAATTTTTTAGATTTTAGAATTAACATTAATTAGGAAATTAAAATTAAAATAGGATTTAGGAATGATAATAAAAAAGGGAAGAGATAAGAAAAGAAAATAAAATTAATTTTAGAATAGGATAATTAGATTTTTAGGATAATTATTTAGATTTGATAAAGTTAGATTAGGATTAACATAAGAATTAAATAGATAAAATATTAAAAAAAAGAGATAATTAATAGAATAGATTAGTTGTATTAGGACTCTAATAAGTTTATGACTATAAAAAGGGGTCAAACCCCATAACTTGGGACAAGAATCCTCAAAGAAAAATTCATAAAAAAAGAAAAACAGTCTGCATCAAGAAAAAAATAGCAAGCAAAGAAGAAGGGAATTTCAATCAAAACAGCGACAGCATTTGGCCACTCGATGTTTCCAGGAGCGGCATTTAAGCTTAGGCAAGAGGTTCTGAGGCAAGTTTCCAGCGAAGAGTAAAAGCAGCTAGGAAGGAAGGGCTGCCCACGTCAAGGATTTACGAGAGACATCAACGCTTGGAATATTGGGTTCATTTGCTTGGAAGTTGAAGGCCACGTGAAGTCAAAATAAAAGTAATATATTTGGCCATCATCATCTGACAACATTAATATGCTTTTATGCCTTTTGAATTGTTTATATTTTATATGGGTTTTTTGTTAGTTAGTTAGTACACGTTTTTATATTCTAAGAAGATAGAAATGGTGTCTTTGAATTGTTTATATTTTATATGGGTTTTTTGTTAGTTAGTTAGTACACGTTTTTATATTCTAAGAAGATAGAAATGGTGTCTAATAAGAATAAGTGGGTATAAGTATAATGATAATGACAAATAAGGTTTAAAATAGGAATTAAAATAAAGGATAAAAATAAACAAATAAAAATTAGGATAAATCTTCCAATGAATATTGAAAATTGTTTAATAAAATTAAAATTATTCCGATGATGGAATCTTTGAGGTGATTACGAATGAGTAACACTCGAGGAATTTCTAGGTGAAAGAATCCTTCTAAGTTTATCCAAAACGATGGAAGATTTAGAAGGCATTTTCAAATAAATAAATAAATAATAAAGATAATAACATAATAATAATAAAATTTATATTCTAATTAAATAATAAAGATAAAATAAAAATTAATAATAAATAATAAAATAATAATTCCGATGATGGAATCTTCGAGGCGATTACGAATGAGTAACACTTGAGGAATTCTTATGTGAGAGGATCCTTTTAAGTTTATCTAGAATGATGGAAAATTTAAAAGGTATTTTCAAAAAGAAAGGTTGACACTTTATTCTCTAGAGAAAAAATAAAAAATAATTATAAAATAATTGTGTAACAATAATAATGATAGAAGGCTAAGATAATAATAAAATATAAATTATATAATTAATTCCGATGATGGAATCCTCAAGGTGATTACGAATGAGTAATGTCGTAACGGCTTCGCGCTCGACGAATTTTGAAAAAAGACGTTTAAAAACAAAAATGGAGTCGCCACCAATCTTTTTTGATTAGGTGTGATTGGTCACCTAAAATACTTATCTTTTTAACAAAATCTCAAAATTAATTAAATTTTATTAAAAAGACAATTTCTTTGGTCTACGAAAACAAGATTTGGGTTCGGGGGTTCGGTTACGTACGAGGAAGGATTAGCACCCCACACCCGTTAGAAAAACGGTACCATCCTAACTACGTGGTATCTTTTGATTTTAATAAAAGAGTCTTGGTTTAACACTAATTTTCTTATTTGGACAACTCGTGTATTGGCTTGAAAATTATTATTTCATGTATGTTTAAAAATTTCCTTTGAAAATTAACCTGGACCCCATTTATTGAAAAATTAAATCAAATATCCCAATACTTTTGGCGACATTTGAAATAATTCTCCTCACCTAGAGATTTCTAAAGAATCACTACTTGTGACTTCTATAGAATTTCATCCTCGGAGGGTTCACATTTTTTATTGAATAAAGCATTATTATAAATTTTAAAATAAGTTTTATTTTAAAAGTAACATGAATCCCTTTTATTGAAAAATTAAATCGAATATCCAATACTTTTGGCGACATTCGAAATAATTCTCCTCACCTAGAGATTTCTAAAGAATCACTACTTGTGACTTCTATAGAATTCATCATCGGAGGGCACATTTTTTATTCACATGAATGCATGCGGTGCAAACAGATAATGATGCGTATGCATGTCCATTTGATTCACTTATTATTTCTTTATTCTTTACATTATTTGATTTTTTTTACTTTTTTAAAAAAATGAAAATTCGTTTATTGAAAAATCACACTAAATATTCCAATACTTTTGGCAACATTTAGCAGACTCTTCTTACCTAGGGATCGGCTAGGAATCACTACTTGTGACTTCCGTAGCATCCCATCATCGGACGAATTCCATTCTTTAATATTAACATTTGAAGCATATGATGCAAATATATAATGCATATAGATTTTTACTTTCTTATTTAGCGTATTCATTGTTTATTTTCATTTTGTTATTTTATTTATTTTGTTATTTTTGTTGATCTTATTTGTTTATATTTATTATTAAATATTTTCAAGATAAAAGCTTATGTATTGAAAAACCACACTAAATATTCCAATACTTTTGGCAACATTTAGTGAAATTTCTCTTACCTAGGGATCAGTTAGGAATCACTACTTGTGACTTCCGTAACATCCCATCATCGGATAATAGCTTTTACCTCTCATGAATTATTTATCTTCATTAATTCTTGTCTTCATTTATTTAGGTTTATTAACTTAATTCTTTTGTCGTCATCTTTTATTAAAATCCTTTTACCATTTCTTTGGTTAATTTAATCACCTTTGAAACTTTATTATTATTATTTTTTTTTATTGGTTTAATTATTTTGTATTCATATATATCTAAAATCCCTTTTATCTTTTATTAATTTTTCCCACCTATCTCCATTACCTCTTTTGTGTTTATTAATCTTCAACTAATTAGTATTTTTCTAAATATTCTTTATTACAAAATATATTATTAATATTTTTAAAATAAACACGAATTTGAATCTTGAGAAATTGAATCGAATATCCCAATACTTTTGGCGACGTTCGATAAATTCCTCTCACCTAGAGATACTCGAAGAATCACTACTTGTGACTTCTACGATATCTCATCATCGGAATTCATGCTTACTTTATTCATTTATTTTATTATTATTCTTCATTTATTATTATGGTTTTTTCCTTAACCCACATTTCACTTATCTAATAAAATTTAATTTCCATTTTATATAATTTATCCATATACATTTTTATATATATATATATCTATAATATATTCATATGTTTTAAAGCTATACATTTTATATATCCATATGTATATATTTTACACATTTATTTACATACATTTCAAACCATATATTTATACATATTTTTTTTATATTTATTAATATATGTATTTTATGAAATCTATATACTTTAAAACTATTTATTTTACATATTTTATTTTCATTTATCTTTTCTTTTAAAACCATGTATTCATTTTATTTTATTCTATTTTTATACTATTTATTTATTTTGTGCTTTGTTATATTTTCTGTTTTATATTTATTATTATTAATTTAAATTTTTTTTTTGCCATAATTAACAAATAAATATGGAAATAAAAGTAAAAACAAAGAAAAGAAAAAAATATACCAAACGGACGGGTCGCGGACGGGTCGGGACGGAGCGCGGGTCGCGGGTGGAGCGTGGGTCGGCACGCGGGTCGCGCGGATCTCGGGTCGGGTCGCGGGTCGGCGCGCGGGTCAGAGGCTCAACACGCACCGTTTTGGTGCTCTATAAAAGCCCCATTTTTTTGTTTTTTTTCTCATTTTCACCGGCTTCTAAAAAAAAAATCCCAAACTCTCTCAGCCTCCCTCTCCCCTACGGGCGATTTCCGGCCACCGTGTGCCGCCGTGCGCCGGTCGCCGGTAATACTCCCGATGGCCTAGAAACGCTTCCTTCGACTCCCTCTCCTCAAATCTGGGTTCCGTTTACCCTAAAAATCCCTCTAACCTGATAGATCTGAAAAGGCCGAGAGTCTCCCTACCCCCTTTTTTTATTTTTTTGGTTTTCTTCTTTTTGGTTTTTGGATCTGGTTGTTGAATCGTGTTGTGGTTTTTGGTTGTTGTTTTCTTGTTTGTCTTTTGCAGGTTTTCAGATCTGGTTTGGGTTTCAGATCTGAGGTTTTTTTTTGGCTCTCGGTTAGGGGTTTTGATTAGGTTTGGGTGATGGTGTTTTGGGGGGTTTCGGTGGTGACGATGGTGGTTGTGATGATGGGAGTTTTTTCTTTGGCTTTCGGTTCCCTTTTTTTTTTCTCCCTCTCTGTCCGTAGAAAAAATCCGAGATCTCTGCTTGGGGTCTTTTTAAACAACGTTGAAGCTCCCCCTAGCCTTTCAGAATCACCGAATCGGTAGGTTTCTGTTGGCGGGATTCACGGGATGGGGTTCCTGGATCTTGGTTTGGGGATGAGACGCCGGCGGCTAAGGCAGGCACCGGCAGATCTGGGATTTGGTATCCGAAGCATTTAATGCTTCTGTGACAACGGGACTGATAATAATAATAATAATAATAATAATAATGATAATAATAATAATAATCATAATAATAATAATAATAATAATAATAATACTGATATTAGAAGAGATAATAGTAATAAAACTAATAATAATAGTAATATGAGCAATAACAAAATAAACCAGAAAAATGAAAATAATAAAAATAATAACAAAATTTTGTCAAAATAATTTGTAAAATCCGGACAAAATTAGGTGTCTACAGCTGCCCCTCTTTGCTTATCGCTGAGGATCAGGAATAAAGCAAAGATAATAGACAACAATTTTGTCCAACTCAAAACTTAATCTCTTTTCTTTTTTTCTTTTTTCTTCTTTTTTTTTTTCTTTATAACAAAGGTAACAAGATTTTAAAATTCTTCCTAAAAACGTGCTCCTCTTGCAGCAGAGGCGATGAAACTTTAAATTCTTCTGAAAAATGTGCTCCTCTTGCAGCAGAGGCGATGAAACTTTAAATTTTTCTGAAATGAGCTCCTCTTGCAGCAGAGGCGGTGAAACTTTAATTTTTCTGAAATGAGCTCCTCTTGCAGCAGAGGCGGTGAAACTTTAATTTTTTTCTGAAATGGGCTCCTCTTGCAGCAGAGGCAATGAAACTTTAATTTTTCTGAAATGAGCTCCTCTTGCAGCAGAGGCGGTGAAACTTTAATTTTTTTCTGAAAATGGGCTCCTCTTGCAGCAGAGGCGGTGAAACTTTAATTTTTCTGAAAATGGGCTCCTCTTGCAGCAGAGGCGGTGAAACTTTAATTTTTCTGAAATGAGCTCCTCTTGCAGCAGAGGCAATGAAACTTTAAATTTTTCTGAAATGAGCTCCTCTTGCAGCAGAGGCAATGAAACTTTAAATTTTTTCTGAAATGAGCTCCTCTTGCAGCAGAGGCGGTGAAACTTTAAATTTTTCTGAAATGAGCTCCTCTTGCAGCAGAGGCAATGAAACTTTAAATTTTTCTGAAAATGGTGAAATACATTTTTTTTCTTTTCCTCTTTTTTTTTTTTTTTGGTGTCCCTTTATCTGTTTGTTTTTTCTCTTGCTTTTGTTTTTGTTTTTGTTGTTCTTGTTGTTGTTTTTTTTTTTTTTTTGAATTCTCATAATGTAAATGAAATGCAAATGCATGTATTGACGAAGTCATGCAATTCCTATTGCGGTAATCAAATTTTCAGAGCTGTCTTTTCTCTCTCTCTCTCTCTCTCTTTTTTTTTTTTTTTTTTTATACTTGTGCTTCACAGAATAGTCGTCACCAATTTCGATTCGGAGCTGGTTTATAACATGTATTTGTTACAATTTTCAATCTCCTTTGTTTTATTCCCTTATTTCTCTTTTCCTCTTTTCTTCTCTCCTTTTTGCTTTTCTTTAGTAATGTTAGCAGGTAGATTATCACTTTAATCATCGTCTTCCTTTCATTTTGTTAACAAGAGCAATGCATTCTTGCACTTTATCGGTTGGTTATGGAATGACCAGAAGAACAACCAAATTTAGAAGAAAAACATTTGTTACTAGGCTGATAAGAGACAACGACAACAAAAGTACAATTGGGTAGCGAATGCCACAAGGGTCAAGTGGTTAATTTCAAAATAAATAATGAATGTCTAGATAACCCTTCACGAACCCAAACCGGCGCTTTCTTTGGAAAAAACTAATCCGTTGATGCCCCCTGTCACACTGAGTTCATCCGACTGACGCCATGCTCCGTATGATTCCGATCCGGGTGTTGATCTTTTCCGCATCTAAGCCGCCTTTTCAGGTTTTCAACTTAGATATCCCCCTTTTATCCAACTGCCCTTTTTGGGTTTTCAGTTTGAATTCTCCTTTCATTTTCTCTCTCTCTTTTTTTCTTTTTTTTTTTTTTTTTTTTTGAATTTTTTTTTTTTTTTTTTCTTCTTTTTTCTTCTTTCTCTTTTTTTCTTCAAGCATAGTATTTCTTCACAGCATCGGAATTTATCGGATTAGGCAGATCATTCCCGTCCATCTCTGTCAAGATCAACGCCCCACCTGAGAACGCTCTTTTCACCACGTATGGTCCTTCCCAATTTGGTGTCCATTTGCCCCGATTATCGTGGTGATTTGGGAGGATCTTTTTCAACACCAATTCCCCTTCGCGGAAATGCCTGGGTCGAACCTTTTTATCATGGGCTCGCATCATTCTCTTCTGGTACATCTGACCATGACATAGTGCCGTAAGCCTTTTCTCCTCTATAAGATTCAATTGTTCAAAACGACTTCGAACCCATTCAGCCTCATCCAAGTTTAATTCCATTAAGACTCTTAAGGAGGGGATCTCTACCTCAACCGGCAGCACCGCTTCCATACCGTAAACCAAAGAAAAAGGAGTTGCCCCAGTAGAAGTGCGCACTGACGTTCTATAGGCATGCAAAGCGAATGGTAACTTCTCGTGCCAGTCTTTGTATGTGCTGGTCATCTTCCCCACAATCCTCTTAATATTTTTGTTAGCAGCCTCAACGGCTCCATTCATCTTCGGGCGATACGGGGCTGAGTGGTGATGCTTGATTTTAAACTGCGCACATACTTCCTTCATCATGTCATTGTTCAAGTTGAGGGCATTGTCGGATATGATCCTTTCTGGGAGCCCATACCGACATATTATCTCCTTCTTCAGAAACTTACAAACAGTAGACTTGGTCACGTTCGCATAAGAGGCAGCCTCAACCCATTTGGTAAAGTAGTCTATCATCACGAAAATGAACCTGTGTCCGTTTGATGCCTTGGGAGAGATGGGTCCAATCACATCCATTCCCCACATAGAGAAAGGCCACGGTGGTGCCATGACGTTTAGTGAAGTTGGGGGAACTTGAATCTTGTCAGCATAGATTTGACACTTGTGGCATTTTCTAGCATAATCTATGCAATCTCTTTCTAGTGTAGTCCAATAATAGCCTGCCCTCATAATCTGTCTAGCCATGAAATGACCATTTGGATGTGCCCCACAAGTTCCATCGTGTACCTCCTCCAGAATCCTTTTGGCTTCAGACGCTTTTACACATCTCAACAACATCTGATCTCTACCTCTTTTATACAAAACGTCTCCATCAACGAGGAATCCCATTGCCATTCTTCTAAGGATCTTTTTATCATTCTCCGATGCATGCTCTGGGTATTGTTGACTCTTAAGGTATTGCATGATGTCATAATACCAAGGTTGTCCATCCGCTTCCTCTTCAATACTAGAACAGTGGACTGGAGAATCTCTCATGCACAGTTTGATTGGTGAAACGTTTGCTTCTGTTTCTATTTTAAACATCGCAGCTAATGTTGCCAAGGCATCAGCGACCTGGTTTTCTTCTCGAGATAAATGTTGGAAGACAATGTCATCGAATTGTCGTACAAGGTCAATTATGTACTTCTGGTATTGAACTAGCTTCTGATCCCTTGTTTCCCATTCACCTCGTAGCTGATAAATAACTAGTGCTGAATCTCCATACACTTCCAAGTTCTTGATTCCCCTCTCGATTGCAGCTTCCAAACCCATTGCACAAGCTTCATATTCAGCCATGTTGTTGGTGCAGTTGAAATTTAATCTGGCCGTGGACGGGTAATATTTTCCATTTGGAGATATTAAAACTGCTCCTATCCCATGTCCTAAGGCGTTGGATGCGCCGTCAAAGAACATTCTCCATTGTCTGCTATCAGGCTCTTCTTTCTCCTCTTGAAAGACAGACATTATATCTTCATCTGGAAAATCTAGCTTGATAGGCTCATACTCGTCAGTAGTACGATCCGCCAGGTAGTCGGCTATTGCCCCGCCTTTGATTGCCTTTTGGGACACATACACAATGTCATATTCGGATAGCATAACTTGCCACCTAGCTAGCCTTCCTGACAGTGATGGTTTCTCAAAGATGTACTTGAGGGGATCCAATCTAGCTATCAACCACGTCGAATGATATAACATATATTGTCTCAATCTACGAGTAACCCAAGCCAATGCACAACACATTTTTTCTATTGTAGTATACTTGGCCTCGTAATCAGTGAACTTCTTGCTCAAGTAGTAGATGGCTCGTTCTTTCTTGCCCGTATCATCATGCTGGCCCAGCACGCATCCCATAGAACTTTCATTGACAGTCATATACAACAACAGAGGCCTTCCTGCAACTGGCGGTACTAGAACAGGTGGATTTGACAAGTACCTTTTCACCTTTTCAAAAGCCGCTTGGCATGCCTCGTTCCATTCACCCGGATCTTGTTTCCGAAGCAACTTAAAAATGGGATCGCATTTAAGCGTAAGTTGCGAGATGAAGCGGGAGATATAGTTCAATCTTCCCAAAAAACCTCTTACTTCCTTCTGAGTGCGTGGAGGCGACAGATTTTGTATCGCGCTGATTTTATCCGGGTCTACTTCAATCCCCTTTTCACTGACCACAAACCCCAACAGCTTTCCCGATTTAACACCAAAAGTGCATTTCGCAGGGTTTAGCCTGAGCTGGAACTTCCGTAGCCTTTCGAACAGCCTTCGAAGGTTGGCTACATGATCCTCTTCTCCTCGGGACTTGGCAATCATGTCATCTACATACACTTCTATCTCCTTATGCATCATGTCATGAAAGAGGGTTACCATCGCCCTTTGATAGGTGGCCCCGGCATTCTTTAAACCGAAAGGCATAACTTTGTAGCAAAATGTGCCCCAAACTGTCACAAAAGTGGTTTTCTCCATATCGTCTTCAGCCATTTTGATCTGATTGTAGCCTGAAAAACCATCCATGAACGAAAACATGTAGTGTTGTGCTGTATTATCCACCAGAGTATCAATATGAGGCAATGGAAAATTATCCTTAGGGCTAGCTCTATTTAGGTCCCGGTAATCCACACACATCCTTACTTTCCCATCTTTTTTCGGCACTGGAACGATGTTAGCCACCCATTCCGGATACTTGGCTACCTTTAGGAACCCTGCCTCGAACTGCCTTTTTACTTCTTCCTTCACCTTCAACAACATCTCGGGCTTCATGCGCCGAAGTTTCTGTTGTACTGGCTTACATTCTGTTTTCAAAGGTAGACGGTGCTCCACAATATCAGTGTTTAACCCGGGCATGTCCTGATAAGACCAAGCAAAAACATCTACATATTCACGCAGCAATTCCTCTAATTTTTGCCTCTCAATCAAGGGAAGTGCCGTGCCCACTTTGACTTCTTTGACGTTCTCATCATCACTTAGGTTGACCATATCAGTGGCTTCTTTGTTGGGTTCGATAGGTCTTTCCTCTTGCTCGATCATTTTCAATAGATCTGGAGATAAAGCATCATCGTCTGAATCTTCATTGCTATCGAGTTCACCAACATTCATAGAATTCTCAAAATCAAACCCCGGATAGCCGTCAAGGTTATCTTCACATTCGTTATTCATTTTCCTGAAAAAGGTAAAGATTTGACAGATATGGTTGGTTGTTCTTACCAATTGTAGTGAAGGAAAAGAAAAAAAAACAGTCATGGATATGATGAGGGACGAGAAGAAAGTGCTCGAAATGCATTAAAATTGTTAATTTATTGAAATGATGATGAAGATCAAGTTTACAAAAAAAATCTTTTAGAGCTCTCTAGACCGAGATGTTGATAATCTACCTTACTACATTACAAAAAGAAAAACAAAAAGATAGAAGGTATTCTTTCAAGCTTTCTCAACAGTTCTCTTTCAGCTCTGTGCCCAACAACACAATCATTTCAAAAACTATCATTTCTCCATGCGTCCCTTTAGACTTGGAACCCGCGAGAAGATCCTTTCATCAATAACATGAGTCCCGCTTCCACTGCCTCTAATGAATCGGGGTGATAGCATCCACCAAAATGAAATGTATCATAGAGGTATGGGATCACCATCTTCTCGGGTTCTTCTTCGTATCCTCGGAGATGGGCTATTCTTTTCTTCCTTCTCTCTTCTAGAATCTTCTTTTTCTCTGAACCAGTGGCCTTGTATCCAAGGCCAAATCTGTCTTTGTTCCCCTCAATCCTCACAGGTTTCCTTTGTCCTTGGAGATTTTTCCCTAAGCCTCTTCCGACACGCCAGCCCTTTTGCAGTGTCTGTTTAACGATCATCTTCGTAGTGGTTGACAACCGAGGGGTGGGTATTCTCGATCCTTCTCCCACATATGTTGCATTCACTATTTCAAAAGCCCTGAAAGAACACTCTAACGCTTCCTCGGCTGCCTCTATGTAGGGCACAGATAAGGGCTTGGTGATCAAGAGGTCTTCTTCTCCAGAGACAGAAATTTGCTTATCACCGACGACAAACTTTACTTTCTGATGCAGTGATGAAGGAACAGCACCTGCCGTGTGGATCCATGGCCTTCCCAGTAGGAAACTGTATGACGGGGAGATATCCATTACTTGGAATTGGATATTGAAAGTGACAGGCCCGATGTCGATTGGGATCTCGATATCACCTATGACATCTCTTCTAGAACCATCAAACGCCCTTACGACCATGTGACTGGGTTGTATGCAAGAAATGTCAATAGGCATCTTTGCCAGCGTGGCCATAGGTAGGACATTGATTGACGACCCATTGTCGATCAAGACTTTGGCAATCGTGTGGCCCTTGCAGCTGGTGGTGATGTTCAAGGCCTTTATACTCCCTCGCCCTTCCGGCGGGATTTCATCATCGGTGAAGGATATGAAGTTTGCCGCCGTTATATTTCGCTAACTGGTCCATACTGTCAACTGGAATGTCATGAGGTACATAGGCTTGATTCAACACCTTCATTAAGGCATTCCGGTGAGATTCTGAATTCAACAGCAAAGATAGTAGTGAAATTCGAGCAGGCATCTTATTCAATTGCTCGACTACGCTATATTCACTATGCTTGATCAACTTGAAAAACTCTCTTGCATCTTCATCCGACACCGATTTTTGCAGTTTTTCTTCTTGGTTCTTGGAGAACAAGGCCTGTTCCTCCTCTTTTTCTGCTTGATTGTCTCTTTCACCCTCTTTTGCTTTCCCTTTTCTGGCCTTATCTAACATCTCCGGTGTATAGCACCTTCCACTTCGAGTAATTCCACTTACTCCACTTATGTTTGCACTACCCGGTGTGGCCAACTTATCTGAGCTCACGTCACTAGACCCTTTAATCACTGCTTCGAACTCGTATTTCCAAGGGACGGCCTTATTGCTTTTGTAAGGAAAAGAGCTCGGAATTTTGATTGTCATGGTTGGGGGAGTGACAAAGCTAGAGTCTTCCATCTTGGGACTGGGTTTTTCCTTGTAAAATACTGTCATTGGCTTTCCCCACGGGTAATCACATTCCGAAGATTCACCTGAGGCCGTGTTTACTACATCTCCCTCCTCCTTTGTATAGAACTCTATTAAGAACGAATCCATCATGGACTGGACCACTTGCCGAAATTGATGACAGTTTTGGATAGAATGGCCCACAGATCCTATATGATATTCACATATTTGATCTGAGTCAAAGTCATCTTGATGGACTTTCATTTCCCACAGTGCAGGTTGAATCATGTTGGCGTTGGTGAGAACATCGAAAACTAGGCTCATTGGAGTCTCAACCTCCTCCACATGTTTCTTTGTGAGACACTTCCCCCGAGCTTCAACCACACTGACTGATCCTCCACTGTGGCTGGGCAGTGGGTTAGCATTGATACTCGGATCCGCTTCTTTTGAAAAGGTCAATCTCCCTGACTTAACTAGATCTTGCACCTTGTACTTTAGAGCCGTGCAGTTTTCGGTTGAATGACCCGGGTTTCCACCATGATAGTCACATTGAGCGCTGGGGTCATACCATCTTGGGAAAGGTGGTTTCATTGGCTCCATGTAAAGAGGCGCGATCATGTGACCTTTCACCAGTTGTGGGAATAAGTCTGTGTATGACATGGGGATAGGATCAATAGGAGGTCTTTCGAGATTTCTTCGGGGAGGTCTTTGGTTAGCAATTGGGCTACTGTTTGGTTGGTAAGGTTGGGCCGTAGGCGTTGGGGTATAGTAGGGTGCTGGAGGACGAAAATCTGGGCGAAAAGTTGGCGGCTGTAATGGACTTTGATAAGGAGCAGGAGAGACATTGTTTGAGGCCGGGAAATAAGGTTGGTAATATGGGTAAGGTTGAGGCTGTGGACGAAACCGCGGTGGGAAAGGTGCATATCCCCTATACCGGGGTGTTGTATGAGTAACTGCTTGGGCTTCAACCTCTTTCCTTTTGGGCACTCCACCCTTCTTTGAATCACTGACTTCCAACTTCCCATTCTTAATTGCGTTTTCGATTATTTCACCGGTGATGACCATGTCAGCGAAATTCTTTGTTGCGTTCCCTATCATACGTTCATAATAGGGGGCCTTCAGAGTGTTAACAAACAGCACTGTAATCTCTTTCTCAGTCAAAGGCGGCTGGACTTGTGCAGCCGAGTCTCTCCAACGCTGAGCATACTCCTTGAAGCTTTCATTAGCCTTCTTCTCAATGTTCTGCAAGGACAATCTGTCTGGGGCCATGTCCGTGACATGCTTGTACTGAGCAATAAATGCCCTAGCCAAGTCGCTCCAACTATGAATACGCGTACCATCTAGCTGCACGTACCATCTAGCAGCGGACCCCGTGAGGCTATCCTGAAACACATGTATCAATAGCTTGTCATCGTGGTTATAAGCGGCCATCTTACGACAATACATTGTCACATGAGTGATGGGGCACTTGGTCCCATCATATTTCTCGAACTCAGGAGTCTTGAACTTAGGAGGGATTACTACATCTGGAACTAGGCACAATCCCATTGCATCTACTGACCCATAGAAATCACTGCCTTCGATGGCCCGCAGCCTTTCCTCTATAATGCTGAATTTTTTAGAGTCGGAATCACCTTTTACCTCCGACACGCTACCCTTCAGTTTCTCTTGCTCTCTTGGATCATCTAAGTCAGGGACTTGAATTGGATCCACAGGTCTTGTCCCTTGAGCGAGAGGTATAGGCACTGTGATATGAGGTTGTGCTGAGGCGCTCGGCGCTCCCGGATACACATAAGCGTAGCTACCCATAGGCTGTGGAGGAGGCGGAGGTATGCCTTGTGAGGTTTGGGCATAAGGTGGGGGTGGAGGTATCCCTTGTGAGGATTGGGCATGAAATGGGGTAAACCCTGGAGGATATTGGGGATCATCATCTTCCCGGGGCTGATCTATCCTTGGGTTAGGTGTTTCTCTAACCACTTCCTTCTCTCGGTTCATCCTTGTCATCATTTCCATTAAAGCGGCTAACTGCCCTCGGATTTCTTCTTGCGCTTTCTCCATCCTCTCTATCCTATTACCATGTTCTTCCTCCATTGCTCTTGAGCGTGACCGGGTATTGTATGAGTGTTTGGGAATTTGGGCTGGAATCTTGAACGTTGAAGCTACCCTTGAATCTTGATTACCACAATAAGAAACTAATTACTACATGATGCAACGTTTTATTTAAACTATATGAAGGAATGAATGAATGTGGTGTTAGATGAATGAATGTGATGTTAAATAAATGATACTTTAAAGGATATTTAAGCCATAACAATTTCAACAAAAGGGACATTCATTCATTCAAAAGGTCACTTGTTACATTCCGATCATATTCTGATTAAATCCATAAAAACGGCTAACTTGCTGATATTGATCCCTAGCCTCATCTAAAAAGTTCAGCAGCCTTTGCCCATATTTTTCTGTCGGAAGGATTTCTTGTCTTAGAGCTTCAGCTTTATCAACCATCTCCCTTGCCTTTGTCACGGCCTTGCAAACTTGAGTGGCCATATGCTCAATATATTGCTGTCTCCCCAGACTTCCCACTCTCCACGTCATGCTTGCATCTTGTGCCAAGTCATATCCATATCTCCAGTCGTTTTCACTTTGCTCCCAATCTTCTATTATCACTTTAATGTGGTTTTTATGTGCTTGTAGCTGTTCCTCTAACATCTGAACCTTTTGTTGCAATGTAGCTTTTTCATCATCTATCTCAACTTGCTTTCCCTTTTTCAACTTCTTCTTTAGTTCCTCGTTCTCTTTCTGACATTGGGCTAATTTCCTTGCGCTTGCTGAGTACATGCCTTCCCAATTTTGCCGTTCTTGGGACAAATAAACGACTTCTTCTTCACTCTTCTTGGCTTTGTGTGCCCAGTGTTCTACCCTTTTGTGCAAGTCTTCCAATTCCCTTTTCCTTTCATTTGAAGTTTGCATAATACCTCCGACCCTCATTTCAGATCTCAACTTTTTGTTCTCTAGGTGCAGACTTCTTAGATCCTTGCTGGTGACGTTGTGTTCCTGTTGGACTTTCTTGAGCTTGGCTTCTCGCATTTCAGCCTCGTATTTAAGCTGTTCCATCTCTTTCTGAAGCCTCAAATTCTCTTGTCTCCACCTTTCTTCCTCTATCTTGTATTGCTGCCTAGCGACCTCAACCTCGGATATTTCTATTTCCGGTTCTAGGGGCATGTTGCATTCTTTTGGGAGAAAGACAACCTCCCTCACTTGCTTTGTCCTCCACACCAAGTATTCCGAGGTAGTCTTATCAGAGAGGGGTCCCAGATTGACTCTTCGGGTTTGTTTCCATGATCGGACAGCCTGCTCGACTTTCTTCATTGCCTTTGATTCACCATAAGAAAACTCCATGTCGTTGAGCCCATGTGTCGGAGGAACGAATTGTTTCGCTCCGAATTGTCGTAGTACCATAAGCGGTGCGTAGCTCACTGTTCCCCATGGTCCCAAAAGTTGTACCCATGACTCTTCCCCACATCTATATAAGATGGGTACATGAGGCATCCATGGTGCCATCCACACTATTTGATTCTCCCCGAGTCTTTGCAAGAGATCGGCCCATCCTTCCTTGTTCTTCGGTTTCGGCCACTTGCTGTTGCAGAACTCTTTGACTGGGGCACGGTGATGGATGAATGTTCTCTTGAACGCTTTTTCCTCGCACTTGAAATGGCTCTTCATCCAAACATGAAGTAACTGTATACATCCCACAAATCGGCCTTCTTCATTTCGCCTACAATGATTCAAAGATCTAAAAGTTTCTGCTAGAATGGCAGGCGATGGATTTCCATTATTCTCGATTTGCTCAAAAAGATCTATTACAGCTATTTCAATGTGTCCTAATACCTTCGGGAAGATAACCAAACCATAGACAGCCAAGGCAAAAACTGTCAACCCTTGCTCGTCATTAATGTGCCCCTTGATGAATTCATGAAGAAAGTCCCACGGCACACAAATATTGGACCCTTTATGCTTCACATGGAGATCTACGTCCTCCGGTCTGACCCCCAAAAGCTTAGCTAGCTTCTTGCGAAATCCGGACTTTGGCTTTCGGACATATATCTTATCCGGACTTTTCAAGTCTTTTCCCAACAAAACGGAGTATTCCTCGACTGTAGGTGTTAAGTCCAATCCATTGAAAGAAAAACATCTGTGAGAAGGATCCCAAAACTGAATAGCTGCTCTAATCATAGGTTCTTCAACTTTCACAGCAATTAAGGATTCTATTTGGCCATATTTCTCCCGAAAATCCTTCTTCCCCTCCTCATTGATTTGATTCCATAAATTGGCTAAGTCTATTAGGTTGTTTTGTTTCAAGTTCAAATTCACCTCTTGCGGTAGTGGGGACACAAAATCTCCAGTCAAACAATCTCCTTTCACTTGCTGAACTCTTTCGGCCCAAACTCGCACTTCTCTATAGGAATCACACGGAACATTCACGGATGATGAACAAGCCAACCTTTCCATGGATTCTGTGAAAAATTCCTCGTTGAAGAGAGCCATGGCTAAAAACACCCCTTATGTGACTATGTGATGCAAGGTGATTTATGCAAAAGAAAACAGCAAAACAAATACGAATCAGTATGCGTATAAATCATATAAACAAAAGAAATAAAAGCAGATAAAATAAAATGCTTATTTATGTCCTATCAAAGGTCACTCTCAAAAGGTGGAAATGGCTCTATCCTAGGTTGGTCTTCTCACAACACACTATATGCTTGTTTGAGGTGTCACCCATCTAACAGGTCCCCAAACCATTCTCTACTGTCGTCCACACTGGACTAGTAAGGAACAGATTTGAGTGGGAGTATTTCGCTTGCCATTGCGGAGGTGATTACCTCACGAGAGCATAGGTACTTTACTCCCTCCTAAAGAGGACAGAGCCCGGGTATAGAGCTCATGTTATGCCAATGCATTTATGTATGTAAAATGAATGAGCATATATTCTACTTTATTTAAAATACCTTCACACACAAAGAATGTAATGAATCAAAAGTTCAAAATGAATAAAAGAATTATTACTTTTGGTTTTAAAGAAATTTGTTTTAAAATGAAAAACTAGACTTAAACATTAACCAAGACTATCAAATTAAAATTTAAGACACCACATGGTTAATTAATGGCTTGACCCTCAAAAAAAGCCTCCCCAGTGGAGTCGCCAAGCTGTCGTAACGGCTTCGCGCTCGACGAATTTTGAAAAAAGACGTTTAAAAACAAAAATGGAGTCGCCACCAATCTTTTTTGATTAGGTGTGATTGGTCACCTAAAAATACTTATCTTTTTAACAAAATCTCAAAATTAATTAAATTTTATTAAAAAGACAATTTCTTTGGTCTACGAAAACAAGATTTGGGTTCGGGGGTTCGGTTACGTACGAGGAAGGATTAGCACCCTCATAACACCCGTTAGAAAACGGTACCATCCTAACTACGTGGTATCTTTTGATTTTAATAAAAGAGTCTTGGTTTAACACTAATTTTCTTATTTGGACAGCTCGTGTATTGGCTTGAAAATTATTATTTCATGTATGTTTAAAAATTTCCTTTGAAAATTAACCTGGACCCCATTTATTGAAAAATTAAATCAAATATCCCAATACTTTTGGCGACATTTGAAATAATTCTCCTCACCTAGAGATTTCTAAAGAATCACTACTTGTGACTTCTATAGAATTTCATCCTCGGAGGGTTCACATTTTTTATTGAATAAAGCATTATTATAAATTTTAAAATAAGTTTTATTTTAAAAGTAACATGAATCCCTTTTATTGAAAAATTAAATCGAATATCCCAATACTTTTGGCGACATTCGAAATAATTCTCCTCACCTAGAGATTTCTAAAGAATCACTACTTGTGACTTCTATAGAATTTCATCCTCGGAGGGTTCACATTTTTTATTCACATGAATGCATGCGGTGCAAACAGATAATGATGCGTATGCATGTCCATTTGATTCACTTATTATTTCTTTATTCTTTACATTATTTGATTTTTTTTACTTTTTTAAAAAAATGAAAATTCGTTTATTGAAAAATCACACTAAATATTCCAATACTTTTGGCAACATTTAGCAGACTCTTCTTACCTAGGGATCGGCTAGGAATCACTACTTGTGACTTCCATAGCATCCCATCATCGGACGAATTCCATTCTTTAATATTAACATTTGAAGCATATGATGCAAATATATAATGCATATAGATTTTTACTTTCTTATTTAGCGTATTCATTGTTTATTTTCATTTTGTTATTTTATTTATTTTGTTATTTTTGTTGATCTTATTTGTTTATATTTATTATTAAATATTTTCAAGATAAAAGCTTATGTATTGAAAAACCACACTAAATATTCCAATACTTTTGGCAACATTTAGTGAAATTTCTCTTACCTAGGGATCAGTTAGGAATCACTACTTGTGACTTCCGTAACATCCCATCATCGGATAATAGCTTTTACCTCTCATGAATTATTTATCTTCATTAATTCTTGTCTTCATTTATTTAGGTTTATTAACTTAATTCTTTTGTCGTCATCTTTTATTAAAATCCTTTTACCATTTCTTTGGTTAATTTAATCACCTTTGAAACTTTATTATTATTTTTTTTTTTATTGGTTTAATTATTTTGTATTCATATATATCTAAAATCCCTTTTATCTTTTATTAATTTTTCCCACCTATCTCCATTACCTCTTTTGTGTTTATTAATCTTCAACTAATTAGTATTTTTCTAAATATTCTTTATTACAAAATATATTATTAATATTTTTAAAATAAACACGAATTTGAATCTTGAGAAATTGAATCGAATATCCCAATACTTTTGGCGACGTTCGATAAATTCCTCTCACCTAGAGATACTCGAAGAATCACTACTTGTGACTTCTACGATATCTCATCATCGGAATTCATGCTTACTTTATTCATTTATTTTATTATTATTCTTCATTTATTATTATGGTTTTTTCCTTAACCCACATTTCACTTATCTAATAAAATTTAATTTCCATTTTATATAATTTATCCATATACATTTTTATATATATATATATCTATAATATATTCATATGTTTTAAAGCTATACATTTTATATATCCATATGTATATATTTTACACATTTATTTACATACATTTCAAACCATATATTTATACATATTTTTTTTATATTTATTAATATATGTATTTTATGAAATCTATATACTTTAAAACTATTTATTTTACATATTTTATTTTCATTTATCTTTTCTTTTAAAACCATGTATTCATTTTATTTTATTCTATTTTTATACTATTTATTTATTTTGTGCTTTGTTATATTTTCTGTTTTATATTTATTATTATTAATTTAAATTTTTTTTTGCCATAATTAACAAATAAATATGGAAATAAAAGTAAAAACAAAGAAAAGAAAAAAATATACCAAACGGACGGGTCGCGGACGGGTCGGGACGGAGCGCGGGTCGCGGGTGGAGCGTGGGTCGGCACGCGGGTCGCGCGGATCTCGGGTCGGGTCGCGGGTCGGCGCGCGGGTCAGAGGCTCAACACGCACCGTTTTGGTGCTCTATAAAAGCCCCATTTTTTTTGTTTTTTTTCTCATTTTCACCGGCTTCTAAAAAAAAAAAATCCCAAACTCTCTCAGCCTCCCTCTCCCCTACGGGCGATTTCCGGCCACCGTGTGCCGCCGTGCGCCGGTCGCCGGTAATACTCCCGATGGCCTAGAAACGCTTCCTTCGACTCCCTCTCCTCAAATCTGGGTTCCGTTTACCCTAAAAATCCCTCTAACCTGATAGATCTGAAAAGGCCGAGAGTCTCCCTACCCCCTTTTTTTATTTTTTTGGTTTTCTTCTTTTTGGTTTTTGGATCTGGTTGTTGAATCGTGTTGTGGTTTTTGGTTGTTGTTTTCTTGTTTGTCTTTTGCAGGTTTTCAGATCTGGTTTGGGTTTCAGATCTGAGGTTTTTTTTTGGCTCTCGGTTAGGGGTTTTGATTAGGTTTGGGTGATGGTGTTTTGGGGGGTTTCGGTGGTGACGATGGTGGTTGTGATGATGGGAGTTTTTTCTTTGGCTTTCGGTTCCCTTTTTTTTTCTCCCTCTCTGTCCGTAGAAAAAATCCGAGATCTCTGCTTGGGGTCTTTTTAAACAACGTTGAAGCTCCCCCTAGCCTTTCAGAATCACCGAATCGGTAGGTTTCTGTTGGCGGGATTCACGGGATGGGGTTCCTGGATCTTGGTTTGGGGATGAGACGCCGGCGGCTAAGGCAGGCACCGACAGATCTGGGATTTGGTATCCGAAGCATTTAATGCTTCTGTGACAACGGGACTGATAATAATAATAATAATAATAATAATAATAATGATAATAATAATAATAATCATAATAATAATAATAATAATAATAATAATAATACTGATATTAGAAGAGATAATAGTAATAAAACTAATAATAATAGTAATATGAGCAATAACAAAATAAACCAGAAAAATGAAAATAATAAAAATAATAACAAAATTTTGTCAAAATAATTTGTAAAATCCGGACAAAATTAGGTGTCTACAAGTAACACTTGAGGAATTTCTCTGTGAGGGGGTTCTCCTAAGTTTATCCAGAATGATGAAAAATTTAGTAGATATTCCCAATATTAGATGCCAAAATCCTAAAAATATAAAAAATATATATAAAATAATATTTAAAATAAATAAATCAAAGTAATAAAATAATTAAATAAAAAATAAATCAAGGAATAATAAAAATTCTAAAATACTTCCGACGACGGAGCCTCTTCAGGGGAGTCGAATGGTACCTCTTGAATACTCTTGAGGTGAGAAGAGTCTTTTAAGAGTTTATCCAGAATGATGAAGGATTTTTAAAAGAATTTTCAATATTTAAACAAAAATTAAAAGACCACATAATTAAGACTAAGTTAAAATAACACAAGATTAAAATGGTACCAATATTGGGCGTTGTAGGGGTGCTATAACCTTCCCTACACGTAAATGAACTCTCGAACCCAAAACTTAAAATGTAGACCAGTCCTTAGAGTCATTTAGGTGGCCAATCACACCTAGGTTAAAAAATGGTTGGTGGCAACTCCATTTGTTTAATGTCTAGCGTCCTAACCCTAGGAAACGTTATGACAGCTTGGCGACTCCACTGGAGATAACTAAGAGAGTCAAGCCATAATTTAATCTTGTGTTATACTAAGTCTAAGTTTGGTGGTCTAAATTTGGAAAGTTTTGATGTTGTTTGATGCTCTTTTGTTGACTTCTTAAGTGTTTTGTGAAAATTAATAAGATGAAGTTCCTTCTCACACACCACATTTTGCATTTGCATGCATAAAGCTCTCGACCCGAGCTCAGTCCTTTCTAGGAGGGAGTAGAGTACCTACCGCTCTCGTGAGGTGATAACCTCCGCATGGGCTAGCAAAATACTCCCACTCAAGTTGAACCTTTTCCGTTTGTAGCCTGTCATGGATGAGGATTAGGGTGGCTTACTAGTCCAGAGTGGATGATAGTAAGGAACAATTTGGGAACCTTTAGCCCTTTTATCTAAAGCCATGCATATAATGAAATTAGGAAGACCAACTGTAAGATAGAGCCATATCAACCCATGCTATAGAAAGTACCCATTACTTAGGACACATTTTTGATTAAGTTTGTTTGATTTTGATTTATACATGAGACACAAAAAGAGTACCATGTGTTCTTCACCAAAACATTTTCATGCATCAATCATCCATTATTATTACATGGCAACTTTTTACCATATCATCCCATTCATACACATGTAGCATCATCTCATTTTGTTCATCTTCAATCATTGTTTTCAAACAAAGCAATTTCAAACTTTTTCAAGCATCACCACACGAAAAATAATAAACTCTAATTGTGGTAATAAAGGTTCAAAGATAGCCCGACCAAAAGTCCATTCGTATCACACTCGTTATCAAGCTAGGATCATGGAAGAAGAGCAAAGTGTCCGTATTGAGAAGATGGAAAAGGCTCAAGAAAAAATAAAGGGGCAGTTGGCTCAAATAACTGAATTATTGAAGAACTTGAGCAAGGGCAAAGGAGTAATGGAAGAAGCTATTGTCCAAGAAGTGGTCCAACAACATAGCATGGAAGATATACCCTCCTGGATTCAATCCTCATCCAAATCAAACATCTCAAGTAGGAGGATATCCATTTGCACATACATCCATACCCCAAATGTTTGGCCTAGCTCAAGGGCAAACTCTTCCTCCTCAAGAGGCAAAATTTGCTGATCCAATTGAAGTACCTAACTTGGATGACCCGAGGGAAGTTGAAAAGATAAAAGTCAAACAAGTAGAAGAGAAAGATGAGGTGAAGTCACAACAAAATATCGATATGTTAGAGGAAAGACTTCGAGTTATTGAAGGCTTAGACCTATATGGCCCCATGGATGCTATGGGGTTGTGTTTGGTGTCTAATTTAATCATCCCACCCAAATTTAAGGCCCCGGAGTTTGAAAAATACAATGGGACTTCTTGCCCTAAGTCTCATCTCATTATGTATTGTCGAAAGATGGCTGCCTATGCTCAAGATGATAAACTTCTTATTCACATCTTTCAAGAAAGCCTTACTGGGTCTGCAACGAAGTGGTATAATCAATTGGATGGAACTCGAATCACCACTTGGAATGACTTGGCAAGAGCATTTATGGCTCAATATCGACATGTTGCTGATATGGCCCCTGATCGTCTGTCACTCTAAAGCATGGAAAAGAGAACTAATGAGAGTTTCAAGCAATATGCCCAAAGGTGGCGTGACATGGCTGCGGAGGTGCAACCTCCACTTTCAGAGAAGGAGCTTACCTTTATGTTCGTTAATACTTTAAAGGCTCCATATTACGATAGGATGATCGGTAATGCCACTAAGAATTTTGCTGATATGGTATTGTCTGGAGAGATAATTGAGAATGCAATCAAGAGTGGAAAGATTAAAGCTCCCAACAATATTGAGAAGAAAGGAAGAGCTAACAAAAAGAGGGAGGAAGAAGTCCATGCTGTTACATATGGGAGGCAATATGGAGGCTATGTCCCACAAAACCCTTATCACATGCCACAACCCCCTTATCACATGCCACAACCTTACTATCCTACTCAGAATCCTTACCATTCATACCCCAAGGTTAATGTTCAACCTATTCCTCAGACACCTGCACCAATTACTCAGCCAACTACGCAGTTCAATAAACATGAGGGCAATCTTAAAGGATCATGGCCGCAAAGAGCAAGGACTCCCATTGACCCAATCCCCATGACCTACACTGAGTTGTATCCAAAATTGATCAAAGGACAACTCATCACACCCGTCTATGCGGAACCTCTCAAGCCTCCATATCCGAAGTGGTATGATAAGAATGCTCGATGCGAGTATCACTTCGAGAACGTGGGTCACTCTCTAGAGAATTGCAATTAGCTAAAGTATAGAGTGCAAGGACTGATAAAAGCTGGCATGTTGAATTTTCAAACGAAAGGAGAACCGGCTACAGATGCAAACCCATTGCCTAACCATACCAATGAGGGATGAGTTTTGTGGGGGCATAAAGGGTTCGAGCCTGGCGATTTTGAAGATTTATAAATTCTAGTTTTGTTTTTGCTTTCTTTTCTTTAAGTAATGCAAGATAGTTTTTGAAAGTGCTTAAGCCCATAAGCACAAGATAAAGTTTTATGTATGGGCTAACTTTTATTTATTCCCTTTTCAATAAAGCGACTAGTGTGTTGCACTGTCATTTTCTCATTTTCTCTGTTCATTTGCCATTTCCCACATACTCACCTTACCTTTCATTCACAAGTATCCAAATAATGAACATGATGATAATGATGTCAATAAATCTAGGATTCAATTTTGAAAGAACTACTGCAGTTTATGAATTACTAGCTTGCTAATGTTGTGAAAGTGAGAAAATGAAGGAAAGGTTGTTCACCATCTGCACTTGATAGATGGAACAAGAAAGGTGAATCTCTTACAAAAGCTTCCAACAAGTTTGTCATTGTTCAATAAACAATTTTTAATGAGAGTATTTACATTTGAAATGATAAATGGCCTTCTTTCACTATCCTTTAAGCATAAGTAAAATTATCCTTTGATTACCCCTTTTGAGCCTATTATATTTTTTGTAATATAACCCACCAAGGATCACCCTCCACATTGGGGGCAAAGAAGATGAAAATCATTTATAAAGAAATTTTGGGGGCAAAGATGAAAGTGTTCATGATGAATCAAGGGGCAAGAAGAAAAACCCAATTTTGTGAAACAAAAAAAGAAGAAAAGAAAAAAGGGTTTAAATTCAAAAGAAAACCCAAAAAGAAGAAGGAGATGAAGAAGTAAGAAAAGAAATGAGTGAACTAGAAAGGTACTATATGCTTGAGTGTTTTACTTGTTAAAAAAAAGTAATCTCTTGGTTTGTAAGCCCTGAAACACATTTTGGGCCTGCTTTATCCTTTTCTTTCATAAACCCTCACCTGAGCCTACATTACATACCTTTAAAAGCCCATTTCGATCAAATGTAAATGCTTAAATTAAAGAATCATGTATTGAATGAAGACATATTTGTATAATGAGATAATGATCCTTTGAAGGAAGTAGATAAAGTTGAATGGAGAAACCCATGAGCTTTAGAAGATATCTTGGATCAAAAGCAAGAACGCCTATTAGGGGCATGAATTTGGATTGAGCACTGAAGGTTGAAGTTTGTCAAAGCTAATTAAGTTGAAAATGAAGAAAAAAAAAAGAAAAAAAGAAAAGAAAAAGAAAAAAAATAAAAATATGAAAAAAAGGAAAAAAGAGAAAAATAAAAAGAAAAAAGGAGGATTCAAAATCGAAAACCCAAAAAAGGCAGTTTGAATCAAATAAGGGCTACCTAAGTTGAAAATCTGAGAAGGCGACTTAGGAAAATATCAGCATTAAAAAGTTTTGATACGAGGGTAAGATCGGCAGACACTACATGAAAGAACATATCAATAAGAGTGGGCTTTTAGAAAAGAATTTTAGATTGACTTGATTGAAATTGTCAGAATGTTTATTAAATGGATACTGAAAACCCTATTCCAAACTGTCCCATTGATTTTTCTTGATTTCATGTTCCTTTTCTAAGAATGAATACCCATATCTCTCATGATTATTTTAAATTCATTCCACCCCTATAATAAATTGAGAAGATGTATGAGTGCATTACATTGGTGGTCGAGTTGGAAGGAAAATAAATAAATGTTGGTAACCTTTTTGGGTAAAGTTTTGAAAGAAATATATTCTTTTGAGAAATCTTGTAGAGAGAAAGAAACAACAATAAAAAATGATGAAAATATAAACTTGAAAGCATGATGGCAAGTCTTCGAGCATAATTGGACCAAGACTCAATAGGAGATGGGATAAGAAGTGAAGATAGAAGATTTAAATAAGAAGAATCCAACGAATTGAGTGGACTTGAGAAAAATGAGATGAGCTTGAGAATCTTGTTACCACAATGGAGATTGCATTTACATATATTCATGGAATAATTTAGGGGGCATGACATTAACATGTGCATAACATTCATAGCATTGTGGTATTCATGGCATTCATTATATTCATGACATGCATGACGTTTCATTACTGCATTTTGACATTGAACTATTTGTTAAGACATTAGGATAAGAAGTTCTAAATGATGAAAATTTGAAGAAAAGAGAAAGTGTAAGAATACCATGGATAGGATGAAAATATAAGAGATGGTAATTTGAAAGAATAATGAGGTATGAGAAGATGATGAGAAAAATAGTTTTTTTGAAAAACCTTAGATAATAATAAAGCCTAGTTTAGCTGGCACCTTAGAGGAGGATGAAGCCTAATATTGTTGGCATCAAAATGAAAGTTAAGCCCAGTCAAACTCATGAAAGCTGGCATTCTGAAATGAAATTTTTATTTTCAAAAGTTTCACTGCCTCTGTTGAGAGGAGTTCTTTATTTTCAAAAGTCTCAATGCCTCTGTTGAGAGGAGCTCTTTATTTTCAAAAAGTCTCAATGCCTCTGTTGAGAGGAGCTCTTTATTTTCAAAAAGTCTCAAGGCCTCTGTTGAGAGGAGCTCTTTATTTTCAAAAGTATCAATGCCTCTGTTGAGAGGAGCTCTTTATTTTCAAAAAGTCTCAATGCCTCTTGTCGTAACGGCTTCGCGCTCGACGATTTTGAAAATTTGGACAAAATTTGGTGTCTACACTTCTGGTGAGAGGAGCACAAGGTTATTTTTCAAAGTTTCAATGCCTCTGGTGAGAGGAGCACAAGGTTATGTCTCGAAGTTCCAATGCCTCTGGTGAGAGGAGCATAAGGTTATTCTTCTAAAGTTACAATGCCTCTGGTGAGAGGAGCACAAGGTTTTGTTTCAAAGTCTTACAGCCTCTGGTGAGAGGAACTAAATGTGTCTTAAAAATTGTAAATATTTTGTAAAAAGAAAAAAAACCAAAAAAATCCAGACAAAATAGTTGTCTAATTGTCTTTGCACAATTCCTGATTTTCAGAAAATGTGCAAAGAGGGGCAGCTGTAGACACCTTATTTTGTCCCGAGTCTTAATTTGTAAAAATAATTAATTGGATTGGGTGACATTGTATTTTAATTTAACAATTTAGAATTAGGCTAGAATTAAATGAGAATTTTTTAGATTTTAGAATTAACATTAATTAGGAAATTAAAATTAAAATAGGATTTAGGAATGATAATAAAAAAGGGAAGAGATAAGAAAAAGAAAATAAAATTAATTTTAGAATAGGATAATTAGATTTTTAGGATAATTATTTAGATTTGATAAAGTTAGATTAAGATTAACATAAGAATTAAATAGATAAAATATTAAAAATAAGAGATAATTAATAGAATAGATTAGTTGTATTAGGACTCTAATAAGTTTATGACTATAAAAAGGGGTCAAACCCTATAACTTGGGACAAGAATCCTCAGAGAAAAATTCATAAAAAAAGAAAAGCAGTCTGCATCAAGAAAAAAACAGCAAGCAAAGAAGAAGGGAATTTCAATCAAAGCAACGATGGCATTTGGCCACTCGTTGTTTTCGAGAGCGGCATTTAAGCTTAGGCAAGAGGTTCTGAGGCAAGTTTCCAGCGAAGAGTAAAAGCAGCTAGGAAGGAAGGGCTGCCCACGTCAAGGATTTACGAGAGACATCAACGCTTGGAATATTGGGTTCATTTCCTTGGAAATTGAAGGCCACGTGAAGTCAAATTAAAAGTAATATATTTGGCCATCATCATCTGACAACATTAGTATGCTTTTATGCCTTTTGAATTGTTTATATTTTATATGGGTTTTTTGTTAGTTAGTTAGTACACGTTTTTATATTCTAAGAAGATAAAAATGGTGTCTAATAAGAATAAATGGGTATAAGTATAAGGATAATGACAAATAAGGTTTAAAATAGGAATTAAAATAAAGGATAAAAATAAACAAATAAAAATTAGGATAAATCTTCCAATGAATATTGAAAATTGTTTAATAAAATTAAAATTATTCCGATGATGGAATCTTTGAGGTGATTACGAATGAGTAACACTCGAGGAATTTCTAGGTGAGAGAATCCTTCTAAGTTTATCCAGAACGATGGAAGATTTAGAAGGCATTTTCAAAATAAATAAATAAATAAATAATAAAGAAATAACATAATAATAATAATAAAATTTATATTCTAATTAAATAATAAAGATAAAATAAAAATTAATAATAAATAATAAAATAATAATTCCGATGATGGAATCTTCGAGGCGATTACAAATGAGTAACACTTGAGGAATTCTTAGGTGAGAGGATCCTTTTAAGTTTAGCCAGAATGATAGAAAATTTAAAAGGTATTTTCAAAAACAAAAGTTGACACTTTATTCTCTAGAGAAAAAATAAAAAATAATTATAAAATAATTGTGTAACAATAATAATGATAGAAGGCTAAGATAATAATAAAATATAAATTATATAATTAATTCCGATGATGGAATCCTCAAGGTGATTACGAATGAGTAACACTTGAGGAATTTCTATGTGAGGGGGTTCTCCTAAGTTTATCCAGAATGATGAAAAATTTAGTAGATATTCCCAATATTAGATGCCAAAATCCTAAAAATATAAAAAATATATATAATAATATTTAAAATAAATAAATCAAAGTAATAAAATAATTAAATAAAAAATAAATCAAGGAATAATAAAAATTCTAAAATACTTTCGACGACGGAGCCTCTTCAGGGGAGTCGAATGGTACCTCTTGAATACTCTTGAGGTGAGAAGAGTCTTTTAAGAGTTCATCCAAAATGATGGAGGATTTTTAAAAGAATTTTCAATATTTAAACAAAAATTAAAAGACCACATAATTATGACTAAGTTAAAATAACACAAGATTAAAATGGTACCAATATTGGGCGTTGTAGGGGTGCTATAACCTTCCCTACACGTAAATGAACTCCCGAACCCAAAACTTAAAATGTAAACCAGCCCTTAGAGTCATTTAGGTGGCCAATCACACCTAGGTTAAAAAATGATTGGTGGCGACTCCATTTGTTTAATGTCTAGCGTCCTAACCCTAGGAAACGTTATGACAAAAATCATATACTATTATAAAGAAAATGAGGACGTTAACATCCTACCTGAAACAACATATCAAACTAAATACTAAGGCATCTTGATTATCTTTAGCAAGCCCCAAATAGCAATCGCAATTTCCTTACAACTCTGTTCACTATAACTTCCCAACAACCCCTTCAAATCCTATTGTTTCTTTGCTTCACAAGGTCAAGGGCACCAGTATAATACAAGGAATCGAATCAACATATTCTCAGAAGGAGGTAAGCCCTGTTCTAGGGATATCAAAGTTAATTAACCATAAACTTAAAACCATACCAATAATCATCATTGACAAAAAGGTATTTTACTTGGTCGGACAGTGAAGCACTGGCTTTAAAGGAGGCATTGGCCTGGCCAAGAATATGAATTTCAAGAAAGTTGTTGGGGAACCAGATTCTGAAATTCTACTGCAAAGAGTTTCATGGTGATAGAAAGGGTGTTTATTGAAAAGTGGAACCTGTTCTTAAGGATACCACGACTTGGAGACATTATTTGAAGACTTTCAGATTGGTTGGCTCAGTAGGAAAGCAAGCATGGCCGCAGATTTGGTGGCAAACCAATTAAAAATGGGGATGAGCCTCTTTGATTGGGTGTTATTAGCTCCAGCCTCTCAATTCAGAAGAACCAAGCATTACAAAGATTTTGAAGGGGCTAAGAAAGTAAACTACAGGGCAAACACCAACGATCTTAAATGGTTGACATGGATTTCATTTTCATTGTTAACTTTGCAACTCACCTCACACACCCATTTTCCCCCAAATTCCCGAGATGTGACTTAAACAATTTAAAAAGCCAAAGACAATGATCATAAACTGGACAGCATACAAAAAACTTTAAGATGCCTGATGAACCTAACCAACCATGTAAATATCCATTTCCCCTGAGATCTTTTCAAACCAATTTCTTCACAAATATATTGACCTTTACACAAACAACTTCAGGTCACGAACACAATCTCTATGGCACATTAAAACGTTTCATTCTGGTTTTTGGTAATCTCAAAACGTTCATTTCCTAAAAGTTCCTCAGAATTATCAACCAAATACACAAAAGCATAAAAAAGAGGCGAGAAAATGAGAAGAGCATCATGGCGTTAAACCATAAACTTCCATACAGACTAACATAACACGTAGGTTATTAACAACCAAATGAACAAGTCAAACTAAACATAATGATTGAACAATCCAAACTACAGTAATTACAACTTAGATCAAATGAATATTCCAACAAGTACCCACTTAAAAATGGCGCATTTCATCCATGAATCACCTCCAAAGCTGTTGCCTTTTTCTCTTTAGAAACTGTGCTTCAATCCAAGCCCATGCTTGCCATGAAGACACCCGGGCTTCACATACCAAATTGGTGACTTCTTTGAAGTGTGCATCTTGGCAAATGCCCTCTTCCCTAATTTCCTCATCCTTTGCCTTCCGAATTTCCCACTCAATGCCCGCGGCACCAACTCATCATCCAAATCATACGCATCATCAACCTCCTCCTCCTCCTCCTCATCATCATCATAACCAAAACCATAACCATTACCATCGTCCTCTTCTTGATCCCCCATGTATGGCTCACCATACCCATCAAGAAATGGCTCGTAATCAAGGTGATGTTGATGATGATCAAGATCATCAGCGCCATCTCGAATCAGGTCAGGAATCGGGCTGTCCTTTGGGGAGGAAGAAAGGGAAGAGTGCCAAGAAGCATCAGAGAGAGATAGGATATCATCATCAGAATCACAGGAGTTAATGAATTCCCAGCAAGAAATATCATATACTTCTTCTTCCTCCTCTTCACCGAAGAAAATTTCTTCTGGGTCTTCGTTCATGGTTGGGAAAACAACAATCTCAGATCTGGTTTGCTTCTCCATTTTCCCTCTTCTCTTTTTCCCCTTTGCACTTGTTTTTGTTTACAGTTTTTTTTCTTCGGGATTGCTTTCAGTTTACCGTATATTTGAAGTAATCTTGTGATCGCAAGGTCTCCCTCAGGTCTCAAGTTTCTCAAGCAATCCAGCCATCGGAGATCTTTTTCAAAGGTGCACGTTGCGGATCACGTGTAAGTATCTTTGTTTATTGGTCCACGTATTTTGAACCAATAACTGCAAGCCACGTGTAAATCTGTGTTCCCTTCTCTCCTTCGCCTTGAAGTTCTCCTCATTTCCATCGTATTTGATTTTTTGATCGGACAAAAGCAAAAGTCGAACTTCTTCTCATTCACTTTTTTTTTTTTTCAAAACATCGGGTGCTTTTTCCCTCTTTTTTGGTGCTCCTCTTGCCAGAGTCCAGACTTGAGAGATTCCGATGCCAAAGGACAAGGGTTCCTTGAAACTTTCCCTAATATAATGCACATAATACTGTTTAAAAAATGGAGTGAAATATATTATTTAAGAAAATTTGGCTTATACGTTCAAAAGCAATTTTCAGGGATGAAAAAATCTTGACGTATTTATATTGTCTTTATATAATAATATTTCCTACCAAATTAAATGAATGCAAAAATTATCCTATTGTAATTTGTGTTAACACATTATTTTTCATACTTACCTAAACTTTTAACTCTCTTTATAAAGTATTTTTATATTATTTAATCAGTCCATATTTTTATGTAGGTAGGTTTTACGTGTATGCATTTAAGTTAATTTTTTAAGCCAATGACTGATTTTCACAGAGAACAGTATAGTATATTATTATTATTATTATATCGAATGCATCACAGCTGCTATTTCATCACCTAATAGCGTGTTTGGTAATTTGGCAAACTGTTTTAATGTTTATAGAAATAATTTGACAAGAACATAAAGTATTTTTTCGAATAATTTTGGAGAGGACATCCTACAGAGTGACGGTAAGAGCTAGCAATCGTAAAGGTTTTCACTCATTTCCACCAGGATTCATGAAAAAGGTAACCAAGTAAAGAATCAATGGCCAAAACAACCATTGCTGAATGCTAATCAATAATTCATAGCCATTGCCCACAGCCTTTGTCGCAGAGAACCTAAATAGGAAGTGCACATAGCGGAACATATACGAAAAGCTTCAGGTATTTAAACAGAAAAAATATAGTTTCGCTGCCAACAAAAGCAATGGAAACTTCAAAAGTGTCAAGGAAGTATGCAGAATTGCCAGATGACATCTGCATGTATTAATTAACATGTAACAGTACTACCTATTACCATTATGTATTTTAACAAGGGCCCTCTGACTATTCTTGCCCGTGAATGAATAACAGGAATAGCCAAAATCAAAATTCCCAAATTGCTTATTACATTGAATATCATAATGAAATAAGAAAGGTGAATAACAGTAAATGGTACAAACAATTTAATTCGAGATAAAAATTTCTTCAGGACTTCTTACCTTTTAACTGCAGATAAGAATCAATCAACATAACTGGTTCTGCTGCTCAAAAAGACGAGAAAGATGAAGTCTAAACAAGCCTCAATTTAAGCAACTCAATCATCGTATCTGTGAAGGAGAACAGAGCAACCCTGAAGCATCTGCCCCTACCACTGCAAGATCACACACCGTACACAATTGCCCTTCCTGGCTAGGCACGAAGCGAGTAGTGCAATATGGGCAAGATACATCCTTCTGTCCTCTGTAAATTGGCACATAAGTTGCCCCACATGTCACAAATGGGTTTCTGAAATCATAGTTCAGCTGAGAGGCATCTGTCATTTTCCTCTCAGCAGCTTGTAGCACTTGCCTTGCTGCCTTAGCTTGATTCTCATTTGTGGGGTTTGTTTCTAGTAGACGTCTGGCAAAGTTAGCTGCTGTAGCCAGGTTCTTTCCCTTGTAGCAGACTGTCATTGCATTTTGCAAA
The DNA here is from genome assembly GCA_031772115.1 of Heritiera littoralis. NCBI lineage: Eukaryota > Viridiplantae > Streptophyta > Magnoliopsida > Malvales > Malvaceae > Heritiera > Heritiera littoralis. Next base: position 1,951,119 of record JAPDPK010000130.1, on the reverse strand, counting down.
GCAAGTCTGAGGTGTGGCAATTGAACGTTGCAGTGGGTGAAGTAGGCCGCAAGCTCCTGCTGGCGCACTGGATTGTCTTTCATTTCTTTTCGCTTAAGCTCCATCTGCAGACCAAGAACATACTCCTTTGCAATAATAATTAACTCCTTCACTTCATCAACTTCCCTCCTTGACTCCACAACAATCAATGGAATTGTATGAAGAATGCTGAGGAAGAGCCGAAGAGCCTCGGTAAATTTTCCAGCTGTTGTGGCCTTGTAACCAGCCTTCAGCTTTTCGTCCAACTGAGAAAAATTGAACACAAGGGCTGGTGGGCACCTCACATTTGAACTAGCAGACTCACTCCATCCCCTCTCAACTGCCAAGGATACCACGGGAGCAGATGAAAAAGCACGAAGATAGCTATGGCTGCCAGTGTGAAGATCAAGAAACATGGTTTTCAAGGGAGCAAAGTTTCTTATGCCAAGTTGCCTGCTCAGCAATCGCATTGCTGTATCAAAGTTGCCAGCTGCTGCATGTTCAGCAGCAAGAGATGATCTCTGAATCCAAATCTGACTTACAGGCATACCTGGAGTTGGTGCCACAAAAATAGAAGAACGAGCACTGCCAGAAACCTTTGGGCTGTCTGCCTCAGGGGGAAGCTCCAGGTCTTCGAGGTCCCATCCACCCTCCCCATCATTTTCTTCAGCTATTTCCCCATCCTCCAAAATTGCAGTAATGTCCCCATTCTCTAAGTCATCAACATCGACCACATCAAGATCTTCACCCCAATCACCTTCGGCACCCTCCTCCTCTTCATCCACAGCACCTCTGCCAATACTATCCAATCCACCGTCAAATATGCCTTTCATGACTCTCAGAAGGGGCCAATCACCACCACATGTAACAGGCGCTGGAGGCATCAATAGGGAAGGTTCCTTCCCTTTTGGCAAAGGAGGGACATCATCTCCCAACTCAGCTGCTAGCCTTTCAGCCACATCCTGTAGTCCATGGACGGATGCTGTAACATAAGCAAGAGGCAAGTGACCAGCATTCTCCAAAATCTTAACACGTTCCTGGATATCACCGAGATACAAAGCATTATGAAACTGACCCATAACATCATTCTTAACTTCTGCAATTTTCAGCATCTTGGACAGCTTTTCCAGGTTACCATTTATGAGATAAAGAAAAGACAATCTCTCAAAGTTCTTTGTCCTCTGGTAGGCATATTCCACTATACCTGCATTACCTTGGCGAAGGGCCTCCACACCCAACCTATACCAATGATCTCTGTCATCGATCTCCTTAGCTGATGCAACAGCAATTTGAATGTTCCCACTTTCTAGAGCCAAATTAAAGCGTGTTTTCTCATCTTTCACAAAATGGAGAGCCACTTCAGGGAAACCCTTCTGTTGCAGATATGCAATCATGGCCTCACCACAGAGCTGGGAGTTTCTTATCATGCTCATAACATGATCATATCTCTTCCGAAGCAGAGAGAGCTTGAAAATGTATTCTGTAGCATCAATTACCATAATCTTATTCTTCCCATCACGATCCAGGCAAAATATGGTATTTCCGGAAACCTTGGTTATGTATATTGGAACATCAAGAGTTCGGATTATTCCACTATCTCCATTGGGAAGACAGTATTTTATGTGGTTTAAAGTGGTGTAAATAAAAACACCGTTTTCATCCCAGGCTCCACTCTTAACACGTATCGTCTCATGAAGAGTGCACTGGTGCACAAGCTTCTTGCTAGTAATTATAATTGAATGCTTGCTGAGCAAGGCAACATTCTCCATGTCATTAGACCAAACAACATACTTCACAAAAGGGGTTTGCAGACCACCTACAAGAAGCCTCTGCTGGAGATCAAATATCACAACTCTATCCTCTGACCTGCACAACAGGTTACCTGTTCCAGCATAAAAAATTGCATCCGTAGGCACTGGGAGGCCACTCTTTTTAACCACTTCATTCTTTAAATTCTTGATTAAGACTTGGTTGTTGCTTTTGTCAAGCACAGCAAACCGATTCCGAGCCACAAATATAGCAGAATTACCAGGACCTCTCTTTGCCTCCTGCAAATTGTCACCTCGACCAATGCTGTCTTTTGGTATCACATACAACTCATAAGATCCTCCATCCACATCTGAGCAGAGAAGAACAGCATTTTCTGTAGGACTGTAAGAAAGAGTCCTTGGACTTTGGTTCAGGCCTGTGGAACCAGGCCGTCGAATTGGAATTACTTGTGCCTCTCTTTGAGTTGAAAAGTCATAATACCTTAAAAACCGATCCTTGGCATAAAACAGAGAATCCCCAATCACGGCAAAAGCAGGTCGTTCTCTCTCTAGCTTAAATACGATCATGCCACTGTCATGTCCAGCTGCCAAAAGATTCATCTCAGGATGAGCAGCAAGGATCCAGAACCTATCATGTTCTCGACGGAATGTTTGAAGTCCAGTTCGCTTTGTCACATCCCACACACGAATACTTTTATCCTCAGAATTAGATACAATGATGTCTTGTTTGGCATGGAACATAACACATGACACATTATTCATGTGCCCTCTCAAGGTATCCACTTCCCAAGCCTTTGTATCTGCAATTAAATAAATAAATTACTCAATTCCACGACAGCTCAGGAGCCTAAATTCCCAACAGCAAAAATTTCATTTGTCTACTTCAGCAGGTTGTATTTGTATACATACAGCCAACATAATAAAATAAAATGAAGTTGAGTTAGCTTGGTTCAAATATCAAGGGCCATGTAGCATTATATCGAACTTGAAGAAAAAACAGAATTAGGTAAGGTTTTATGAATATTTTAATTGGCCAATAAGTGCATTTACAAAAAAGCTTTAATCAATAAATCTAGGATATGAAACAAAAATGGTGGAGGCACAATTTTCCTATAATTACCATTCATACGCCACAATTTCACTTGGCGATCATCTGCTCCAGAGACTATCAAAGGTAAGGTGGGATGAAACGCAGCCCAATTTACTCCTCGGTCATGACCTTCCAAGACATATTTAACAACTGCATCAACACCACCAAAAAGATCTGTGTTCATCTGACTCAACCGTAAAATGTCATCTGCTGGGGAAGCAGTCTTCTTTTTCAAGGAACCAATATCCCAAACTCGAATGGTCTGATCAAGGGAGGCCGAGACAACAAGGTCTTCTTTAGGATGGAATGAAGCACACATAACATAATGATTATGACCAGTCAACACAGAGATGCAAGTTCGTGACTGCCAGTTCCAGATGCGAATAGTCTGATCATCACTAGCACTCACAATCCATGGATGCTCATGATGAAATTGCACAGTACGAATATAATCAAGATGTCCAAGAAGGCTGAAAAGACATCTATGCAACTTGTAGTTCCAGACCTTTATCTTGTAATCATCCCCTGAAAAAAGCCATCAATCTTTTAGTGTCATTTCTATTGCACATGTTGACCAGTTCTAGAAAATTCCAAATTAATAAACTCAACAGCATCCATTTTCAGCAAAATATCTACTCACACAAGTTTAATGTCCAAGGTCTGAGGATGAATGGAAAGTTAATGCTCTTGGTTTAAACAAGGGAAAGTGCTATAAAGTTATTTCTAGGCAGTGTAGCCTCTCTCCAGAAGAACATTAATATTTGTTGCATTCCTAAATTGTCCTTTCATAATTTTTTCTTATAAATAACTAAAATTTGATTGATCTTAAAACCTTATTAAATAAATCTATTTATGTTTCCTTGATTGTAATGATATAATCACTACTATAAGTGAACTGCAAATCTCATCAAAATTGAATTCAAATTGCTCCGAAATTCTATGCAATCCATTCTATTTGTATTTAAAAATTCCAACTACATTAAATGCTAAATTTCAAAACCATTTCCAAGCTATTTGTATTCTTTATATTTTAAGAATCTTCATCTCCAAACCTTTTAATTGTAGTAATTTACCCTAAAGGCATCAATCAAAACAAATAGAAAATTTTTCATTCACCAAATCACAGGTTTTGTTACACAGATCGGTACCCTCTTATACAGAAAATCATAGGCCGCGTTAACAGATGGACTGCTAAGAGACTTTCTATGCTGGCAAACTTCAATTAATTCAGTCTATTCTTATTCAACATTCACAATTATTGGTTACATATCTTTGTTATTCCAGCTAGGGTGATTAACAAGATCAACCAGATTTGCTTGCATTCCTGCAGAAAGGAAAAGAAGATAGTGTGAAGGAAGCCAAATGAGATGAGACATAGTTTGCATTCCTAAAAGTGAAGTTAGTTTGGGGCTGAAAATTTTGCGGATTCAACATGCTGCCTGTTTCTCTAGGCACATTGGTCTCTGTTTTGCAGATCAAGCTCTCTTTGGGTTGCTTAGGTGTTATTGCCTCAAAAACAAAAGTTTTTTGTAGATCTCATCCCAGACTCCACTAATTCGCATGGGAGACAGCTCTTGCACTTAAGGGATACTTCCAGGTCTTTAATTTCTACTGACCCTGACGCAAATGATCTAGAAGGTCTAAACCAATTCCAACTACATGAATCTCTATAGTAAATCCAGATCCAGCATTATCATATGCATCAGATTTCTCAAATGCCACAGTCAGAGGAATAAAAAGCTACAGAATTCAAGCAAATTCAATCCAAATTAATCACCAAAATCCACAATTTGACATTCAAATCCATAGATCACTAACATAATCAACGAGATTTATTAAGCAGAAACAAAATTGAGGGGAGAAGAAAAGAAATCTGAACCTCCTGAGACAAACAAAGGCTGAGACATATGGAAATGGACGCCACGAACAGGGCCATCGTGTTCGTCGAATCGATCAATCAAAGTCCCCATTCGATAGTCCCATAACTGGATAACGCCACTGTGGAGACTGGCTAAGATCCATGGCCTCTTAGTGTGGAAACTCAGTCCCTTCACTCTATTACTCTTCGTCTCAAACTTCGTCAACATTTTCTTTCTCTCCAACCGCCAAATCTCTGCAAAACCAAACCAAATCCAACGTCTAAATAAAGTTATCCGCGCATCCAAACACGGGGAATCCGAATTGTAAATTGAACAACGAGAATGAGAAGAAATTACCTCAGATCTGATCCAGCATCTAAAATTAAGAACAAAAATGAGGAAATTGTCTTTCGGTTTATATGAAAAGGAAAGAGAGAGTTTTCGATCTTCTCTTTCTATAAGATCTAAGCCCTTTTTATGGGAGGTGTTGGAACTTTGTTATTGTTAGTACAATTTTCCTGCCCGTTTTAAAACTTTTACGACGACGTTTTAATAAGGGAAAATATGTAGCGTTTTAATAAGTTAATGGGTCTTAACCTAATAAAGCAATTGTCGAGGGTGTTATTGAAGAAAATATTTTACAACAACACTTCTTGAAGATTTTTTTGTTTTTATTTAATCGTGAAATATACATTCTATTATATATTTTGTATAAAATAGATATAAATTCTTAACTTTTAGTTTTATTGTATAAATTTTCAATCTTTTAAAATTTAAATTTGTTAAATAATACTAATTTTCATTTATATTATATACGTGACATGTCGCGTAACAACTCACAAAATTATCTATCTTAATTGTGTCCATACGGTAGTAAGTGTTATTTAACATATTTAAACTTAATTACATTATTTTGAATTGTTAAGTATTTATTTACAATAGAATAAAAATTGATAAACTTTTACAGCAAAATAAAAAATATTAAAGGCTTATATTTATTTTATGCAAAAGATTTAACGTATATTTAACTATTAAACTTTTCTTTACAATCAAGATACAAAATAAATTTGTTTGGATTCAAATTTAAACTTTAAAACATAAAGTTTTTTAATAATTTGATCAAAATATTGTGGATTTCCAATATAAAAAAAATATTGTTGACTTAAATAATTTTTTACTAATACACTTATGTGAAATATTTAAATTCTAGGAATGTAATTAAAAATGATCACATGTTATCCTTTTATATTATTTTTAATAAATATATTTTAAAATACTTTTCATTTTATTAATTTCCTTAATGAAATATAAACGAATAAAAGAGAAGTGAGCAATATCGGCGGTCAATGCCAAAACCTAATTACAATGATTCACAGTCAGACATGGATTTGAGGTTCATCTAAGGGGAAGGTAGGCAATTGAGGGAAAAGATGCGTCGCTTTTCTTCTATAAAGGGTGGCCGCAGAGGAGAGTCAAAACTGGACTTACGTCTATGGTAGTTCCAGGAAGGGCTAGTTCACTGGGAACATATGAGAAAAGAAAATTCCTTTTTTTTTATATTTATATTAATAATAATTTTTTTAAAATTGTATAGACAAAGTTAAGAATTTGCTACATGTTTTTTTAATATATTCTTAAAAATACCATCTTGTTAATTCCGTTCATAAAATTAACATTTTATCACTAACGATGTATGAGATAATTTTTTGAAAAAAAAATAAAAAATAGTTAAATTGTGAAAATTGTATAAATTCAAGACAATTTGTGGTCATAATCGGAACACTGATTAGTAACGGAGGATGGGATACTTTGATTTTTATTTTTACACTTATTTAGGGTTAATTTGTTTGGTGCTTTTCTCATTATTTTTTTACTATTTGTTTCTTGGTTTTTATTTCATTTTCTACTTTTTACTTTTTCAAATTTTTAATAAAAAACAACAACAGCAGTTTTTTTTTTCCTTCTATATGAATTATCTTATACTCGATTATCTTATACTTTTTCGAGTGAGATTAGTAAAACAACACATATCTTAAAAAATACTAAAAGATAATTAACAAAATAAAAAAAAAAAAAGCAGGATAAGTGTCAATCTCTTAATCACTTCTGACATTAAAAAAATTATGTTGCAATGTATTAAAAAAAAAAGAAAACCCAATATTTATATACACAGAAAAAGCTTCTAAATTTGAATTGGAAAATATATCAGCTCCACAGCCCAAAGAGGAGCAACCAATCAAAACTCCAGATAATGAATAGTGGATAGCAGTATCACTGAAATCACATCACAAGATGCATAAATCCAAATACAAGTGGCACCTATGACATATCATCATTTAACAAGGCCTCCATGACTATTCTTGTATATGAAACAACTAAAAACAAGAATAACCTGAAAATTATAGTTCCAAATTCAATCTTAAAAATCATAATGAACTCTATTTTTAGGAGGAATTAAACAAAAGAAAAGGCAAGGTAAAAAAAAAGGAAAACGGCACAAACAAAGTAATTTTGGTTCTCAATTTTCTCTTCATTAACCTGACCTTTAGCTTGCACCTATGAGTTGATCGATGAGATTGGTTAAAATGACAGCAAGATAAAGTTCAAAGGTAGATTGAATTTTGAACGTCTGCACTTCATCGTATCTGTGAAGGAGAACAGAGCAAACCTGAAGCATCTGCTCCTACCACTGCAAGGTCACACACCGTACACAATTGCCCTTCCTGGCTAGGCACGAAGTGAGTGGTACAATATGGGCAAGATACATCTTTCTGTCCTCTGTAAATTGGCACATAAGTCGCCGCACATGTCACAAATGGGTTTCTGAAATCATAGCTCAGCTGAGAGGCATCTGTCATATTCCTCTCTGCGGCCTGTAGCACTTGCCTCGCTGCCTTGGCTTGATTCTCATTTGTGGGGTTTGTTTCTAGTAGACGTCTGGCAAAATTAGCTGCCGTAGCCAGGTTCTTTCCCTTGAAGCAGACGGTCATTGCATTTTGCAGAGCAAGTCTGAGATGAGGCAATTGAAGGTTGCAGTGGGTGAAGTAGGCAGCTAGCTCCTGCTGGCGCACCAGATTGTCTTTCATTTCTTTTCGCTTAAGCTCCATCTGCAGACCAAGAACATACTCCTTGGCAATAATAATTAACTCCTTCACTTCATCAACTTCCCTCCTTGATTCCACAACAATCAGTGGAATTGTATGAAGAATGCTGAGGAAAAGCCGGAGAGCTTCAGTAAATTTTCCAGCTGTTGTGGCCTTGTAACCAGCCTTCAGCTTTTCGTCCAACTGAGAAAAATTGAACACAAGGGCTGGTGGAGACCTCACGTTAGGACTAGCAGACTCACTCCATCCCCTCTCAACTGCCAAGGACACCACAGGAGCGGATGAAAATGCACGAAGATAGCTATGGCTGCCAGTGTGAAGATCAAGAAACATGGATTTCAAAGGAGTAAAGTTTCTTATGCCTAGTTGCCTGCTCAGTAATCGCATGGCTGTATCAAAATTGCCAGCTGCTGCATGTTCAGCAGCAAGAGATGATTTCTGAATCCAAATCTGACTTACAGGCATACCCAGAGTTGGTGCTACAAAAATAGATGAACGAGCACTGCCAGAAACCTTTGGGGTGTCTGCCTCGGGAGGAAGTTCCAAATCTTCAAGGTCCCATCCGCCCTCCTCATCATTTTCTTCAGCTCTTTCCCCATCCTCCAAAATTACAGTAACATCCCCATTCTCTAAGCCATCAACATCGACCACATCAAGATCTTCACCCCAATCACCTTCTGCACCCTCCTCCTCTTCATCCACAGCACCTCTGCCAATACTATCCAATCCACCGTCAAATATGCCTTTCATGACTCTCAGAAGGGGCCAATCGCCACCACATGTAATAGGGGCTGGAGGCATCAATAAGGAAGGTTCCTTCCCCTCTGGCAAAGGAGGGATATCATCTCCCAACTCAGCTGCTAACCTTTCAGCCACATCCTGTAGCCCATGGACAGATGCTGTAACATAAGCAAGAGGCAAGTGACCAGCATTCTCCAAATTCTTAACACGTTCCTGGATATCACCAAGATACAAAGCATTGTGAAACTGACCCATAATATCGTTCTTAACTTCCGCAATTTTCAGCATCTTGGATAGCTTTTCCAGGTTACCATTTATGAGATAAAGAAAAGACAACCTCTCAAAGTTCTTTGTCCTTTGGTAGGCATATTCCACTATACCTGCATTACCTTGGCGAAGGGCCTCCACACCCAACCTATACCAATGATCTTTGTCATCAATCTCCTTAGCTGATGCAACAGCAATTTGAATGTTCCCACTCTCTAGAGCCAAATTAAAGCGTGTTTTCTCGTCTTTCACAAAATGAAGAGCCACTTCAGGGAACCCCTTCTGCTGCAGATAAGCAATCATGGCCTCACCACAAAGCTGAGAGTTCTTTATCATACTCATAACATGATCATATCTCTTCCGAAGCAAAGAGAGCTTGAAAATGTATTCTGTAGCATCAATGACTATAGTCTTATTCTTCCCATCACGATCCAGGCAAAATATAGTATTTCCTGAAACCTTAGTTATGTATATGGGAACCTCAAGGGTTCGAATTATTCCACTATCTCCATTGGGAAGGCAGTATTTTATATGGTTGAGAGTGGTGTAGATAAAAACACCATTGTCATCCCAGGCTCCACTCTTAACACGTATAGTCTCATGAAGAGTGCACTGGTGCACAAGCTTCTTGTTAGTAATGATAATGGTATGCTTGCTGAGCAAAGCAACACTCTCCATGTCATTGGACCAAACAACATACTTCACGAAAGGGGTTTGAAGATCACCAAGAACAAGCCTCTGCTGGAGATCAAATATAACTACTCTATCCTCTGATCTACACAACAAGTTACCTGTACCAGCATAAAATACTGCATCCGTTGGCACTGGTAGGCCACTCTTTTTAACCACCTCATTCTTCAGATTCCTGATTAAGACTTGGTTGTTGCCTTTGTCAAGCACAGCAAACCGATTCCGAGCAACAAATATAGCAGAATTACCAAGACCTCTCTTTGCCTCCTGCAAATTGTCACCCCGACCAATGCTGTCTTTTGGTATCACATACAACTCATACGATCCTCCATCCAAATCCGAGCAAATAAGAACAGCATTTTCTGTAGGGCTGTAAGAAAGAGTCCTTGGACTTTGACCCAGACTTGTGGAACCAGGCCGTCGAATTGGAATTACTTGTGCCTCTTTTTGGGTTGAAAATTCATAATACCTTAAAAATCTATCCTTGGCATAAAACAGAGAATCCCCACTCACTGCAAAAGCAGGACGCTCTCTCTCTAGCTTAAATACAATCATGCCACTGTCATGTCCAGCTGCCAAAACATTCATCTCAGGATGAACAGCAAGAATCCAAAATCTGTCATGTTCTCGGCGGAAAGTTTGAAGTCCAGTTCGTTTCGTAACATCCCACACACGAATACTTTTATCCTCGGAATTAGATACAATGATGTCTTGTTTGGCATGGAACATAACACATGAGACATTATTCATGTGTCCTCTCATGGTATCCACTTCCCAAGCCTTTGTCTCTGCAAACAAATAAACAATTTACTGAATCCCACAACAATTCAGGGTCTAAATTCCCAACTGCATAAAATATAATGGAGAAGTTGAGGTAGCTTAGCTTAAATTAATATCAAGGGCCACGTAGCACATATGAAACTTAAAGAGAAAAAAGGTAAGCTCTTATGAAGATTTTAATTGGCCAATAGTTGTATTTACAAAATGATTCAATCAATATATCTAGCAAATGAAATACAAATGGAGAGGGAGGCACAGTTTTTCTCTAATTACCATTCATACGCCATAATTTCACTTGGCGATCATCTGCCCCAGAGACTATCAAAGGTAAGGTTGGATGAAATGCAGCCCAATTAACTCCTCTGTCATGACCTTCCAAGACATACTTTACAACTGCATCAACACCACCAAAAACATCTGTATTCATCTGACTCAACCGCAAAATATCATCCGCTGGAGAGGCAGTCTTCTTTCTCAAGGAACCAATGTCCCATACTCGAACAGTCTGATCAAGGGAGGCCGATACAACAAGGTCTTCTTTAGGATGGAACGAGGCACACATAACATAATGATTATGACCAGTTAACACAGAGATACAGGTTCGTGACTGCCAGTTCCATATGCGAATAGTCTGATCATCACTGGCACTCACAATCCAAGGATGCTCATGATGAAATTGCACAGTACGAATATAATCAAGATGTCCAAGAAGGGTGAAAAGACATCTGTGCAACTTGTAGTTCCAGACCTTTATCTTGTAGTCATCCCCTGAAAAAAAAAAAACCATAAATTTTTATTATCATTTGTATTGCACAAGAACCCTATGCTTTGTAAAAGAAAATCATAGCAGATATGAAAATTTTTGAGCCAATAACAATTTAAATATGGACCCTCCTTGCCTAAGTTGACCAGTTGTGGAAATTTTCAAAGTAATAAACTCAAAAGCATCCCTTTTTAGCAATAAATCTACTCACACAAAAATTTAGTATCTCAAGTGTACGGTTAAACAGCAAGTTATTTCTCTTGGTTTAAACAAGGGAAAAATGCTACAAAGTTATTTCTAGGAAGTGTAACCTGTCAGACAAAATTACATTAATATTTGTTGTATTCCTAAATTGTCCTTTCATACTTTTTATTTATAAATAAATAAATTTGGGTTGGTCATAAAACCTTATTCTATTTATGTTTCCTTCATTCTAATGATGTAATCACTAATAGAAGTGAAATGCAATAAATTGAATTTAAATTGTAATAAAGTTTTATACATTCCAATCTATTTGTAGTCAATACTATAAACGTATGATATACTCAAATATTTAAAACAATTTCCCAATTATTTGTTTCAAACTTTACATTTTAAGAATCTTCATCTGCAAACCCTTTAATTATAGTAATTCTACCCTAAAAAAAGTATCAAACAACCCAAATAGAACTATTCTATTCAGCATGCAGAAAAATTGGTACCATATCCTTGTTCGTCCAATTAGGGTGATAAATGACATCAACCAGCTCAGCATTCCTGTGAAAGGGCAAAGAAGAGAATGCTAAGGGAACCAAGGTGGGATAGGACATAGTTTGCTCTCCTAAAAGTGAAGGTAATTTGGGACTAAAAGTTTGACGTTTTGGCATGTTGCCTGTCTCTAAAGGTACATTTTGGTCTCTCTTGCAGATCAGGCACTCTTTGGGTGGTTTAGGTGCACGCTAACTAACTTGAAAACAATAATTTTTGGCAGGTCTCTATCTGAAATTCTTGCAGTTGGCATCAGAAAAAGTCTTTGCTTTTAAAGGATACTGCCAGGTCTATATTCTCTACTGCCCCTACTTCAGATGCGTATATCTGGTTGCCATCAAAATTCAGTGTTTATAATGCTGCATCTACATATCTGCTTGGGATTGGATGAGATCAGTGAAACCTAAAGTTTTCCAAGATAGATTGATTTGCTTCCCTCACCACATTCGCAGACATTCTTTCATCACCTGGCTGGCAGTCTTGGATAAGACTAGTTACTCTCTCCAACTTAGTTCATGTGGGATGAGTTCCAAGTTCGAGATGCTGTTTATGCAATGATAAGGTCGGCTCTAGAGACCATATTTTTATCACTTGCAGATTCTACAAAACTGTCTGACAGAATATTCTCAAGCTCAGCTCTTATTCATTCACAGGAATCCTAGGGGCTGGTCAAGCAAGCTATCCTCGGCTGCTCAAATCTTCAAGGGAAATCACTGGTTTATTTACTTTCTAGTCTTGCTTGGTATATCTGCTATATTTTGAAAGCTAGGAATCAATGCAGATATTCTGGCAAAGTACCATCCCAGGCTTCCATTCTCAAGCAAATTGTGAAGGATATTAAAGCTAAGTTCCAAAGCTGACCTGCTGCAGCTGATACACCGACTACACAGGAGATTATATGTTATTGGGATGTTTTTCAGTGTTAAATCCTATGTTTCATTTGTATGAACTTTGTTTACTTCTTACTGTCACTAGTAACAGATTTTTCTGCTAAATTTGGGTGGTGATATAAAAAAATTAATTTATCCGAAAAAAAAAAAAAAACCCACACAAATAGATCCATACTTTAGAAGTACCCCATATGTACCCCGTATTATACATAAAACCACCGACTAAATTATCATATATGAGTTCATGCAGATTCTAACGTATCCTACATAATTCTAAGGTTTGATTGACATTCATTTTCTCAAGCACATCAGATCTAGAAGGTCTAAACCAGTCCAACAAAACGAAATCTCTCTAGTAACTCAAGATCCACCATTATCACAGACACCTCAGATTTCTCAAATGTCAAACAGTTAGAAGAAAAAAAGAGCTCCAGGATTTAAGCTAACCCAACCCCAATTAATTCACATTCAAATCCACGGATCAACAAAATAATCAACGAGGTTTATGAAGCATAGATAAATTTGAGAAGAAAAGAAAAGAAATCTGAACCTCCAGAGACGAACAAAGGCTGAGACATGTGGAAATGAACACCACGAACCGGGCCATCGTGTTCGTCGAATCGATCAATCAGAGTCCCCATTCGATAGTCCCATAACTGGACAACGCCACTATGGAGACTGGCTAAGATCCATGGCCTCTTAGAGTGGAAACTCAGTCCCTTCACTCTACTACTCTTAGTCTCAAACTTCGTCAGCATCTTCTTCTTTTTCTCTCTCTCCAACCACCAAATCTCTGCAAAAGCAAACAAAATCCAAAGTCTAAATAAAGTTAACCGCGTATCCAAAGAGGGAGAATCGGATTCAGAAATTGAACAACGATATGAGCAGAAATTGCCTCAGATCTGATGCAGCATCTAAAATTAAGAACAAAAACGAGAAGAAATTATCCCAGTTTATATGGAATGAAAAGAGAGTTTTCGATTCCCTCTTTTTGTTTAAGATCTGAGCCCTGGTGTTAGTGGCAACTTTGTTAATTGTTTGTACAGTCTTAGCTCCCCTACGGGAGAGTCTTCTTTCCATTTTTACAGCTTTTACGATGACGTTTTGGCAAGGTAATTATCATTTTAATCTCTCGGTAAAATGGGGCTCCCACTTAATTAAGATGTAATCAAACCGAGTTAATACAGTAGAAGAACAGTACTCGACTCAAAGTTCAAGGATTGAAACTCAATTCGAGTTAAATTGATTTTTATTTTTTTGATGTCTTCGACAATAATAAGGGCTTACGGAGTGTCCAGTCGTCCTAGACTCATGTGATGTATCATATAAGAAATGAATCGTTGGGTTGATGTTTGCTCTGATGCTTAAATCCATAAGAGACTTCGAGGGAGGGAGGAAGGACAGTATCAATGTGCTCATTCCATTATTTCGGTTAATTTTAAATCAAATTAACAGATATATATATGTATTTATTTTTGTTAATCGAATCAAAATTTACATTTTTCAATTAATCGAATCAAAATAAAATTTGATTAATTAACCCAATTAATTGAACTTTATACAAAACTTTCATATATTCAAATATACTAACATATTATTGCTAAAAAATAATATTTGTGAAAATTGAAATAATAGTGTTAAGGTCTTTTTAATTATGGCTTTTTTTATTTGTGAAAATTGAAATAATATTTTAGGCTAAAAGTACAAAACGCATATTGTATGCTATAAGTATATATTATATTATCTCTAATTCGGTTAATCCAATTAATTGAAATTCATTAGATTTTCGAAATCGAATTAACCGATAATCAAAATTTTTTAAAATCTACTTTCGTTAACAGACTGAATTAAATTCGGTGACCGACTGATTAACCGAATTAAATTATGTCGGTCGATTAACCGAATTATTTTCAAATTAAGAACACTCCTAAGATAGTTAGAAATATAGAAAGAGAATAAAGGGGAAGATGTCTATAATAGAATATGAGAGTTTAAATTGTCTTTTTATCTTGTGAGTTTTTTTTATATAGATCACGATATTTTTATCTTATATTGGGTATAAGATTATTTCACACTCATACTTATCTTTTATATTTGATTAGTACGTCTTGATCTGTCCCGAATGTTTTTTTGTCGTGGGATTTTGTGATCTGGCCGTCAGGAGCCAAGTGGCTTAAGCGGTTATGAATCTACAGGTCATCATATCACAAGTGGTCAAATTAATGTTATAAAAAAGGGTGATTAGGCTTGAATTGGTGTTTGGACTTGTTACATAGAATTTGTCTCGATATATTATATTTTTTTGGCCTTGTCCCTAGAACTTTGGACCTGATAGCTTTTAGGGTTACAACATTTTTAATTCCAATTCATTTGGGATAAAAAATCAAACAACTCAATTGGTTCAATTTGATTCATTTACCAAACAGAAAAGAAGTTTGATTTTCATGTTCGATTTTATATTCAATTATTTATATTTGAACTTGAAGTCGAATAAATAAATTTTACAAATATATTACAATTATTAAAAATAAATTCTTAAATTAATTATTAAAATAATAAATTTATTTTGAAAAAACTTTATTAAGTCATGAACGACTTGATAATTCAAACCACTTGAACTTAACTCAATAATAACCAAACCAAATTTAAATTTTTAAAATCGAATCCGAATAATTTATATATATATATATATATTTCACATTTACACACTTAATCTAATAGAAGCACTTACTTTTTAAAGAATTTTCTATTTGTGTGCATATTTCAAAAAAAAGTGTTAATAATTAGTCTATAAAAAATTTAAAAAATATGCTTAAAACTTATAATTGAAGCTCATATTTATTGAATGTTAAAAGGAAAAAATGTACCAACATGTGTCTAAGATGAAAGTAAGAATAAGATCCATAAGCATTTTATTAAGAATTTGCATTTGATGCATTATAAGCGCATAAATTTCGTATACTATCAATGAATCATAATATGCTACCTTATTAATTCATAAAATTTAAAGTATTTATTATTAAATTCAATAATTAATAACATGTCATGATAAGATTCTATGACCGTGTACGAGATTTATACACCAACAATGCATCAAATATAATCTCTTTTATTAAATAAAAACTTCTTTTGGTTAAGCTTGGACTAAAGAGGTTTGGTTTATGGAGTATTTATTTGCCTATACAATGATAAAAGGAATGAACAATGAAATGGGAAAGGGCAAGCATTGGCAGTCCAGGACAGTAGCTAATTACAGTGAGTCAGTCATAGACATGGTTTTGAGGCTTAATTGAAGCAAAAGATGTTGGCAATTGGGAAGGGAGCCCGTGGAGAAAAAGATGGCCAGGTGCTGTGGAATACTCCATTCTTTCTTTGCTTCAGCAACAGGATCAGTCTTGCACAATTAAATTGTTCAAAACGTGTACATTTCATGGCTCCAAATCTGGAAAATTTTTGTATTCTTTATCAAGGAGAGGCCTGCTTTCACATTTTGCATGCTGAAAACACCTCTTGTCTTGAGACTGGAGTCATTTTTCACTCCTGTTCAGGCACCTATGCTGCATTGCCCTGAAGAAACTGGACAATCTCCTCTGCTCTCAATTCGATGCCTTTCAAATATTCAGTGAGAACGCGTTGCTGGTAAGAACCTCCCTCCTGAGAGAAAGGGAATACAAAACAAAACACAGGTAAAAGCCGTAAGAAAACTAGAAAGGAATTGAATCTACAGCCAATGCTAGATCAAGGCAAAGGGTGACTCTTACTGTTCGGATTAAAGTCCGTTCAATCCGTTTCTTGATTACAGAATAAAAATCTTCTGGTGAAATTTCTCCTTTACCAACAGTTAATCCGTCAATCAAAAGCTTGTTCCACTCTTGCTCAGGAGCTGCACATAAAGAAGAACAATGAACAGCAAGCAGTTCACTCATAAATATGACAAGGTCGTTTTATCATACGAACAATGCTAGAGAAGATATGGAAACCTTTGATCACAGTTTCAAGAAACTGCTCAGATTTCAACACTTCATTCCCTGCACCAAAAACATTGATAGGAATTAGCTGTTTAAGTCTTCTGACTCCAACACATAGGGTAAAGCAAGCTGCAAGACAATGCTAATGAAAATATTATTAAAAAAATAAAAATGTTTAAAGAATGAACATAGTACACAAATTAAAGAATCATAATCAGGAAACAGGAAGTTATTGTTGCATATATCACTACTAGAAATTAAGGGAATGAAGTTGCAGAATTCAACGAAATAACAAATTTCATATACTGCTATAATTGAAGATGAATACGACCATCATCACTTTATGAATCTGTACTCCAATTTTACATTTTCCTTTTTTGGACAAAATGAAAGGAGAATCGTACGGCACATACGGCCAAGTTACAATTCTTAAATCCTTGAAGAGAAAATAGATATTTAGCTAATTGGCACGATGACCGATGAATTTTCTGCCTTGTGACAGAAGAGATGGTGCATCTAAACTCAATGAAAAGATAGGAGATTATGACCTTTCTTTGCATAACTACGTTTTGAGAGAACTCTAGAAGCATAGAGTTGCAGAACCTTTTGCAACATAGCCTCAAGGCCTGGCTTGTCACCATCTTCTTTTGCCTGCAAATTACAAAAACATATGTTACTATTTAAATTTTAAATAAATACATTACGGACAAAAACAATGAGGTGCGGTGAACATCAGCATCTGTCATATAAGCTCTATTATCACAGTTGTCATATACCACCGAAACTTCTGAGAAGTGTAGTGTCAGTTCAAATATAAACAATTTCTAGCAACTTAACAGAACTTGAAGGATCAAAAGAGATCAGATAGTTGAGCATGAAACATCCATTATATTTCTTTCACCACCACAGATCAACAAGAGTCTCAATGTATCAACAAACTATCTTAAGCTACAAGCAGAACCGTTCTCTATTGCCATTGAAATGATATGATATAAATTGCAGACTGTACTCACTTGTCGTAATTGTGCACTGACTTCTGCAAGAAAGCCTTCATCTAGTTGCCCTTCTTGCTCCATTTGAAATATTTGCTGACAAGAAAAATAAAAGTATTCTTAGATGAACCAGTTAAAAGATTGATTCCATAAGAAAATATATATAATTATAGTTTGCATCTAGTAGCAGGAAAATCTAAGCTACTTTTGTTAAGAAATATCTCAGCTGCCATTCTGTTACTAGGTTAAGAGGGAAAAAGACAACACTACTAACTCCGAGAAAATTATTTGAACATCTGAAACATAGAAGTTTAAATGTCCATATAAATCTAAAAACAGATTAAAGAAATTTTCTATTATACTTTCTCCATTTGCTTGAGAGCCTCAGGATCTTTAGGGGGCCATGGAATCTCTTCCTCCTCATCAACTACAGGTTTCAAGATCCCCTTGAGAACATCAGTTGCTGAATCAATCTTTTCCTGTCAAAAGGGGAAAAAGGATCAATTAGAAATAGAATGACAAAAGGAGAGCATAGAGCTTTCCAGAAACAAAATTTATTTATCTCAGAGAGAGATGTACATCATACATGAGTCTTATGAACAACGCAATCCACTATGCTCATTACAGTAGTAGCTAGTTTCTCGTAATCTTTCTGCAAGAGGACAAAGCAATAGCAACAAAATGATTACAAAATCTAGGAACTACACTGATGTCAAAACTCAGAAGTATTATTGATATATTAGAATTAACAAACTCAAAACCGTGCTTTATCATCATCTGATTTGCAAGCGTCACTTCTTGCAGCAAGTCGTATCCAGAAGGTCTCATTGAAAGCGAGGATATTTTCAACTACTAGTTTTTGAAGCTGTCCACATGAGAAGCCAGCAAAACCAAGGTTATGAGAAAATAGTAAGTGGACTAAATTACATACAATCTTCTACTCTAGTTAACAAAATCCAAATTAAGTTAGACATAGAAAGAACTGAACCCCATATCAAGTAAGAATAATAACCGATATGAGCATGGCTAAATAGATCAAAATGTCACCCAAAGCGTATTGAGATCCAGTGCATATGAAGACCAAATCATGCAATCATACCATTGGCATCTCCCACAAGACAGACAAATAGCAAGCCATTCCCAACCCGAATTCTACCCAAACTAGTCAAACAAATAGTGCCATTATAGTCTTCTTTCAAGGTCCCTTAAACAATTAAGACAAATTAGCACTCTTGCCACAAAAACTACTGCCCCTTAAAGGAACAAATATGAATAATTCATTCTCCAGACATGATTTTAGCTTAATAGTCATAATGGAATTCCCACTTACATACATGCACATGAAATTTCAGATGGTTTATGAGAAAAAGGACAGAAACAAGTGCTTACTTCATTCGGATTTGCCTCCCTCAGCATATCGATAAGTCTGTCCACTTCTACAGTCTTTTTGAAAGCTTTCTCAGCATCTTGATTGACTGCACAGATCAAAGTTCTCCTGTTTATTAGGATTCAAAACACTTACCATCAATATACACGAAAACAAATACATTATCAAACAGCTCAAAGACAATTGCAGTCATAAGAAATGATTTTGAGATGCTACTATGAAACTGGTACCCAAATGAATGACAAATACAGAGTAACTTTTACCTCTTTTTCCACTCTATTGAAGTTGTTGAAGTAAAGGGCTTGAACCTCTCCTTTCTATATAACCCAGGATTCCAACCTTTAAGCAACGGACTTTGCATTGCAGAGCAATGAAACACCTGTTTCACAAATTCAATTAGAAAAAGATATGAGACAGTTAATACCATGAGACTTGACAACTTCAATTGTAAAAGCACATATGTGAGAAAGCAGTTCCAACCAGTTCATGGGATTTGGGTTTTAACTTCAAACTAAAACAAGCAAAATACAAGCACCCAAGATGGGGAACAAGCAAATTTTCCAAGAAAACGAAAGAGAAAGAGAGAAGAAAGAAAGAAAGACCTGGTGGTATTTTGGAAAGTAAAGAGAAGGGGTTGGGTGTGGCAGAGTGAAGGTTGCAGCCATTCTATGGCGTACAGAAGAAGGCGGGAGGGAGAGCACAGCAGAGCAGGCTCTGGTGACCGTTCAAGCTAAAGCTGCCTCAAACCAAATCTTCTTTTCTCGTCATCGAAATTGAAGCGCAGGGGGTTGGCTGTGACATGCACGCGAAATTGCGTCGCGTACGGTAAAGATTGGAGAGTGTTTGTCTCGTGCTGATAAATGGGCCTAATCGGGCCAAACTTAGTGGGAGTATTTCGGGTAGAATTATAGAAGATTAGCCCACCATCTCTTTCATCGGCCAAACAAACAAAGAAGATTAGCCCAGAAGAAAATTTGGGCTCATGTCTTTTTTTTTTTGGCGGAAAATACTTAAGAAAGGTCTATGAGAATATTTATAGTAATTAATTTCTAAACATGAGGATAGAGTTAAGTGTTTTCTAAAACATGTCATTTTTTGACATAAGGAGGATAATAAAAAAAAGAGAAAATAAAATATATGTGATTTATCTTTTTTTGAATGCATTTTTTCATGTTAAATGGTTTTATACAAATTTAACAATTCATATATTTGTATCATATTTATTTTGTGTTGCAATTTGCATCAATATGTTGTGTATTAAATTGATTTTTCAATTTTGTCAAATTCGTATATAATTTTAATCAAAAATTTTAAATATCATATTATTGTATCCTGTATAAATTTATATGATCAAAATTTGTTTCACTACTTTTTTCAAACTAACCTATTTTTATATTTTAAAATTATATTTATATATATATACACACACACATACACATACAATATATTGCATTTGATGTATTATCAATGTATAAATTTTATATATTATCGATGAGTCATAATATATTATTTCAAAAACTCATAATTTTTAAAATAAATTTTTTTAAAAAAACTAAATATATTTATTAATTAATGATATCTCGTGATATATTTGATGATAATATATAAAGTTTATATGCCGATGCTATATCAAATATTGAAATAATCAAAAGTAAATTTTTTTTCTTTTTTTTTAATGTGTAAATCATAGTATTTTTATCCATTTTAACATTCTGAAACTAATTTTACTCCAAATTTTGTCACAATTATCCCTCTTCAAAAATGTATTTAATGAAAATCGAACTCAATTTTTTTTATATAAATTCAATTTATATTATCAACTGAACCGCGTTCTATCATCTAATCTTCTTCTTTTTTATTATTATTTTGCCTTTTTGTTTGTTTGACGCTGACAAGTTGCTTCATCTTTACATTCTTTTTTAATAATGAAGATATCTCGTATCCAGCTCTAAAAAGTTGAAATGTGTGGATCAGTGGTTAGGGGCTGTTCCAGCTTAATCAAGATCTTTGGTTCGAGGCTTGAGAATGCAGCTGCATTTGTTGATAAAACTTTGTCCGCCCAATGAAGTCCCACCCGGCTAGAAGTGGTTGCACACTTTGCCATCATTTTTTGTAATCGAAAAGTGGAAAAGTGTTATTTGTCGTGTTGTGTGCAGTCAGCATTTTCTATTTTTAGGGTTTTCCATTGCCACTTCCTTTCATTACAACAAGAATTTCGTCGATTGTCAAAGAGATGAGATGTAAACAATTCACAACCACGTTTTGGTTGTTTTTTAAAGCAAAAGCCACTTCATCATGTCTTTTACCAACATCCTTTTTTTTTTGTGATCCAATTACCAACATCCTTTAATATTGCTTCCATCACCCTTTTCATACCCTATTTTATGCTTAAGCAAGAGAGAAAAGAGCTTTTTGTTTCTATTACACGTTAGGGAAAAAAATTTCATTATATTAAGTCGATATTTATTTTAAATAATTCATAGAATCATTTTTAAAAAATGTTATTTGGACATGTTTGAAAATCTTTTGTTTATTTATCAAATTTGAAATTCAAATATTAACATTCATAATTTCTTTTTCTATTCTCAAGTTTCAATCTTTTGTATATTAATTCTTTAATTATTTATACAATATTAAATATTATTTTAAATTGTCATATTTTTACCTTTAAAAGGTAAGAATTCTGTATATTTATTTAAAATTTAAATTTAGACATTATTCTCTCTTTTTTTTTTTTCGAAGTAAAAATCTTCATTGTACAACAATGATAAAAATATATATATTTATAGTACCATCATCTCGCAATTCAAATTACTTGATAAGGGATTACAAATATTGATAATGGGATCAAGTTTCTTTTCGTTTTCAATAAGATTTAAATTCAGTATTTTATTTAGCGATAAATTGATGTATTTTTATTAAAAAAAGGTTTGAATTTTTTCTGAAAATACAAAAATCATTTAAAAAAGAAAAAAAAAAGATTGAGTGATAATTACGGAAGAAGAATAGGTAGTTAGCCACCTTTGCTGGCTAATCCTTTAATTTGATCCAAAGAGAGAGGAGAAGTAGTATGCCATTTTATGAAAAACTAGCGGTGGGTATAGACCTATCTCCCAAAATATTTTACTTCTCCCATAATAAAAAGATCTTAATCGGTCAACGTTGGAGAATTGAAATTTTCTAAAGTTCTAATTTACTATTATATATTATTTCATGGTAAGCTTTTGTTATTAAAAAAAAATAAGGATATGCTAATGAAGCCTTGGCTTAGTGGTTAGGAGGAGACTCTATTTAGTTTGTGATAGTTATTTACTAGTTTATCTAGTTTGAGTAATGTAATTTTTATAATTACTTGTTCATGGAATGTAATATGCTAATTGTGATTGTAACTTCTAATAAAAATATACTACTCAAAAAAGAGAGAGGATATTATCTAATATATTGCCAATAAAATTTTTAAATTCTATAAATGTAGTTAAAATGATGGCACATATCATTTTAATAATATTAAAAAATAAATAAAGTATGATATATGTCACCATATTATCCCGTTTGTAAATCTAAAATCATTACTAGAAATATATTAGATATATTTTATAATTAATTATTTTTATTATTGTTAATTTAAAATTTAATTAAACCGATTCATAGTTGATGGTTTTCAACAAATTTAAGATTTAAATATTAATATATGAGCAATGAAATCTAGACTAAGTGGTAATAAGTAACTTTTGTGAGTGTGAGTTGTATGATCAATTATACTAATTTGATTGATTGATTTAAGTTATTTATGAATGTAATATTTGATTATAATTAGAAACTTCCTTTTAATGTATTGTTTTTTATAAAAAAAAAAACTATCTTAAGATTTGCAATTCATTTTTTTATTTTACAAGCTGCGATCTAGTTTATAAAAAAATTACATGAAGCCTTTTTATATAAAGAAGTAACTTGTTATAGTTTTTTTTTTTGCATATGAGGTATAACCGTATAAGAAAAAAGTGGAGAATCGAACTTTAAACCTAATTTTTTCTAAGAAAATGTAACAACTACTAGATCAAGTTATATATATAAATTAATAAAATATTACACAAATTTAAATTGAAACTCGCTCAATTTTTTATTTTAGATTATATTTTCATATAAATAGAAAAAATAAATCCAAAATATTTTTTAATTAAATGTGAGGATTAAAATTCTCTGATTTTGAGTCCAAAACTTAAAGCATATCAAAATTCTTTATTTATTATTTAGTCAAGAAATTGTTAACATAAAATCGTACTAATTAATTTATAGACTCAAGCATCCTTGAACAAAGGCATTTTTCAATGCATTGAGGAATTGCTTTTGAGATTTGCTAATTTCTAGGCAAAAAGAGTGCATTATCTCTTGATAATCACACAAATCTTGTTAATTGTAGGTTTGAGTTTTGATAAATGATAATTAGCCATTTGGTTATCGTGAGATTGATGTCTCCTTTTATTGCAACTTTAATTGATTTCTTCACAATAACTATAATCTAATTATCGTGTGGAAAAATTATAAATTTTGACAAAATTTAATATAAAGAATATAAATGAATTTCATTGATAATCATAATTAAGAAAAATAAATGTTGACTTTTCAGTCATTTTCAAATATAGAAAAGTGTTTCTTTTTTTTTTTTTTACTTTTTTCATTTTTCATTTTTATTATTCAGGATTGTTGCGTTTTCATTTAACATAAAAACACTCACATTCGAAGTATTTAATTGAACATTACATGCATGAATTTCACTGTTTAAAAATATAATTCAAATTTTTTTTTCCTTTCCAAATCAAAATACTTTGTGTCGGCTGTGCATGTGCTGTGATAATTATATACAATAATACATATATATTCTATGGATCGTCAGTAGATTTTTTTAACTCTACAAAAGAAGTTAGAACGATAACTGATAACATAGGTCCTTTAAAATATTAAAAAAGATAAATAAAATAAGACATCTATAATCATCTTAATCTTCCTTGTGAAGTCGAAAAAGCTCAATTGATAATATATAGAATAATTATTCATATATTATTATGATTATTATCATATCCACGGCCAGTGAATTTTTTATTCCATAAGTAAAGTTAGGATGATAACACATATACTTTAAAAATATTAAAAATATATAAAATAAATAAAATATAATATGTGTCATCATCTTAATCTTACTTGTGAAATCAAAAAACTCTTCTGAAAGTGAATAAAATAATAATTCATATTATTATATATTTATTACTATTTCGAACAAATATATATTAGTATGTGTTTGTAATAATAATAAATAGTGGTGATGATTAAAGTTGAAACAGACAAAATAAAAATAAAGAGGGATTGGCATAAGAGTGCATAGGCGGATGGTAAGCCTCTCTTGAGGGGGCCTTGGCCCCCCCAAACTTCTGAAAAATAGAATTTATATATAATATAATTGTAAATTAATATATTATTTATAATAAATAGTTTTGGCCTCTCCAAACATTTGAATATTTCTTTATATAAGGTTTATATGTCATTTTATCTTTTTATATACTTGTAAGTATATGCTGGATACTGTTTAAATTATTTTTATTTAATAAAAAATTGGAATAATTAAATTTTTGTTTTTTTTTATAGCATAATATTATATTCACTTGTCTTGATTACCTATGAAAAATTATTCTTTAACAAATCTTACAATTTTTTTCAATACCAAAATTAGATTGGGATCACTTTGTAAATGTAAGAAAAACATATTCAATTTTATAATTTTAAAGATATATTATATATTTTTTGTTTGATATAATTTAGTTTATTTATATATTTAATTTTAAATTTTCAAAGGAAATGATCAAGAAAGTTTACCCATATATAATTCACTTATTACATAGTTCAGATTTAATTTTTGAAAATTTTAAAAAAAATCATTCACAATTTTAGATGAAATTATAATCTATTTGTTGTATTTTGTTTCATTATACTTTTGTTTATAAATTTATAAGATTTATAATTTTACAAACTTGTTATTTTTTATAATTAGTATACATAACTAAAGTAAAATTGATGTAATTTAAAATTTTACTTGGCTTTAGAAGTGTAATTGAGTGGAGATGATTTAGTATCAAACTTGAGCTAGATTTGACTCGAAAATTCAAGGGTTTTTTAAGCTCGAGTTCGGCTTGACAAAATACTTGTGCCGCTCAAGCTTGAATTGAACTTGATAGGCTCACTTTGTTAATTTTTAATTATATATAATAAGAGTAAAATAGTAAATTAATAATAAAATATTAAAAATATATATTAAAAAAAGTTCAATTAGACTCACGAGTCGTTCGATTCATGTATTAAAATATTCGAATTTAACTTAACTAGTTTCTCAAGCAACTCAATCTTAAGTTTAGCTCAAAATAAATGAACCAAATTTGAGTAATTATCGAGTTAAGCCACTCATATCAAACTTAAATAACTCACAAATAACTTGACTGGTTTATACTTGGTCCCCTCAAACTCGAATGTCAAAATCCGCCACTGTAAGAGTGGAAAAGTAAAATTGTTCAGGTTAAAAACAAAAAGGTAAAATTGTTAAAATATAATAATCATGAATTGTACGGACAAAAATAATTAGAGCATTGGCTAAGAATAGGTAGCAACCCAACCCAACCACAGTGAGGTTGATCAACTTTGATAGAAAAATAAAAAATAATAATAATAAAATTTTGTAATATTTTGAAGCTTAATATTTTTATTTCACAATAGACTGCTATGAAAACTACTTTTTTGTCTCTGTAAATTTGTTGAACTGTTGTGCTGTAGTAAAATTCTGCTAATTTGGATAAATATAATTACCAATTTATTAAAAAATGAAAAATTTTAGATTGAAATCTTGTCACTTAATTAAGTTCTGAAGTCTCTCCAAATTTCTTGAATATTACAATGAACTAAAATAAGCATATATACTTTAAAATAAAGAAATATAATTACAATAATTTTAACTTTAAATTTATTAAAAATAATTTTTTAAAAACTACATTAACTAATTAAGTTAAATTCTACATTTTATAAAAAATTCTTTTTTACCTATCATAAAAATAATTTTTTTCTCGTACCACATTGGATATAAGATTAATTTCTAGTCAAACTATGTGGTTGGTGCTGGTCTAAAAAAACTTGACACGATAAAGATTTAAGTACGAAATCTTCCATTATGAATCATGTTCCTTCATAAAGCTCAATAGGATCGGACAAACAAATTTTAATCCCTATAGGGAAAGTATGAAGTCTTTAAAAATTACAAAATTCCAGAATCCATAAATAATTGCTTTATTTACTTAATACCAAAAATTAAAAGTCCAGAATGCATCACTCAATTTCGTCCTATTAGTTTGTGTAACACAATCTATAAGGTCATCACAAAAATTCTGGTCAATAGGCTTAGACCTTTCCTTGCTAGATGTATCCACCCTTTCCAAGCTAGTTTCATAGCTGGTAGGAAACCACAGGATAATGTCATAATTGTAAAAGAGGTGATACATCATCTCAAAAATAAAAAAGGAAAGCAAGGAAGTATGATGGTTAAGGTAGACTTGGAAAAAGCCTATGATAAGATTGAGTGGAACTTTATCTATAAGGTTTTGGTTTTCTTTGAATTTCTGCAACCTTGGATTAACCTTATCATGTCATGCCTTACATCCTCCTCCATGACAGTGCTTATTAATGGAAAACAAAGTGTAAAGATTCACCCAACTAGAGGCATTAGACAAGGAGACCCTTTGTCCCCATACATCTTCATTCTTTGCCTTGAATATTTGTATGTAAAGATCATGGAAAATGTGAAGATAAAAGATGGGAACCAATTCAATTGTCAAGAAATGGTCCCAATTTGACCCATTTATTTTATGCTAATGACCTTGTCCTATTAGGTAAGGCCACAAACAGAACATGCAACTCAATGAAAAATGTCCTTAAAAATTTTTGTGACATCTCAAGACAATCAATCAATTTCAGTAAATCCATGATCATGTTCTCAAATAACATGGAGGAAACAAGAAAGGTAGAACTTAGCCACATTCTTAACATGCTCTTTGGGGATGATTTTGGCAAATACCTTGGCTTTCCTCTCAAAATGATAGGAAAGCTTCAAGTTACAATTTTATTATTGAGAAAATTAACCAAAAATTGTCAGGCTGGAAGTCTGGACTACTCTCTGTTGCAGGAAGAACCACTCTGATTAAGTCTACATTAGGTGCTATCCCAATGTACTATATGCAAGGTGCTTGTATCCCCATTAGTACTTTTAATGAGATCAATCGCATTTGCAGAAATTTCCTTTGGGGGTCGTCTAATGAGAAAAGGAAAATTCATTTAGTTAATTGGGAAACTGTCACAAAACCTAAAGAATTTGGAGGACTTGGAATCAAGGATATGAACAAACTAAATGAGGCGAATATGGCTAAGCTTGGTTGGACTTTCCTCACAGAACCTGATAACAATTAGGTGAAAGTTCTCAAAGATAAATATTTCAAGAATGGGGAGTTTAAATGTAAGTCTTGTTCCCCCATTTGGCCTGGAATGCGCAAAAGTTCTGAGGTGATTAATAAAGGACTTAAGTGGATAATCAAATTTGGAAGACAAACCAGATTCTGGGAGGATGATTGGACTAGAGTAGGTCCTTTTTCAAATATTGTCTATGGTTCCTGACAGCAACAAGACAACGAGCTGAAGGTATCTAGAGTCAAGGGTGAAAATGGCACTTGGAATTTTAATTGCCTCAGTGCTGACATCCCAACTCAATTAAAAGAAAAAGTAATGTCAATTCCTTTCCAAACGGAAGGAGAAGACATAGACAAAATCTCCTAGAAAGATAGTCTCTAGGAACCTTTTCGTTTACCTTTGCTTATAGACCTACCAAAGGTTATCCAGATTATCATGAAGATAGTTGGAAATTTGTTCGGAAAACTCCAACTTTACCAAAGGTACAACACTTCATTTGGCAGGTAAAATTGCAGAAAATTCCTACTAGACAAATCCTCCATGAAAGAGGGGTACAAATAGCTCCTTTTTGTCCTAGATGTAATACTGAGATTGAAATCCCTCTACATTGCCTAAGGGATTGTCCTCAAGTCAAAGTTCTATGGCAGTGCATAAATATCCCAAACGAGATGGACCTTTCCTTCAACTCTGATTTGGATAATTGGATCCTGACAAACTGCAAAAGTAGAATCCTCTCAAATTTTGGAAATATTCCTTGGAACTATGCTTCGTATTCACAATTTGGAATGTTTGGTTCAGTAGGAATAATTTAGTCTTTAAACACCCTTGAATCAAACCATAAATGGCTTCAAAGAGTTCAAACAAATATACTAGGCAATAGCTGGCACTCAAGAATGTTCTAAAGTCTTTGCAGTTGTAAACCTTGGATGGAAGCCACATCCCATGGGCTTTATAAAATTGAACTCTGATGGATCTGCGAGAAACAACCCTGGTATAGCTGGTTTTGGAGGTCTGTCTAGAGATCACTTTGGTAACAGGAGAGGTGGCTATTCCCGTAAACTTGGTATTGCATCTAGCATTGGTGCTGAACTTTAGGGGATTAGGGATGGCCTTCAACTTGCCTACAGACTGGGATATAAGAAACTGATCATGGAAATGGATTCCATGGCGGCATACAGGTATGTATCTAAAGGAATTAATGATGCCCATCCTTACTCTACTATTATTTCTGATTGCAGGGCCATCATCAGGAAGCTGGAGGAAGTCATAGTAACACACGTTTACAGGGAAGCAAATAGCTGTGCAGACCTGCTTGCAAAATACATACTTTATTTTTAATATTTTTTTAAAAATATTTATCACTATCTTGGGGTCAATTTGAGGGTCCATTTCAATTCGATTAGCACCAGTGCAAGGAATCTTTTAAAAAAGGATGAAATAGTTGAAGGTTAAATTACTTTTTTTTTATCCCCACTTTCAAATTTTTTATTATTTATTAAAAAACATATATATATATATATATTCAATAATCAATTTATCTATTTTAATATAATGGAGATTAATTTTACTGTTTATTCAAAGTAACTATTGATCACGCTTCTAAAATCTTTAAACTCAATCGATAATATATTAACTTTATATATATACACTGTCATTTTTATCATATGACTGACTTTTGATTAAATTGTCCGCTTTAATTTGGGGTTTGGCTGTAATTAATGCTGGCCAATTCTCCAAAGCTTCATCATGCATATATCTCAGAGCGAGGATGAAAGCATGAGCAAAAAGAGCAATATAATAAAAAAAATAAAATCCAGAAAGCCAAGTTGCTCCATCCTCTTGATTTATCAAGAAAGAGAAATTCCATAAAAAGAAAGGACAGCGAAAGAAAGGGAAAGAGAAAGCCTAGGCATCTATCCATAGCTTTCTTCAAAGTCATACAGAGTTAAAGACCCCTGAACTTAGCCGTTTATCTCATTGTCTTGCCCATACGCCCATAATCCTTTGTCTCTTTTCCTTTTCAGCTTCCACTCACCATCCTTTTAAATATCAAACCCTTGAACATCTCAGAAACGAAATCAAGAAGAAATTCATTGACGATGAAGATTTGGTGTGATGTCTGCGACAAAGAAGAAGCCACCCTCTTCTGCTCCACCGATGAAGCTGCTCTTTGCGAAGGCTGTGATCGTCGAGTTCACCATGCAAACAAGCTAGCTATTAAGCACTCTCGCTTCTCTCTCCTCCACCCAACCTTCAAAGAATCCCCGTTTTGTGACATCTGTCAGGTCTGTAAACCTCCTACTCTTTGGTCTATCCTTCACTTTGAGGAATGAGAATTCTTGGATTTAGTTTTCTTATATCTTACAGGAGAGACGGGCGTTTCTTTTCTGTCAAGAAGATGGAGCGATTCTTTGTAGAGAATGTGACCTTCCGATTCACAGAGCCAATGAACATACCCAGAAACATAACAGGTTTCTTGTCACGGGTGTTAATCTCTCTTCTTCTTCTTCTTCTTCTTCTTCTTCTTCTTTCCCTTGTTTAAACCAAACTTCATCCTCCTCCGATGGCTATGGTGCTATTGTTGGCTCTGAGAGTAAAAGTTCCCAGTCTTCCAAGAGATTCCGTTCAGTTTCCAACAATGAAATCTTCAGCTCTCATTCGATTGAGAAACCATTGCCTTCAGCAATTTACAGGGCAGAAGATAATTACACCAGCGACACTGCTTCGATTTCAACAAGCAGCATAACGGAGTACTTGATGGAAACATTACCAGGTTGGCGCGTGGACGATTTCCTCGAGCCACCGCTTGCTGCCAATGGTTTCTGTAAGGTTTACATCTAGAATTATTAATATTTAAGAGACTTTTTCAGTGGTTGTAACCATTTCAAGAACCCTCTTAATGTTTATTTAAGGGATTAATTTCATGCAGAGTTTTGAGAGCAATACGAGTTCTTTTACATCTGAAAAAACTTGGGTACCTGAAGTTTCTCCTCCTCAATCCCGCAGCTTTCTCTTTTTAATCCCGGGAAATGGTTTGGTAGATGGATTCAACAGCTTCAAAGAGGCAAATGGTTTGAATTATATGGCTGTGGATGGAACAACGATGAAAGCTTTGTTGTTTCTGAAATCAGCTCTTCCTCTCTTAAGAAGTCCAGACATTTTCGGTATAAAAATCCAATGGAATGTTTGTTCAATCAGTTTGTCTTTGGGTCCGTTTTTCAGCGATTTTCTCGTTGTTCAATGGGGTGGTTTTTTGCTATTTTCTGTAGTTTATCATTGATGTTTCAAAGAAAACAGGAAGTTCCATTTTCCTCCATCGAGCTAATTGTCTCTTCAATAAAATAAACAAGAGACACCAAACTCTCATAATAACAGCTGATTTTAAGCTTTAGAAAATGGTTGAGTTGCGGAGTGAGGTGACTCATGGCTTCTCTCAAAAGAGAGAGGACAAAAAAAGAAAAACCTCAGGGAGACCGAGGGAAATTTGAGAATTAAAGAATATGAAAGAATACTAGTGCAAATGAAGGTGAAATTCCTAGATTTAAGTGACAGTTTAAGTAGAATAAGCTTTTGATCCTCTTAGTTTTTTCATATAGACGTGGTCCACGGTCCTGATTTTTTTTACATCAAAATCTCTGATTTGAAAAATAAAAAAAATACAAATACCAAACTTAAATTTTAGTTCCGTAGAACTCTTATACTTTTAAAATAAAAATATAATTAATTGAGCCAATAATCGCAGTTTAAAAATAAACATGACTAACAAAATGATCAAACTCGATCTAGTTTCCCTTTCGTTTGCACTACTTATTCAAGTTCAGCAATATAAAATTGATGAAAAGAAGTTTTATCGACTGGAAATAAATTTTTAACTGTCTAAAGAAAGTGATGGTATTATTCATCATATGTTAAGAAATTTCTTTTTCAAACACGAAAAGAGTTGACTTTCAAACAAAAACATTTTATAGATGGCCACGGCACGAAAAATTGCTTCATGAGAAGCGTAAAGTGATTCTGTACATAACAAATGCAAGCTTAAGAAAAACAAATCACCACCTTTGCTGCGAAATTTAAAACAAAGCATCTTGTATCTGAATTTTTTGTAGTGATGTTACCCTCTTTTCTCTCTCATTTTTTTAAATCTTTTTTAAGAATCTTTTTAACCTTTAATCTCTTATTTTTACAGCCCCTCAGCGAGGAAGATAACAAACTATGATATACAGACAAACTAATAAAAGAATTGCAACCGCTTATCAAATTGAAAATATCAAACAGGTGATCTCATCGAAACCCTGCAAATAAAAAAGATAAAATATGTCAAAATTTCATGTCCTGAACAAGCTCTCTCACTGATGCAGGCAGATGGCTAGAAGAGGAATAATCAGTTCAGACTTCATTCTATTCCATTTATTTCAGAACAGAAGATGAGTGGAATAATCAAAGATAGAAAGGAAATGATTTGCATGACCTTCATTAGGAGGGGGTATAAAAGGCTGTATCAAGAAGTGAATGCGAAAAGCCTATCCGATATCTTTGTGCGACAAATCGGACACTCAGAACAAGCAAGCGAACAAGATTTGCATACTGCAAAAAGTACAACGTTAGTATTTCCAAATATGGTTGACAAGCAAGAAATACAAAATTATTGTATGGCTTAGAAAATGACTTCAACAAAAATGCCGACAAGGGAGAAGAATAGCTGCTGTTGGTGATTCGTAACATACTTTACACATATGGGAATTGGCATCTCCATTTCCAAGGGATTTGAGCTCTTTTTCTTTCATCTCTTGCATTCGTGCCTGCAAGTATTAAAGACTTTAAGTTGCAGTGGTCTATGCAAAAGTATTAACTTTTGTTAACAAGTCGATTGAAATTTAGTGAAAGATCATTTAGTACTTGAAAATCATGTATAAGAACAAACCTTCAGGCGAACCACCAGGTGTTCTTCCTTGTGTATTTCATTAGCTGGTTTTGATGACACTTCTGAAACTTGTCTCTCTTTCAGGATATTGTTAGTCTCGATGTTGTTTGCTTTTGGATCATCAACAGAATCCATACCATTACTCTGCTGCACATCGGTATTACCCTCGGGAGTAGCAGCTCCCTCTTTCTTCAACTTGGCAACAAGTACCCACATGTTAGCTAAATCATTCTCCAGAGCTTCCTCCCTCTTCTTTGCTTCTTCAACTTTCTTCCTGCATTCATCTTCTATGAATTCCTTCTCAGCTAGTGCAGCTTCAAGAGCTGCCTCCCGTTGTTTCCTAGCCTGCAGTTCCATCTTTAGATCATTTGGATCAAGACTCCACGACTCAAAGTCATCAGCAGCTGCTCCAGAAAGGTCATTAGAGCGGCCAGAGAGTCTCCCCTTCCTCCCAGTTCTCGTGCTGTCACTGTACTTGCGGTTGACACCATTGACGATTTGATTAGCAGAACCTCTAGAATGTGCCAACTCTCGAGCAGCCAATAATTCCTTCTCCAGTTTTGCGTTCTGTACTGAAAGCTTGGTCACCTCACCAGCCAAATTCTTTAATTCAACAGCAGCAGCAGACGCCAATTCTTTTGCATATGAAGCTTCTTCAACTAGTTTTTGATTTTGGACACGCAGCCCACTGTTCTCCTCTGAAAGCTGCACCTTTTCTAGTTTTAGTTTTTCGTTCTCAATCTCCTGCATAGATAAAGACGACTTAGATCAATTCAAAGGTGCGAGGAAGATGAAGGTCTGTTCTAAAGACAATCAAATCTTTTCTCTTAACCTTTGAATATTTTCACATAAAATTAACCATGTAAAGGCACACTAATGAAACATCTTAATACAAGTTTGCATATCTCCATCAGAATTTGAATTTTGACAAAATATTAAAGAAAAGAAAAACAAACAAAGAGCAGAGTAAAACTTTATGTCCGAAATAGGTATAAGCAGGTTACCTGAGATTGAACCTTTTTTCTTAACTCATCCACATATTCCTCAGATATTCCCAGTTCAGAAGACTGTGATAACTTGTCATTGGAGAGAGATGTCAATCGCTGCTCCAGGAGATTCACCTTCTCTTGCAATTCCTCATTCTCAGAACACTGCCAACAACCAAAACCATAAGTGAAAAATAAAAATGTGTATAAATGGAGGAGAAAATATCAGGTACAACATATTGATTTAATAAAGAAGCTAGCAACACCAAAATAAGGACCAAATCCTGCACTAAATTTTATATTAGACAGGTAATAAGTCAATTTTTTGAATGGAGGAAAAAGGACATCAAGCAGGCTTTCACCTTGTTCTGCAGTTGTTCTTGCAGGATACGATTATCTGCTGATTTTATCTGTATCAAGGAGAAGAATCAACTTGATTATACAACGAACATAAAAAATGTGTATACCGATGCCACACCACTTATATCATTACCAGAGAATTTGAGTATTTAATAAATTGTCATGGTTTAATAAGCCTTAATCAATGGTGAAACAGTGCCCATCAAATGTCCTTCAACTCCATAAATCAGAAGAATGGAACCAAATCACTCACCTCCAGCTCAAAACTCTTTTCATTACACTGGGTCATCAGTTTCATAACTTTCTGTTGCAACAAGATAGCATTTAGAATTAATTAAGTGAAATACAATGGCAGAAAAGTAGTTAAAACCCTAACAAATTATTTAACATAAATTTAAAAAAAAATGAGAATAAACAACATTAAAATAAACAGGATGATGACACTACCTGCTGCATATCAACAAATGATGCATTAGCGATTGAAGCTTCACCACTCTCAATTATGCGTTGCTCTAAAACCTGCATTTGCCTCTTCTTTTCTTGAATCTCTCTTTCCAAATTCTGAATCTGCGTTTAGAAAATACCCACATAAGCTCAACAGGACCTTTAAGAAAAAAATATGCAAATTTAATAGTGAGTTAAAGATACTGGAAATGCAAGAACTGAAAGTTTAGTCTACATTGCACTCCCCTTTGCATTAATTCGATTCAAACTTATTCTTGTAACCTCATGGACATCCAGATAACATTATATTTATAAATAGATTGGAGAATACGTATTATTAATAGATCAGTTAAATCTTCCTCTTTGCCATAGAAGAGTAAGATACACCTAGAATACCAACAAAACCTCATACACTCTTTCAGCCAAATGAACATCCATCGGTACTGCCTATGAATAAACATGTGCTATAGATGTAAAACAGAGGAAAAGCGTACCTGAGTTTGTGAGCTATCAGGATCATTTACAGACTGGTCTACCAGGCGTTTCAGGGTACTGGTGCTAAATGCTATCTCTCCAGCAAGCATCTTAACTTGCTCAACAAGAAGGTCTATCTGATCTGATGTCATCCCACCCTATAAACACAGAAGTGTTTGCTTTTGTCATTACATAATCAACAGCCTTCAAGGAAAATTAGAAAGATTGATATCAATGAAGAAAGCAATTCTGATATCCGAATCAAGCCCTGTTTATAGCACATTCATATATTACATTCCCCTGAAATTTTTAACCAAATAAGTCTAGAGGCACATCAATTACTAGGCTACACTGAGGAGAACCATAGAGACTTAAAATGTTAAAACTAGAGCATCATAATAAAATAATTAAAAACAAAATGAAACAAAAAGGAGAGAACTATAATTTCAGTCGTAATTGTCAGGGTCTAAACCCATTCAACTGTCAAGTAAGAAAGAAATTTGGAAAATACAAGGTCTCCTTTTCAAAAAAAAAAAAAACAAAATGAGATTCGACAAGGTAGAAATAAATT
Source organism: Heritiera littoralis (assembly GCA_031772115.1). NCBI lineage: Eukaryota > Viridiplantae > Streptophyta > Magnoliopsida > Malvales > Malvaceae > Heritiera > Heritiera littoralis. The sequence continues at coordinate 1,915,805 of JAPDPK010000130.1, read as the reverse complement.
AAACAAGTGAAAATACTGCCAGCAGTTTAGTCCCACTAATAAGTTAACCTACTTGAGTTGACTCAGTGACAGTACTGCCAGTTGGTGAGAGCTCATCATTCCTCCTGCTGGAGGTTCTTCTGTGTTTAAACTCATAAGATGGATCACAAGCAAGCACTGCAATCGAAGATAGAGAATCTTTTTGATTCTCACTATCTATGAGCAAGCTACCATCCCCCCGTACATCCAGATTCTGATGAATAAAAAGTGCCAAAAATTAACATCATGATCATGTTACTAGACTAAAAACAAAGATGTACAAAATATTGTCCTGACTAGATAATACAGTCCAACCAAAGAAAAGCAGACAGGGATGATAATACTTAGTAACAGAGATATATGATAATAGAGATACAAATGCATGGCTAAATTAACAACACTAAAAATTTCCAGGTTGCAGAACATATTTTCGTTCATCTTTTTCATCATTTGAATAGAATGGGACATTAGCCCTCTTTGTGTAATATATATACATATGCATACAAGTGTCCGCACGCATGGAGACTATTTGTAGTATTACTTCTTCGACCATCAGTATAAATGAATCACGTTTTTGGTTTAACCTATTTATGATAAAAACTTACATCATCCTCACCAACAGAATGACTCCTTTGATGACCTGTTACTGGTACGTCACTCAAAAATGCAGGGATGGTATTCTTGGTAGAAACAAGTATGAGCTTGGTAAGCCTTTGGATTCTGCTCATTAAAGCAGCTTTGGCTTCTTCTTCTTCCTCTAATCTTGATTGCATTTTCACCTGACCTTCCTCCAACTGTCCCAAAAACAACACATAGCATGAAGAATACCGTAAATAGTTATGCCATCAAATAGAACAATACGATTGTGGAAAGCAAAATTCCAAACCTGTTGCCTTAAGCTCATAAGTTCTTCCTGATTAACACCAACAAGCATTCCCTCCCTTAGCTGATCAAGTTCTTCTTTGAGGACTGAAATTTCTTTTTGATACTTCTTAATCAATGATTTTTCATCAATAATCTGGAATAAAATGAAAGCAGCATAAGATTGGATCTAAATATATCTCAGTATAACTAGCAATAGAAATAACGTTGAGGCTAGAGACCTTATTACGCGAGGCGTAGATTTCCACCCGCTTTGCCCTGCTTGCAAACTTAAAGGTATTATGAGTTTCCTCCATGTTACTAGATGCAGGTGTAACCGTGCAAATAAGCTGCAATTTTAAAGTAAAAATTGCAAAATGGATGAATAACTTTTTGTGACATATTGATAAGATTACGTAATTGCAGACGAAAATTACAAAATAAGATAAGAGAAATAATTGAATAATAGAGAAAAATTAAAATTTTATGTTGGAGGAAAGTAAAATCTAATGAACCCATAAGAATTAGCACATAACAGCCAGTTAAAAATTAGATATACTAATCAACTCACAGAAACATGTCCATGCCCACTTAGTGAAGATTGCAGAAGGCGAGTAAGCTTGGAGTCTCGATATGGAACATGAGATGCTTTTCCTTCACTTAATTTTCCTATTACCTTCACATCAAAACCAGATGATCTAATGACAAAACTAAAAATAATAATCATAGATACAGCAAGTGAAAACAAGTCAGAAACGAATAATTTGACCAAAAAACTTATCATTCACTCCAGAATTGTGATTGTCATTAGTAATTAATTGAGATTATTGTCGAAAATAAAATTTTCAAGTTTCTATTCCTTTTCACAACCAACTTAGCAGAAACTATGATCTTGCAGAGTAGTTGAATGGATATACATAAGGCTCTGTATGTTTTGCCCTTATAATAAGTCTGCAGGTGTTGAACACAGGGAAAATAATAATTATTCATCAATAAAAATGTTAATACAAGGCACCTACAGTTCCAAGAGTGAGAAGACTTTTGTTTATGTAAGATCCTTCCTTCCTCCTTAGCCCAGTTGTCTCAGTTTTTGAACTCTCAGATCCAGCTAAATCAATCAAATTCTGGATAAAGGAATAAAGAAGGCATCAAGTCAAGCCATTTAATAGAGAGGAATATTCTTTCTTGAAAAATGACAGATGAATCAATTCATACAAGTTGAGAGAAGACAACTCCATCATATTCATCACCGTGAGGACTACTCTCAATCATCTGCAAATTTGTCAGCAGTTAGGAAAGAAAGGGCATGTAGAACATAAAAATCCTTTCTGGTTCAGACACAATAAAAAACCAGACATCCAGAAAACCTCAAAGATAAATTAAACCGAGAATAGATCAATTTTAAAATTTACCCAAAGTTTAGACAGGGATATGAGAAAGATCCTACATCAAGAATGTTTACCAGTGTGAATATAGTGTGACTTCGGCTGCTCAACAGATTGAAGTTATTTGAACCAACATGACGATGCTCTGCTCACCAAGACATAGATGCAAACTTAGTAGAAAAACTCTGACCATTAGATCATTCATTTCATATAACAGGTATAAAAAATACGAAGGAAAAAAGCCAGGAACACAGCTAAAGGAACCCCAGAAAGCACCTTCCCCGGCAGCAATAAAAGAAAGAGCATGCCCAGGAGACAAAACCACTTCTTCCTTTATACCCTCAACGTAAGTTCCCTGAAAAGATAATGCTAAAATAACCAAAGTATGAAACTGATGTACATTAATTGCAAGCTATTCCACCAGCAACTTCCTTGAATCATTTCCAATAATCTCAACCCAAAGCCACCCAAAAGAAGAAAAGCATTTATAAGGAAGATTCATTAGATCGATATTAGATGTGAAGAATGGTGTGTCTTTGTGCAATTTTTGAGAGAAGAAGACCAAGGTCATAAACCAAAATAAACACAATGCAAGAATTTGAAATAAGTTGAGCAAAAGACCTGGGCATCCTCTCTAACGCGCAAATTTTGACCAGTTGGATCAAGTAAGTCATTTATCACCTGATTTAAAAGGCAGAATAACACAAAATTATATTAAAAGAAATTCTAACTTAAAATGAAAGGAGCTGAAGGCTAGAAATTTAAACATTTAGGTTATAGAATTAGCAGTTGAAGAAAACTACTCACTAAAGTAACAACATAAAATAAACAGCAGTAACAGATGTGAAACCTGATGAAAGAAACTCTAACTTTAAGGGCCATGTCATAAATTTGAAAGTAAAACTCAGTGACTCACCTCATTGTAGATTTCCAGATATGACACACGGAGTAAGAATTCTCGCCCTGGAGTCTGAATTATAAGCACAGTTAGTCATTCAATCTTTATCCACACAATACTATGGGAGAAATAATTGAATGAAAGTAAACTATGCTGCAGCAAGTAAGAATGTTTGTAGTATAAGTACAATTATCCAAATAATCACTGTCACCAATTTTCCAATGTTAGATAAAAAAATTATTGGGAACAAAAGGAATCTATATAATTGCCTTAGAAACCAGTAAAAGTATTTTCACATTTATAAGATGAAACACGAATAAACCTCAAGATTGCATTGAAACAAATAAATAAAACCATGGAGTTAAAAAAAATAAAAGCAAAGAACTTTTGTTAATCAAGTGCCAAAGGTCACTTCTATGAAGGAATGATGTCCATACTGACATACTTCAACACATAAAATGGTGACAACAAGTTTAAGTCAAACAGCTGCAGGTGTAACTTAAAGAAACAACACTTGATGAAAAGGAATGGAAAATTGCATTCATCTGACACTCTGTAGTAAGGCCTAATAAATGATGTCAGAACACTTACATCTTGAATAATGCTAAACACGTCCTTTATTGCCAATGGTATGATACCAGGAGCATTTTGATCTCCCTGTACATATTATCAAAGACACAAGTCAAAAGTAAGATGATTAAAAACAGTTATATTCTTATATGATAGGATAACACACATAAGATTCGTATTAAAGAACAGACGGAAAACTACTAATAATCCTTACGATGTATCATGCCAAGCCTGTTAATATTGACTGCATTGATTTAGTAATATAAATAAAAATTCCTCAAAAGCATATTAATAAAATATTTTTGCCAAGCAAGGAGCCCAAATAAATATACACTTCTAATGCAACAGAACATCCCCAGATAGAAGTTAACTGGTGAAAAAAACAATGAAATGAAATGCAAATACAAGATTCTTTTTTCTTTTGCCTTTTTTATGGTATATAAGACATGCAGAGAGTATAGAATTCGAAGTTAATGATGAATGCATGGTTTGATTTCATTACCACTTGCATACAAGTAAGGATGGTCTGACTGAATAATTTCCTGAAACATTACCCATGCTCCATATGTGATTACTATCTTTCAGGACGGATAAATTTATGAGATTTAGGAGTTGGTACTATGGTTCTCAAGTTATTAAGTTCATGTAGGGTAACTGTCAACTATAAACACAGCAATAAAAGAACCCACTGATTTCATGCTTTTAAGAAACTCAAATGCAATGCATTGTGCAATGTGAAGTATCTATACTGTTTGTGAAGGAAACTCCACAGTTATTTATTTCATGAGTTCCCTTCCCTGACTGCCTTATCGAGAAAATTCAATCAAATGCAAAATAAACTAGCAAATTTGCTACAGTTAAATATATATAAATATGTAAAGTTATACAACCAAAATTGATACTATAATCAATAATGGGTCTACTTGAAAAAACCATAAGCAACAACAAGTGACACCCAAGTAGATTTTAAGAATTCCTGTGATAATCCAAATAAAAATAGCAAAACAGTAGATAAAAGAAGTTTGATGGGAGGCAACTAGACTTACATGCATAGTGTGCGTCTTCCCACTACTTGTGACACCGTAAGCGAAAACAGTTCCTATAATTCCAATTAGCTTCAATTACATACTTAATATAATTTCAGAATTGAAACAAACCAACATATTTGAGCAATGCGACAATAAATGACTGCATGAATTACTCTTTAGATTTTTTTAGTTAAAATATAATTAGCAATCAACTCAAAGAAATTAATATAAGTTCCAGTAAATCAATTTTCATACCATTAACACCTTCCATTGCAGCCTTCACTACAGGTTTGGCAGCGACTTCATAAACCTCTTGAGAAGTTGCATGAGGTCCGAATACTCTGTCTGTCAAAAATAATTCCAATAACCTTCATATTAAACCCGCACTGATTGCCAGGCTTAAAATCATATTTGTGCAAAATCATTTCAAGCAAAAATTAGCAAATCCTTATAAAATTAAACTCTGACTGAGTATCTAACGCCAACAAGTCTCCCAACAAACTCATTTAATTGGAATTATTCTCAGAGATAGATTCAGTAATTCCAGAAATTGACAATAAAAAAATAGAGGAAAATCATCAATAAATTTCAATCCTAAAAGTCAAAAAACCAATTAGGCAATTACCAAATGCGTAAGCTGTAGCTAGGTTATACTCATTTCTCACAATCTTATCCCCGTCCGCGCTCCACGCGATCTCGTCCCCTTTCTGGAATTCCCTTTCACTACAACCAGACAAAATAAAAATAAGTAAATAAATAAAATGAATTGTAAAACCTGAAAATAGAACTCCAACAACAATCAAATCGAATAAGTCCTCTACTTAGATCTAATCCGCTAAACTCAGATCTGCACTTACTTCATCGGCCGAAACCGAATGGTAACTGAAATACTCTCCCCCGATCTCGGCGCTTCCAAGGGCTCGCCTATTATCTCCTCCGGAGAGTAAGCCACCGGAGTGCTAGCATTGTAACCGCGTGAACCGTAGTACATCGAATCGGACTTGGACCGACTTGGCGTCATGGATCGAGAACCGTATCCACCTCCGGAGTTGAAGTACGAAGACGCCGACGACGAGCACGAGCGAGGCATTAGTTTGTTGCTCATGAACGAAGAAGTTGAAGAAGTGGATGAGAACGGACTTGAAGGTTTCCGATACGAGAACGGCGAGCTGCTTCTTGCTCGAGAAGAAGACGCCATTTTAGAGTGTTGCGTGTGAGGCTCACTGAGTCGGTGACTCGGTAAAGAAAATGCGTAAGAAATTACGAAAATGAAGAATAAAACAAAAACAAGAAGAAGAAGAAGAAGAAGCAGAGAATGTGTCAGTAAGCTCACATGGCTTGACACGCAAAAGCGCAGAGCATTTCCTTTCCTTTATTTTATTAAACTCTTTTTATTGCTTGCAAAGGGAGAGTAGCTATAGAAAGCAGAATAAAAGAGACAAGAGAGAAAGGAGGAGGTTATTTCTTCTTCTTTAAGACAAAGAAGAGTTGCAGAGAGAAGACAGAAAATAAAAATAGTGGAAAACTTGAAATTAAATGGAAGGATTCCAAGGATTGACTTGTGGAAGAAAGAAGAGGACATTTTTTTTTTTGTATTTTTTAAGTTTGAATTTACAAATTTGAAATTCATTTTTAGTTTTTTTACTGTGGAGTGACGTGGAAGTTGGCGGTGACGTGGAAGTTGTGGGTGGGAGTTTGAAAAAAAATATTCAGTGCTAAAATGAGCGGGAATAATTGTGAGTGAGGACAAAGCCAGCCGATAATTCGGAGCATTAACGGCTCGGCTCGCTAAGCTTGGCTGAAAGCCAGCTAAAGGAAAAGACCTTTTGGTAGATTGAGAAATTAGGAAAATGAAAAATCTTTACGACCGTGCGAAAGCAATGGCTGGACCGCTGGAGGATCGTGGTGGGGAGAAAATGCTATTGGTTTATTCGATAAGATTGCGACACGTCAGGAGCTAACCGATTATGCAACTTCCATAGGCCCCCTGACAATTTTTATTTTTCAACTAAAATTCCGTAATTTTGCAAATTTCCGGCTAAGACTTGGCTTTTTCTCTGTCTTCTTTTATTGTCCTTCTACTTGAAAATTTTTCCTTTCATGTTTTATTGTGTAAAAAGGCGTCTTATTTTTTCCCTTGACTTGTTGATCAATATTTAAGATAAAAAATTAACTAAATTAATAATTAAGTTATAAAATTAAAGTATTATGAAATTTAATTATTAAAATTAATAAATTTTGCATCATTCTCTCTTTTCATCTCTCCTAACAAACAAAACCTTATATTCTCTTTTTATCCATTTAAAAAATTATTATTGGGATCCTTAAAATTTATTATTAAAAAAGTTTACCATTGAATTTTTTTTTCTTTTATCAAATATTTATTAAATCTAATCATTAAGATTTCTGATTGAATTAATACTACAGGGCAAGTTGCATCAATTCAATTAAAAAATTAATCCAAAAAAAGATAAATCATAAAGTAAGATATATTAATAAGATTAGAATTGTAATTTACCCATTTAAGTGAACTGAAAATTTGTATTTTAAAATCTAATTTCATTTGAGATAACCACAAAGTTTTTTATTTTTTATCGAAATAACAAAAAAAATTCACTTTGAGTGTGCATAAGGTTATTCAAACTAAATGAGTATTAAGTGTTCTATTAAAAAAATGAGTATTAAGAGTTAATCCAATACAAAAAAAAAAAAACCGTTAACTGAAAACAAGTATGACTTTACATCATGGGCACATTCTGTATGATCATTCGCTTTTTAATTAATATCAAGCAATTTGATTTGGAATGAAATACGCAACACATGTCAATAGAGGCTTGTAAACAAACATTGTACCGATTAAAAGGAATTGGCAACATGTACCTATCGATTTTATCATAAAAAGGCACTTTGTAACATATACATTTTGATTATCAATTAACTTTATACGCATTCGTCTTATTGTATATGTCTATATGTGTGTATATATTAATAAATTATGTATATATAGATAAATATAAATAATAATGACAAACTCAATGTACAAAATTTTTAGGGGTCTGAAAAAATCATATGTACTAACATAAAGCTAAGAGTGTAAAATTTCATACATGTTTTACTCATTTTATTCTAAGAAGTGAATAACATAGGAAAAATTATCTCATATAAAATCAATATAATTTTTAGATTTTATTAACATAGTTAGAGAGATAACATATACATTTTAATACATATTAAAAATGAATTTAAAAATAGACACGAGACAATCTCTCTAATATTGCAAAATAGAAAAAAAAAATACATTGTTAGTATATAAAAATGAACTCTAGGATTGAATTTTTTTTTTATACATCAATAACAAAAATTTTTAACCTCGCAAATGGGATTAATAACAAAATTTTTTAACTTCACAAATAAAATTTAGAGATTGTTACAAATATGTCATTTTGTTTAATTTTGCCAATGAAATTTAAAAAATACACTAATGATGTATGATATAATTTATTGTTAAGATAATAGTTTGTATAATTAGTCGAATATCTTTACTATATATTAAAAGTAATCTTTCAATTTGATAATATTCATTTTGTCATCTAATTTTTACACCAAGTGTCAAATGATGATTGGTCTAAATTTTTTTCCACTTGCAAATTGAGCTGTTCATCTATTTGGGGTCACGTGAATTGAAGCTTTTTTCCCCATTTTTATAATTTTATTTTATTTTTATATTTAAGTCTTTAAATATAAACTTTTGTTTACTTGGCTCTTATTTTTTTAGATAAATCCTTTAATTTATTTTTAGCTCTTTAAATTTTTGGCTAATCCTTTTAATCTGTCTTTATTAAAATTTTTAAACTATATCAGGTCATGCATTATTGCCAAAAAAATAATTTGAGCATCATTTTTAAAATTGTTATTTTAAGTTCAAAAAAAAATCCCACTAAAACGTCTTCATTTTTTAAAATTTTTAATCTATTTTTGGTGGGTGTTGTCGTTGGAGAAGAAATCCGAACGTAACACATTTTTTTTTAGTGTAGATCACATATATTTTTATCCATTTTAATAGTTTGAGATTAATTCTGTTCGAGATTTAGTCACAGTTATAGTTATTCACTTCTTCCTAAAAATATGTTTAATGAGAGTCGAACCCAGAAACTTTTCTCATAAATCCAATCTGTATTATAGAGTCACAAACCTTGAGTCGAACTTAACACGTTCATTGTTGAAATGGAGAATCTCAACGTTCAAAAATGCTCTGAAGAAGAAGATCTCATGAAACGCAGTGTGAAAAGAACAAAAAATGGCGAAATCAAGCAAGCAGATCAGAAAACGCAAGGCAACCAACAAGAAAATTTCTCATATAAAGACACTCTTATGGGAAGCCAAGACTTCTCAAACATCTCCTTCATTAGTTCCACCTCCTTTATGGATGAAGATTCAGATATTGAACCGGATGAATCCGATGAAATCCCTACAATCCTTCTTTCCAAAGATGAAAAACACCGAATCAGGCAACCTTGGAAGAATGCAGTCATTGTCAAGACCTTTGGGAAAACGGTCGGCTACAACTTCCTATTCCCACGAGTGAAAGCTTTATGGAAACCAGTTGGAGCCATGGATTGTGTGGACCTTGGATATGATTTCTTTGTATTTCGTTTCAAATATCTTGAAGATTTCTACAAAGTTTTACATGGAGGGCCATGGTTTGTTGGCCAATATTACCTAACAATGCGAGTTTGGGAACCGAGCTTCATCCCCAGCTCAAACACACCATCATCAACCACAGCAGTTTGGGTGAGACTGCCTGGATTACCTATCGAATATTTTGACAAGTCCATACTCGAGCGAATTGGAAATCAATTGGGACAGTTGTTAAAAATTGATTCTGTTACAGAGAAAAACTCACGAGGGAGGTACGCAAGGCTCTGTATCCAGGTAGATCTAGACAGACCATTGATACCGAAAATAAGAATTGGCAAAATCATCCAAAGTGTCCTGTATGAAGGAATAAACCTATGTTTTTCCTGTGGCATCATCGGACATCGAAGGGAACAATGCAGGAAGGGAAAAGAAAATCAACCTGAAGTTCCAACACCACAGGACAGAGATAACATGAACACCTCAAATGCAGAAAAAACAAACACATCAAATGCAGACAACAGGAACAAGGGGGACGAAGGCTACGGACCATGGATGCTTGTTACTAGACGAAAATCAAAAAGTGGTAAGGAGCAAAAGCCGGGTAAAGACGACCTGAAACCTGATCCGAAGACCCGACAGGACAAAGGAAAGGAAAAAATAATAAATCACGTGAAAGAGGGGACCCAACGGCTTAATAGCATGAATAAACAGGTGATGGGACAATGCTGCTCAGCAAGTCTCTCCATGTCAGACTCTCATTTAACAAAGGTAACCCTTCCAGCTGCAAATGGACAAAAGTACAACGAATTGTTGAAGCCTAACCAGGAAATTGAACCAAACACCTTTCAGTTCAAGAGCCAACAGATAGATGAAACCCAAACCATAACTGTAGAGCCGGGAACCAAAGGAAGATCGAGACCAGCCAGAAGAAATGGAAGAACAGCTGGAAATGTTCAAAGAACTGGATTTAATGTTTCTGCTTCTGGAGGACAGAGTAATAAAACTGAAAGATGCGCTGGAGACAAAGACACTGCACAACTCTCAGACGAACGATTGGGAGGAGGACGACATTGTGAAAACGTGGAACAACATGAGTCTAGCCATAGGCATCCCGAGTCCACTCCCTTATCTACAAATGCTGTGGGAAGCAACGCCCAAAAATGTCCCATAACAGGTCGAGAGCCTGCCTCCAATTCGAAACAGTGCGTTGAAACAGATGCTACTAGATACAGCACGATTAATAAGGACTACGGAGGAAGCGGAAGAAGCCACACTGATGAGCTACCTTGCTCCGAATCTGATATGCAAGATGCGGATGGGAGAAGTCAAAGTCCTCCCAGTTTTAGCTAACTGGTTATTAAATAAACAATCAGAGAATTTTGGCCCCATGCGCGGTCTACTATGGAATGCCAGGGGGGCGGGAAGCCCGGAGTTTAGAAGATCGTTTATGGAGTTAATCAAGATCAACAGCCCAAGCTTTGTGATTATCACAGAGACAAGGATCTCAGGATCAAGAGCAGAAAATGTTTGTTCTTCTCTTGGTTTCGATGGATGTTTTAGGGTTGACGCAGATGGCTTTTCTGGAGGAATATGGCTGCTATGGCACACGACTGAGATTCAGATATCGGTGATCCACCATTCATCTCAGGTGATTCATGCCTCTATCCAGGTGTGCCCTCATCCTTTATCTTCTTCTAATTCAAATTTAATTTCAAATTCTGGTAATTCCTGGATTTTATCAGCTATCTATGCTAGACCCAAATTTGAGATGAGAAAAACTCTTTGGAATGAGCTTACTGACTTTGCATCTATTCACTCTTTACCTTGGTTGATGATGGGTGATTTTAATGAAGTGTTGTCTGAGTCAGATAAACTAGGAGGTCTGCCTATAAATCTATTCAAAGCTAGATTATTCCAGGATTGCATGAACGATTGTGGAATGATAGACCTTGGATTTGTAGGACATAAATTTACTTGGACTAACAAAAATCATTTTGGCCAAATTATTAGAGAACGAATTGATCGTGCATGGGCAAATAATCAATGGAGGACCATTTTTCCGAATTCTACCATCTATCACCTAACAAAAATCAAGTCAGACCATAACCCAGTTTTACTTGATACTAATCCCAAAATCCCACACTTTGGACCAAAACCTTTTAGGTTTGAAACCTTCTGGTTTAATCACTTAGAGTTTAAAGATGTAGTTCAAGCTGCATGGGAAGAGTCTAACCATAACATTGCAGAAGCAATCCCAAACTTTAAGGAAAAAATTAATCTTTGGAACAAGAAGTCATTTGGGAATATTTTCCATAAAAAGAAAAACCTTAAAGCTAGATTAGATGGTATTCAAAGAGCACTTGAGGTGTCCCCAAGCCAAAGATTAATAGAATTAGAGGACCAGCTAGAGAAAGAATACCAAATCACCTTGAAACATGAAGAGGAACTTTGGGCTCTAAAGGCTAGAGTGGATTGGATATGTGACGGTGATCGAAATACAAAATTCTATCAGATGACTACCGTTAAAAGGAGGAGAAGAAATAAAATCCTTTTCCTTAATGATGCTTTCGGAAATATAACCCAAGATGCATCTAGTATCAAGAACATCATTACTAATCACTTCCTGCAATTATATAATACGTCCTTGGATCAATGCCCCTTTAATACTCACTTTAGTAGTAGATTTGGAAATCCTCTCTCGGAGAATGAAAAAGTTAGCCTTAATCTCCCAATCAAAGAAGTGGAAATTTTCAGAGCTCTCTTTGACATGAAACCATTAAAGGCTCCAGGACCGGATGGTTTACACCCAATTTTCTTTCAAAAATGTTGGGATACGGTTGGTAAATCAGTCTTGGAATTTATTAGGAATATTTTTGAGTCCAGAAAGATACCTGAATGGCTAAATGAAAGTCTCATCTGTCTTATTCCTAAAGTTGATAGCCCGGAAAGCATCTCCCAATTTCGCCCTATAAGTCTCTGTAACACCATTTATAAAGTGGTGACTAAGGTGATAGTTAACCGCATTAGACCTTTCTTGAAACGCATCATTCATCCTTTTCAGGCTAGTTTTATTGCAGGAAGAAGAGCTCAAGATAATGTCATTATAGCCCAAGAGGTTATTCAATCTCTTGAGAAAAAGATAGGAAAAATGGGAGTCATGTTAATTAAGGTTGATCTTGAGAAAGCATATGACAAACTAGAATGGGGATTTATTCACAAGATGTTAAAATTTTTTGACTTTCCTCAAGAGTGGATCAATTTGATCATGTCCTGTATAACCACGGTTAGTATGACAATATTAGTTAATGGAGAACAGAGTTCAAAAATCAACCCCACCCGAGGCATCCGTCAAGGGGACCCCCTCTCACCCTATATATTTATACTTTGCCTTGAATACCTCTACCTAAAAATCCTGGAAGAGTGTGAGGAAGGCAACTGGATTCCCATCCAACTAGCAAGAGGTGGTCCAAAAATATCGCACCTTTTTTATGCTGATGATTTGATGCTTATGGGTAGAGCTTCTGAGAATACCTGTGAAGCCATGACAAGAGTCCTAAAAAATTTTTGTGAAATCTCAGGTCAAACAATTAATTTATCAAAATCTTTGGTTGTGTTTTCAAAAAACACCGAGGAGAACCTTAAGAATAACTTGAGTAGGAAACTAGGAATGACCCAATCAGAAGAAATTGGAAAGTACCTTGGTTTTCCGATGTCAAACATAAAAAAGGCCTCTAGCTATAGATTCATAATCGATAAAATGATTAGCAAACTAGCAGGATGGAAAGCGAATCTCCTTTCCTTTGCAGGGAGAACTACATTGATTAAATCGGTCCTAGGGGCTATCCCGATGTATTACATGCAAGGGGCCTATATCCCGATGAAAATTTGTGAAGAGATGAATACTATCATTAGAAACTTCCTTTGGGGGTCATCTGAAAATAGGAAAAAGATGCACATGATAAATTGGGAAACGATCACACTACCTAAAGAAGTAGGAGGCCTTGGAATAAGGGATATGAAAATTCTCAATAAAGTTAATATGGCCAAGCTGGGTTGGAGGATACTCACGGATATGGACAGCCTGTGGGTAAAAATTCTTAAGGCAAAATACTTCAAAAATGGAGAATTTAGAAGAAGATCCTGCTCACCTATTTGGTCGGGAATGAGGAAGGGGACTGATATTATAAGCAAAGGTTTACGATGGGTGATAAAATCCGGAAACCAAGTCTATTTTTGGTCTGATAATTGGACAGGGTTGGGACCCTTAAATACGCTTATCTATGGTCCATGGCTGCCACAAGATCATGAATTATTAGCTAAGGATGTGCTAACTGAACAAGGAATTTGGAACTTTAATCACCTTAACTATGAGTTGCCAACTGAGATTAAACAGAAAATAATGGCAATCCCGTTGCAAATGGAGGAAAATCACTCAGATTGCATTAGTTGGGATGCAAGTTCAATAGGAGAGTTCACTACCAATTCAGCATACAACTATGCAAAACAAATTGACCAATATAGATCTGGAAACTGGAACTTTATTTGGAAAGCAAATATTCCTCCAAAAATCCAACATTTCTTATGGAGCTGTGCACACCACAAGATACCTACCAGATATAACCTTCAGAAAAGGGGACTACATATTTCCTCAACCTGTCCTAGATGTGAAATGACTGAGGAAACAATAGAACATTGTCTTAGAGGATGCCCGGAAGTTAGAGACATGTGGAATTCTATTAATCCTCCTCAAGAATTAAGACCAACCAACAACGAGGAAATAGACAAATGGATTGAACTCAACTGCACTAGCAAAGCTATCTCTGACAATTACAATCTACCTTGGAGAATTCTCTTTCCATTTACCATTTGGTCGATTTGGCTGAACAGGAATCAACTTGTTTTTAAAAATTGTTCTGTTTCTACTGATCGGTGGAGGTTCAATCTTATCCAAAATGCTAAAGAGTATTGGGCGATCAAGAGTGATGTCAAAAGAATTAAACAGAAAAGCCAAATCCAAGTTGGCTGGAGTCCTCCTGTCCAGAACTACATCAAACTTAATACAGATGGTTCATCCAAAGGAAATCCGGGAAGGGCTGGCTCAGGAGGACTTTTTAGAGATTGCTATGGTAATTGGATTGGAGGATTCTCTCGAAACCTAGGGATAACAACTAGCCTATGCGCAGAGCTTTGGGGAATTCGGGAAGGACTTCAACTCGCACTAAGACATGGATTTAGAAACTTACAACTTGAAGTGGACTCACAGGTTGCACTAAGGTATGTTTCTAACCAAGTCCCTAAATGTCATGTTTACTCATCTCTTATTTTGGACTGCAGGGCTCTATTGCAGAAAATTGAAAATGTGAGGATGGTTCATGTCTATCGTGAAGCTAACTACTGTGCTGATGCCTTAGCCAAGATGGGTGCAGAAATGGACGAAGAATTTTGTTATTTTGACCTTCCTCCTGACGGTCTTAAATTAACTATGGTCACTGACTTAATGGGAATTGTTTATCCCAGAAACATTAAGTTGTAATTGTTTTTTTTTTTTGTTTTTTTTGGTGAAATGGAACTTTAAATCATTACAGTTGAAAATTTCTTGGGAAACAGACTCCCAAGCATCGGCCTCTATTAGACTACTTAGAAAGGATGGAGGAGAAATTAGCTTAACAAAATCAGAATCTATATCACATGCCTTTTTAGCTAGCTTATCAGCACAAAAATTACCTTCTCTATAAGTGTGACTTAAATGGATCTCCCATGGCTTTTGAAGCATAACTCTAATATCTTCAATAATGCAGCCAAACGGATGAGTATGTGTGTCTGCAGATGAAATCAGATCAAGAACAACTTTAGCATCAATTTCACAATAGACAAATCGAAATCCTTCACTCCAAGTAAGAAGCAATCCCAATTTTAGAGCTTGTATTGTTGTTTTCGCTTTCAGATCAAAAAAAAAAACTTAACACGTTCATTTAAATCGGTATCTACACTATAGATTAAAGTAGCCTGCCCGATGTTACTGTTCAATCTCGATTTTCGATTTTGTACCAAGCATTGATTGGTTTTTTATTTTTATTTTTCCAGTTAAGCTTTAATGTTTTTTTCTTTCAACTTTTTTATTTTTAGAAATATTGAGCCCACTGACTGTCTCTTTAGCTTTTTTTTTTTTCAATTAAGTTCTTAAATTTATTTTTAAACTTTCAACTTTTTCTTTTTTAATTAAGTCCTTTTATTTATTTTTTTCAAATCTAGCCTCTATTTTTTTTAGCTTTTTATTTTTTTAGTTAATTCCTTTAATTTGTTGTCATTTTGATTTTTGTGAGGTTATGCCTTCTAATTTCTTTTTAACTATTTGATTTTTTTCTCTAACCTTTTAATCTATTTTATTTAACTTTTTTTAGTTATACGTTTAATTTATTTTTATTTCTTCAAAAATTTTCAATTAAACATTCTATTTTTTTATTTTTTAATTTATACCCGATTAGGTTTTATTGTTAAAAATGATTTTTGAAAGTGACATAATAATTGTTGCCACTATGATTTTAAACTTTCAAAATAATAATCGAATAATTTTTATTTTTACATTTGATAATAACAACATCGCAATAGAGTACGGGTCAAAATCTAATATTAATCAAAAAGTTAAGGTGATATTTCTTAAATATGAATAAAGAAATAGTTTTAACAAAAAAAGAAAATAAAGAAACATTTTATATTTAATATATTGTTAATGTATAAATATTATTTACTGTTAATGAATAATACTTCATTAAAAAATAAATTTAAAATATTTTTATTTTAAATATATTAATTTGTGGAATATTGTGCTATGATTCAGTAACTGACATATAAAATTTATATATTAATTATGCATCGAATATAAGTTTATAAAAAAATTAGTGTACCGTGGGAACGAGGGATTCTCCCATGTGATGGGTGTTTTACCTGTCACGCTTTACACGATGGAATTAGATCGGCGATGCAAGGCCGGAGAGGAACGTAAGTCCCATGACATTCAATGTCAGCAAGAGGCAAGGACCGGAAACTCAGAAAGCAGTGCTAGTGGGACCACTCTCGTCCATTGAAGCTGGTGATTCGCGGCCGTCGAGTGAAGGTGCACCAAAGCTGATGGATAGGTTAGGTAGCGTACCTGCCCTAGTGCATTTAATATGAACCTGTTTGCATGTGGATGTTATTGTTCCAGTGCATCCACGTCCTTCACAAAATCCAGCTGGTGTTACATGATCAACAGATCAACAGTCTGATCAAATAGTTCATTTTAGGTAAGAAATTTTTTAACTCTTTTTTTTTGTTCGAAAAAGAAATTTTTAACTCTAGAGTCAAGAGCAGTAAATTTTTTCATTAAAGTGTTTTGCTGCTAGTAATAAGTGATGACAATTATGGTAGAAGCCCCATAATTGAATTTAAGAAACTTTTTTATTAAAGTTTATTAATAAATGTACACCATCTATTAACTCTTTTTTATAAATAACTTCACGAATGTTTTGATTTTTTAGGTTTATAAATATTTTAGAGTTGAAAAAATGTAAATTTTCAAATATAAAAAACCTTATGCAAGCTACTTCTTGCTGCCTTTATTAATTTATTTTTATTTGAATTAGTCAGAGATTAAGAATTGATTATTAAAACAAATATTTCATTTTCATTGTATTTTATTATAATTTTATATTTGTTTCCGATTCTATACAACAACAGTCATTAAAAAATAATTTCTCATCCATAATTAGTTAATTACATATGCATATACAGAATTTATGAATGTATGGTGTGGTCTCTCGTCACTCTCCTTATCCGCATAAGCATGTAAGTTGACGGATGCCGACAAGGATTTAGTTTAGTGATAGAGAATTATTGAAATTTTGAAGTTTTAAGTTTAAATTTTAGGTTAAATTATTAAAAAAGTCTTTAAATTTTATTATTTTATTTAAATGAGGTTTTATATTATTATTATATCTAAATAAGTCATTGTACTTTGATTTATACTCAAATAAGCCCTTATTTCAAATAAATTAATACTTATGAATAAAAATTGATTCAAATCAATTTAACCAATCAAAATTCAATTAATTCAATTTAATTAAGTTACTTTCGAGTTTAAATTAATTTTTATAGGTTTGTTTATTCGATTAAGTGAATATCTAAAATTACGAATTAAATTAATTGAATAAATTGACATTTTTTAAATATATAATATATATTATATAATATATATAATTAAATATTATATAATATATTCTATCTAACTTGTCCTTTTTATAGAGGAAGTTAGGTTTTAAATCCAACCAAAAAATCAATTACTCACTCTTATAAAAGATTCGTTTATATTCTACTAAAAAAATTTGATTTATGTTAGTAGCTCATTTAAGTATAAATTAAAGGTTAAAGGCTAAAGGCTAATCTGGTTACAAATTAAAGTTTAAGGGTTTATTTGAATTCAATTAAAAGATTAAGAGTTTATTTATTTGCAATAAAAATATAAGGGCTTATTTAAATAAAATAACAAAGTTTAAGGGCTTTTTTAATATTTTAGCCTAAATTTTATCATGAATGAGTTGGAATTTAATTTAATTATTTAATAGTTTAATTAATTTTAATTATTTATTAATTTATTTAATTTAAATAGAATAATTTTATAATTATCAGTTTTAAAAATATAATATGTTGATTAGTATTGTAATTTTTAATGAACATATATATTAAAAAAAAAAACAATGTCAACATTTTTGCGAGCATTGTGCTGCAGTAATCGTGTTCATGCATCCAATAATACGGCTTCAAAGCCTAGAATTATCATGTTCTGCAAATAAAAACAAAAAATGGAACCAATTCTCGGTTTCTCTCAATGATTTGTTTTGTTTCGACGTGGACATCGGTGAGGGAAATTCTTCATTGGATTCTTAAAAGATTTCGTGAGGGAACGAAAGTGTAGTTCTATAGAATTGTTTTCATCATGTTCTATTTTGTGATCATTTGGACCACAATCATATGCTAGGGAAAAAAAAAGAAAAAAAAAAAACTAATGCCATTACATCATGATCCGGTTTAGACTCAAACATATATATATATATATATATATATATATATATACTAGATATAAGCTCGAATAATGTTGCAGGTCTATTTTTATTTTATAATTTTTAAAGTTAGTTAAGTTGATTATTAAATAAGAGTTATTGGACATAAAAAATATTTATTTCCTTCATAATGTTTAGTACAAAAAAGAAACATGTTTACTAAAGAAATATTTATAAAAGAAACGTGTTTACTAATGATAGAGTTTATATATCAAACAACATATCCAAAAATAATTTTTTGAAAAATTTAGATTAGCTTGGATTAAAAAAATACACAATACTTAAGTTAAATAGTATGACAAACAGATAATTTGTGTTGAAAACAAACAAATTGAGATAATAATACAACAATAATAAAAACTAAAGCATTAATATATATATCTTTATATACGGCATAATAGTTCAGACAATTTAAAAAAAAGTAAGAAAAAATTATGTAAGAATGTTTTGTTCATATTATTAATTATGTGTAAGGTTTTAAACCTATTTGTAAACATTTTTATTTTAAGAATAACTAATTGAATCCAAAGTACAATATATAAAGTAAAAGTATTTTTCCTAGAAAAGTTAGAGAAAAAAAAACCCTTTCATATAATAATTTTTATTTGAAAACAAAAATTAGAAAATACATAATTTATATGTATTTGAAGTATTATTTATTTTTAAATATTTGCCATGTGTCGGTTAAATAATATATTTGAATATTGTTTTTATATTTTTAAAATTATTATCATTATTAATAAATATAAAAAATGTTTTAAAAAATTTATTATGAGGTGAGAGACGAACCTATTATTGTGATTTGAGATTGATTTTATATAGCTAGTATATTTTTCATGTTTAGTAAGTTTACATCTGCTAGTGGAGATATAATTTTTAAAAATAAATTTAGAGAAATTAGATCTAAACTTTTTTAATTAAAAATATCTAAATCAATTAGCCTTTGTGTTGTTTGATTTTTTTTCCTTGATTAAAAATCAACTCAAAGATAAATGAATTTTTTTATTTTATTTTTTATTAATTTTTTATATTTAGAATGCATCATTTGTTAAACCATCTATCATATTTAGGTTTGTGATTTGAGATTGATTTTATATAGCTAGTATATTTTTCATGTTTAGTAAGTTTACATCTGCTAGTGGAGATATAATTTTTAAAAATAAAATTTAGAGAAATTAGATCTAAACTTTTTTAATTAAAAATATCTAAATCAATTAGCCTTTGTGTTGTTTGATTTTTTTTCATTGATTAAAAATCAACTCAAAGATAAATGAATTTTTTTATTTTATTTTTTATTAATTTTTTATATTTAGAATGCATCATTTGTTAAACCATCTATCATATTTTTATTTTGAATTTTTTTAATTTATGCCTCGAATCATATTATTGCCGGAGGAAAAAAATTGAAGATTTAAAAATAGATTAGAAGGCATAACAAAAAAAATTCAAAAATAAAATAAAATTAAAGAACTTAACTAAAAAATGAAAACCTAAAAATAAATTAGAGGGCATAATAAAAAAATTAAAAAAACAAAAATAAAATGTTAAATCAATTGAGCACGATACATGACTCGTATGAGAGATAAAACATGAATGGTATGGGTTAGAAAGGTGAAAGAAAATGAGTGAATGACAGAACCAATGTGAAGCTGGACGTGGAGCAAAAAAAAGGTGATTTTTATATAATTTAAATAATATTAAAAATTATTAACTTAATTAATTTTTAAAATGTTTTAACATATTTATTTAATATTAAAATATTTTTATTTTATTAATTATCAACATTAAATATATAGAAATTAATGATCTACAAAATATATACTATAAATGCATTTATAAATGTAATCTATCGTTAAAAAAATGTACTATATATGCATTTGAAGAATTATTTAATTATTGAGTATTTTTTAATTGTTATGTGTTAGTTAAACAATATTTTTGGAGATTGATTTTATATTTTTAAAATTTATTATCATTATTGATAAATATTAAAATAAATATATAAAAATTTATTATTTGAATGAATAATTTTTTTATGAAAATAAATATATAAAATTTAAAGATAAATTTTTTATGTTGTTTATTTTTTTCTCTATTAAAAATAAAATTCACATATAAATGACTTTTTTTTGTTCTTTAAATTTATGAAAAAAAATAAATAAAAAAAAGCCAAAAGCTTGACACGTGGAGGGTTTGGAGACAAAAATATATAGATGTATAGATATGTTATATGTATGATTTCATTAGCTTTTAACGTACAAATTTAGCAATATTTATAAAATATGAAATTATAATTTTATAATGGATTAATACCCAAATGTGTTATCCACGTATGCCACAAAATAGAATTAAGTCTACAATATTTAAATGCATGAAAATCAGTCTCAAACGTTTCAAAATAATTGAATTAAGAACATTTCTGTTAAATCTTTTAATTTATGTTACCCCTACCAGTAATAAAACTTAACGAAAATTAAAGGATTTAATGGAAATATCCTTAATTTAATTATTTTGAAACGTTTGAGACTGATTCCATGCATTTAAACGTTGATGACTTAATTTTATTTTGTGGCAAACGTGGAAGACATATTTAAGTATTAAGCCTTTTATAATAAACATGTTCAAATATTGAACTATTCGTCTAAATTTGAAGGTTTAATAAAAAAAATCGAATTTAGACTTATTTATTATACGTAAAAATAGATTTGAATAAAAAATTAAGTTAAAAAATAAATCAAGTCAAATTTGAATTCATTTTCAATTTCTTAACACTTTATTTAAGTTTGACCTAAATTCAATCTGACTTAGTCTATGAACAAGTATACTTTAAAAGTGCCTAAGTGTTAAAAATAAATAAAAAATTGTAACAAAAATAAAATAAAATGGCTAACAAAAGTGTTTTAATTTCACATTACAAAATCATCATCCCGTTTAAACTCAAACAGACACAAATGATTTCACAATCTTTCAACGACAAAAATTAAAAATATTGAAAAAGAAAATGAAATTATAATTTTAAAGTGCCTAAGTGTTGAAGATAAATAAATAAATAAATAAATAAATGGCTAACAAAATTATTTTAAACATAAGTCACAAGTTTGTTTAGTTATTTGTGAAAATGCATTATTTTGTGAGTCAAAATCAATTATTGTGACTAAGAATTTGTTTGCATGTATTCTAATGTATTTATTTTTATATATAATAATTTTTTCACCATAGAAAATATGAAGGATAAAAAATCAAGTTTTAGATCCAATGATTTCTAGAGAAGAATAACAATTGTCATATCAAATATTAATAATGTATATATAGTTATCTAATACACTATCAGAAAAATTTTTAGATTTCACAAATACAATAAAAATGATGTTGTATACTTATTAAAGAATATTAAAATAAATAAAATAATATATATGTCATCGTTCTAATTTTAATTGTGAAATCTGAAAACTTTCTTGACAACGTATTTAATAATAATCCATATTATATATATACCTTCGAAATTATAATGTGATACAAATAATTAAAACGTTCAATAATGACTTCGTGTTACAAATGCTAAAGTTTTTGTCTGTTTGCAGGAGGAAATGACAGTAGTTTCATAATTATTGCTTCAAAATTAAAACTCGTGCAATATTAATGGAAAAGAGAAACTTTAAGATAGGTGTAATGACAACAATGAAAGACACATAATTTAAACATAAGGATTGTGACTCAATTGATAACGCATGTTAAATTCGTGAAAAAAATTTTTGAATTCAATTCTCATTAAATACATCTTTGAAAAAAGATAAAGAGCTTAACTGTAATTAAACACATAATTTAAAGCGAGATTAATAGGCGAAAGAGAAAGAAAATGGTCACACAAAGCAAAAGAGATTAAATCTAAAGTTTAACTTAAGTGAATTATGTAAATTTTTATTAGAAATGGTATACTATAAAAAAATTACAATCATAATAAAGTATTATATATATTAATCACTTAAATTAATTAAAACAAAACAATATATAATTAGACTCACAACTTACAAGCAATGACATTTAAATTTAAAATTTCGTTGTCTCGTTAAGGTCTTTGGATCTTCCTTTTTCACTAAACCTATTATTTAAAAGTAATATTTCGTCATTTTGGAATTTAACTCTTTAACTTTTACAATATTTTATTCCAATTTACCAAAAGATCCAAGACTCACCGGAATTTATCAAAATTTACACACAATGATGCACATTCAGAACCTTAAAAATATTAAAAAGAAAAATATAAGACGTAATTGTGGGTCCAAAATTAACTGTGGCCTGAATTAAAGATGGGTTCGTTTGAACTAACCAACAACTTTGTGTTAAAAATCGGCTACAATTTGCAATTGCGAAGCAGCAAATTTGTCAGAAAAACAAATTGCTCCTTTCGTATGCAATCGTTGTATGCTAGATGTTGCGTCAGAGAAAGAGTGCAAGCAAAGAATTGGAATGGGATGCGGTGAGCTTATCATTTCCTGATTCTGCTGTCTTTTTACTGATTGGCACGTGCAACCTCTTTTTGGCTCTGGCCTTCCGTCTGGTGGGCAAATAATTCAGGAATTACTTTGTTGCTGTGTGAGCCACATGACTCAAAGGGTGGACTACTAGACTCCATAATTTTAGACAAGTAAAAAATATAAAAGTAATATAAATTAAAATTTAGTTAAAAATTATATATAAAAATAGTAAAAATAGAAAGTAAATTTTATATTTGACATTTGAATATAATGTTTAACATGAAATTTTCATATTCATTTTATATAAATCATAAGATGTTTGCATACTATATCATATATGAGATTAATTTTCGCTTGCATTTCGGGCGTTGATTCAAAAAAATTTTACTTAATAAAAATTTGAGCACAAATCTTTTCGCTTTTACTTAAAAATTCAATGAAATTTTACGTTATTGAGTTAATTTTTTGAGTTGAAATTTTGGTATTTTAACTATAATAGCACAAATTCTTATAGATACTTCAAAGTTGGGAGCAGAAGCTAAATTAGCTGTCAGCTCTGCTTTGAGTTGCTGAAATTGTGGCTCACGAGCTAACCTGACCTGTCTCATTTGACGTGTGAGATGCCAGTGCGACACTGCCACACCTTTTATATTTCCAAATTGTCCATCTAAAATGGTACAACTACAATTTTATAGGCCACAACTATCATTTCCCAATCAAATTGTCTGTATGAATTATGATATCAATTTGGTTTGTTGCTTGAATTGGCTAGAAATGTAACAACTTGCAAGTTTTTATGTGATTGATCGATGTGGTGCTACCAAAAGGTCAAAGGTTAAAGGTTATTTAAAATCAAATGGTGAGAAGGACAAATGATTTACACCTAATTATCCATAAAAATCGATTAACATCTAACTTAATATAAAAAGTACTAAAATTATTTTTTTTATAAATACAATTGTTAATTTTAAAGTAAATAGATTGTTGACGGGTTTTTTGACCAACGAGGAAATGAGGAAGAATGGGTTGGGTTTGTGAACTCATTCAGACCTACCAAAACCAAATTGAATATCAAGAAGCATGGTGTCAAAAGTAAGAATTTGACATGCGGTCAAATGCTTAAATTAATATTTACAAATACAAAAAAAAAAAAGATACTTGATTGGCGTTTAAATGCTTAAATTAGTATTTGTAAAATAAGAAAAAAATGATGATCAAGATGGCGTTAGAAGTAAGGATTTCATACATGTTCAAATATTTATGTTAGTATTTATAAAGCGAGAAAAAAAAAAACAAATTCAAGATGATGTCAGTAGCAATAATTTAATACAATTCGGGTTTAAAACATTTAAATTAGTATTTATTAAATGAGAGATAATATGAAAAGAAAGAATAAATAAAAAAGCAACAAGCATGTAAAAGAAAAAAAAAAGAGGTCGAGATTGTATGTTCGAAATTTCATCCATCTTCTTAATTGTGCCTTTTAGATCTTCAAATGTTTCACATGCTATGCATCTCTTTATGTCAGCGTGATACAACCATCTGTCCCAATATTTTCTCACAAGCTATCTGTTATGTCATATCACAAATGTCATATCTGTCTGTTCTTCTCCCATCAAACGCGGTGTTTTGGTTCACAAACAGCCATTGGGCTTGTCTTTTCCTATGTTGATATTGCGGAATGTTGTTGGACGGCAGGAGCCCAATAACTTGCCAAATCTGGCAATGATGGAATAAGGTCTCGAGGTCATAATCAAATTCAATGATAGGTTTGAATTTTTTAATGTTGTAGTTTTGTAAATTCTGAGAAATGAATATTTACACACTCGTGAATTGTGATAGCATGAAAGGGTGGTAGTTAAAAGTCAATTCTCTTGGGGTAGTTAATCAAATTTTCATTGCTAGAATTAGGTTTACTTTTTTCAATGTCAAATTCTTTATTGATTGTTGAAAAATTGAAACTGAGTAATGTCCCCTACGTTGGGTAAGCTACAAAATATTCATTTGTTATGGCACATAAAATTACGAAATCCAAAGTCTAAATGCAAATGTTATGTCACAATCTAACCCAGACATCATTAACCAAGGCTTATGTCACTAGCCCAGTCCAGATCCCAAATGTAAAGGTTAGGACACAAGCTAGCTCAAATGCCATCAATCAATGCTTAGTTATTAGTTCAAATTTATTTCACTCTTAGATGCACTTTAGAGGTAATTTTGATAGAATCGTCTCTTATTAATGATAGTTGTCATATAGCCACACAAGCTATTTGATTGACACTTAGAACCCTATAATAAAAAATGTTGACAGCAAATCATGTCACAAAAATCAAGTATAAAAAGACTAATAACCATAGGAAAAAAATTATTGAATCTACTTTCATCTACATATAACGATCAAGATCTTATATTTTTTTAAGAGCTTTAACTCTCTGTTTCCTATCATTTACGGTTTACACCTTTTCTTAATATAGTTATCCTCTCTCGAACTTTTTACCGGTACGAGTGTCGCATACGTGACTTGTACCATTTAAGCAATGAATGACTGTATATGAAATTGCACGATGTCTCTAGGTTATGATCCTGAACTTGACTCCGTCCACCTGGGCTGTTACGACTTATCTCGGCCTTATGCAAGACTTTTACCTATGGTTATCGGTTAAGGCTACTGGAACTTCAATATCCCATTTGTACGGGGATCGATGTTAGCACAATTGGGTATGCATTTGTTCCACTAAATAACTTCTGCGCCTGCTTAGCTGGTTCAAAGGGCAGTTAATTGTGTGTTTCAAGCACGATACATTTTTTTTTGTTGATATTCTGAATCCTTAACAATTAATGCATAATTCTCAGTCATTATATTCCGAAATGAGATTTATTTGGAAATTTTGAGATAGAAAAAGATGGAAAATTATGTATTAATTGTTCAGGATTTACATGTGGATGATATTGTTAATCTTCATTGGAAGTTAAACCTGCCCTAAACTTTTGACACTGCTATCAATGTATTACAAATGCATCATAGCAGTATTCTATGTACCGGGACCAACGATAGCATAGCGGTCTTATTGCAGCACATGCAACAAAACCAGGGAAAACAGTTAGAATTTGGTGTCTTGGCTTTAAATATTGTGTTAATCGGGAAATGGCTAGTGGCCTCTTGTTGGTTGTCATACAAGATATTCATCAGGCAGACCCGTATGACATTGATAGTCTCCTTCAATCTATGTCATGTTTGGTTCTTTATTGCCAAAGTAAATATAGACAGACATCTTTCTGCAACATGTCTGTTTGTGATGCTCATGTTTAGTCCAGCCTGCTATGGTGCAATTTACTGCTGTTTTTAGAGACCTTCATAGAACCCCTTCCCATGGCTTCCCAAGCAGGAAGAACAAAGCATCAACATGCAACAAAGCCAAGATACTGGGTTTGCGGGCCGAAGACAAGTATTCTCGTTTCCTACCCCAATTTGAAAACTGGAGGAGGCTAGGCCGATTTGATTGCCAGCCATGGTTATGGCTCGAAGCAGGAGGTGAAGGCAGAGAGGGTACTGAACTCTGACAGACTGAGCCAGAGCTTCTTGTCTAATAAATGAAGGAGGGAACATTTGCCGTCAGTTTCTCACATTATCCGGTTACTTGAGCTTTCAGAATTTCAGACACTGCAATCTTTTCTTTGGGCCACCAAATCCAGGCTTTCAATGGCTCATCGATATTTTTAATCATCACCTATATCTTTCCTCGACAGATGGATTGCTCACGCCCCTTCTCACGCGCTTGGTGCTTTTTAATATGCAATATTTCAAAAAAAAAGTTAAATACTGGATAAATTAGAATAGATAAATAGTTAGGATAAATTATTATAAAGTCGTCAAAATTTTATCAAAATTTAAATTTAATTTATTAATTTTAAAAATTAATATTTTAATTAAAAATAAAAAATAATTTTAATATATAAATTAATTATTTAATTTAAATAATAATATCATATTTTTAAATATTAATAATAATTTATAATAATTTATTATTTTTAAAAAATTCATTCAAGTTAAAATTTTTATTTTTAATAAAAAATATTATTATAAATATTTTATTAGTAATAAATGTTTAGATTAATAAATTATTTTAATTATAATTTAATAAATTAAATTTTTTGTAATGTAAAATTTATAATTCTATATAAAACATTAATTTTCAAATCAATCAACTAAAATTAAATTACGATAAAATTCAAATATTTCAATGAAATTTACTTAAAAGTAGTTAGTAGAAAAAGAATAGGGTATTATATTTAGCTAGACGGTTATGTGTCAATGGCCTGGCTTTGGCACCGTACCGCTGTTAGGGTTGAGCATGGAGATCATAAGAACTGAAGTTACTCTGAGTTTTACCCAGAAAATGGAGATGAGAACCTGGAGCTTAAATCCAGAAGCCCCAGAGTTTTTCCCTGCAAGAAATGTTTCACTTTCAGCTCCTGATTGTCCCATATATCCAGTTCCACCCACAAACCCACCCTTTCTTCATTATTCAACGCTATCATTTCATCCCCATGTTTTCTCAGCTACACTGTTTTCTTACCCTTCATACCCCTACTATCCTCAGCAATATGCAGTACAAAGCCATTTCTTGACACCAGAGAAGTTTGCTGCTACTGCTTCTGTGCCGGTGACTGAACCAGTCTCTTTCTTGGAACTTTTCAAGACTAAGATGGTGCCTGAGGGAGCGCAGGAGCCTGGACTCATGGCTCGAAAGGAAAACATGGGAGGTACCCGGAGACAGAATAAAGACAAGAACTATCGGAGGAATAAAAGATATGGGAAAGATGAGTTTGTGAGGTCTGACAGCACTCAAGCTTGCAAGAAAGTATGGAGGGCTAAGAATAATAGTTATAGTTCTGGGGACAGTAAGTATTTTGTTGCAAATCCTGATCCAGCTTCGTTTGAGCGCTCGAAGGTTCAAGGTCGATCTGGTAACAAGAGGGAGAAACACCCTCCGATTCCACTCAAAGGTGATGGAAAGGAAACGACGGTCATGATAAAGAACATACCGAATAGATACACGTATGATCTTTTGGTTTCTTTTACTTTCATATGCTATGTTCGATTCATTTCACCCTTATTTATACTCCTAAGGCAGCTAATTAAATTGAATGATATTGCTGATGAATTTCTCAGTTGTCTCCTCGTTTTCCCTGTAATTTATTTTTGGGCATTTATTGGTCGAGTTTGGTATCAGCTTGTGCTGTTGTATTGTTGTTTAAGACTCGAACGATGGATCCTTTGGGTTGGCCAATGCGTTAGGCGAACTGGCACGTGGATTTTGGTCTTTTCATTTTTTTTCTTTATTTATATTATTTTTATTTCGTTGATCGAAACATTTGAATGCACTGTTCATGTATTCCTTGCTCTAATTTTCAGTAATTTGGCTTTGTTGTAGACGAGAGATGTTGAAGGAGTTTCTTGACCAGCATTGCATGATTACGAATAGAGAAGCTGAGTCCCACCAGAACGCTGCTGCAGATGATGAATCTTTATTTTCAGCATTTGATTTTTTGTACCTTCCCATAGACTTTGTGTATGTTACACAGATTCACAGTCCTCACAATTATTCTATTCAGTAACTTTATCTTGTTCAATTTTCCTTTTACATTATATTTCTATGTTGTCTCTTTCAAGTTTTCATGGGAGTGATATTCCCATGTTGGCCATGGTTGCAGTACCAAGTCAAACAAGGGTTATGCCTTTGTAAACTTTACAAACCCAGGAGCTGCAAGGAAGTTTTTCGCTGTATGGCACGATAGACACTGGGATTATTTCCAGTCAAACAAAATCCGAGAAATATATTGTGCTAAACTTCAGGTATTATATCTGCAAACCCAACAACGTAATCTCATCAAGTTTCAGCTTCAGTTTCACGGAACTTTCGTTGGTGATTTAACATTTAACAGGGCATGGAACAACTGGTGAAGCACTTTGAGAGGATGGAATTTCCTTCCGAGGACTTTCAACCACTGATCTTCAACCCAGCTCGTAATGGTTCAAAACAAAAGGTGAAGGAAACATTTGTTGGAAGATGCACAGGCTCTCTTACATGTACTAAACCAAATCCAAGCAGGTGATGACATGACTGTTTCTGGCTTTCATACGGGACAAATAGTAGTTTAGGTTTACTTTTTTTCTCTTCTGTTCAGTTCAGTTCTGTTTAGGTTCAATTTAGTTCTCTTCTTAAGTTTTCAGTCCTAGGGCCTTTTGATAACCACGTGGGGAGGAGATTGAACAGCGGTGGACCTTGGCACCTGGGTCTGATGAAAGATCAAAGGGCAGGTGGTGGGATCCACCCTGTAGCTGCTGGTTTGTTGTGTGATGTGGTTTGGGGCCGGGGGTTTGTCCGTGCAATGTCTTTTCTAGTATTTCTTTCGATAGATTGTCTGCCAAGCTCTTTGTACTTCAATGGCAGAGTTGTTTTCCATTCGGATTGTTCGGTCCCCTCTCTGTCCTATTCTGGGTTTCATTCGCTTTCATTGTAACCACTGTCTTTTCCCGGTTTAGCTCTCATCGAAAGAAGCATAGTTGCATGGAAAGCTATTGTAAAAGTCTAATGCTTGTATCCGTTCACCCAAGTAACTAAAAGCTGCATAAAGTTGTAGGATTTTCCGTTTGACGGAGTTTTTCGGGCAGCATTCAATCACGTTTATATGATACAATCTCTGTTTGTACTTTCTATTGCAGCACATAAAAACAAAAGTCTCTGGAAGTACGTTTCACCAAATGAGGAATGCAAATTTATAGACACTGGAAAGTTGAATTTCTTCTTTGAAGGGATCGTTTTAGAAAGCTGTGCCTCTCTTTACAATTGATAAAACTCAAGTCTTCTTAATGTTTGGAAGGAGTCTTATCAGCTTTAGGTTCATTGCTTTCGTTGTTACTTGGATTTTAAATCTTTAATCTCGTTTACAAACTGTGAAACTATCTTTGTGCGTGTGGCCTCTGGTTCTTGACTAGCTAAAACTTAACTGTGCAATGCAAGTGGTACGAGACTTGAATATCACGTTTAAAATTTAGGATTTTCATATGAGTTTAAAGTAGGGCTTTGGGCTGTTCACGTACTAAACTATAGTTTATGAGTGGTACTAGAAACTTGAACCTCACGTCTAAAATGCAGAGATTTTCTTATGGGGTTAAAGCCTTCGGCTCTAGGCTCTCCGTGTTTACAATATGTGAGATTAAGTGCGTGCTTGTGGCATCTAGTGCATTGTTAGCCAAAATTGAACCATGCATGTGATAAAAGACATTTAGATTTCGTGTCAATAAAGTTAAGATTTTAACTAGATTTATATGGATTTGGATTCTTTTATTATAATAACTAGCTTTCGAAGTATGATAACCAGTCATCATTTTTTTTTTTGTATTTGTGCAGCGCAAAAGATGAAGTTAAAATAGCAATATTTATCTAGAACTAAAATCTCGTGCAAAATCAACTTGTGTGAGTGGTGACGTCAGTTTTGCAATATTGGCTAGGGGTTAGATTAAATCTAGCACAAAGCTCAATCTATGTAGATGCGAGATTGCGAAGCATTATAGATATTTATAATCCTAATTGCAAGTGATATGAAACACTTGAATCGCACGACAAAAGTAAATATTTTCATGTGAAATTTAGGATTCGTTTGGTACTTATATTTTATTTTTCAAAAAATATTTTTCATATTTTTTAATGTTTGATATTTGTAAAATATTTTTAGTCAATGAAAAATTTTAAAGGATTTTAAAAAATTATCTTTGCCTTTTCAAAAGAAAAAAATAATTTTTAAACTTATGTCACTCTTAAAAAAAAATCTCACTGAAATTCAACCTAATATATTAAGTTCAAACAACAAATAATAAAAAATATTTTTCAGCATATCAATCAAACAACAAAAAATATTAATTTTTTCAAAAAATCAAAATTTCAAAAATTATTTTCTGAAAATCATTTTACGTGAAATTTTATATAGACTTGGAACTCTCCTGTCCTACATTCTAGAGTGCGATTCTCGTCAAATCCAAATCACAAGCCTTCCTACCTGGGATCTTCTAATGGATTTTGGCATTCTCCTTCCCTATGTAATCTTGAATGGATATTACTTGAATCGGTAACTTTACAGTAAAACGTCCAACTTCAGGTAGGCGGGGTTTGAGCTTTCAATCGTCTGAGCGGTGGATCTAGAAAAGATGGAGAGTCGCCTTAGAATTGGGCTGCAGACTGTGGAGTCCTGATCGCTGATTTCGTATTCTTGTGGAGCCCTCAGTCCTGACAGCTTTCGCAGACTGTTAATCATTCACCCCAACTATAATCATTGATTTCAAGAGTGAAAACGTGATGAGCCGGATAAACCCCCTCCAAAATAGTATAATGAACAGTGCTAATTTCAGGTCGCAAACATTATCGCCAGCGACCAATGTTGGAAATTTTAAAGTCAGAAGAAAAAAAGGGAAATTATTGAAGAAGATCACAAATTTAGACAAAATTTATTATTATCTTAATTCTTATAAACAGATATTAAAATTTTCAGATTCTCCGAGTCAAAAGAATATAACAATGAATGCATATGCACAAAAAGAATTTTCAAATTAAATTAAATTGTTGTTTGATAAACTGGAAAAAAAAAAGAAAGAAAAATTATGAATTAAATTTTTAGTTTTGGAATTTATATATTCAATCATCCACCTGCAACGCACGTATACGGAACCTAGTCTTAGAAAAATGATACACTAAGCAGCTTTTAGCTTCTCCTGCTTGTGTTTGTCGAAATCCTCAGAGTAAAGTATGCCGTGTGGTGAAAGAAGGCGTTGGAGAGAGAGGAAAAATCGAGCCTGGAAAGAAAACAAAGGGTGCATTCAAGTAGCTAAGCATCATGCGCATCGAGTACCGAGGATGTTGGTCTAAGAGTCTTACCCATTGAAATCCTAGGAGTGCATACCAGCAACCTGGCAACCCATATCCTCCGCTACTCACCAGCTGGTGCCGAGAGAAACAGCAGAGCGTTATGGATGAGAAATTTGAATCAATTTAGAAAGAAAACAAAAGGATTCTGAAACTGATCCTCACCAGTAATACAATGGCACCCAAAGAGAAGCATCCACTCATTGATAAGCTAACAAATTTAAGATCTCGCCCGGCCTGCAAAGGAAAAGAAGCCCTCTGATGCTATAATACGAGCTAGAATGCGAGTTTCTGCATTGACATTATACTATGAACTACAGGCTGACAACTTCAAGCCGGGACATATTTACCAAAAAAAACATACCAACAATGTTCCCTCAAGGCTGTGAGTGGCTGGTGTCACAGCTAGTGCAATGAAGTATGGTGCCAGAACCTTGTGCATCTGCGATTGAAAGTATCCATTCTCTTCAACTAACGCTTGGAATTGTGGCTAATGTGATATACTTCTCATATTGAAAGTACTAGACAGTAGAGACAGAGCAACACTTCTCGGGATGTCCGATGCATAGGATTACTCATGCACTGATAGCTTGTATAAAAAGAACACAGAAAAGTCATAAAAGTGAAAAATGCAAGAACTAACCTCCTGTACGACCTTCTGGTCAGATGTGAAGATATTGGGAAACAACCAAGGAACTGATGTTCCAACTATACCCAGTAGCAATCCTAGGCTAGCTCCAATGGTGACAAGTGACTTTAGCAGCATTCGAGCCTGTTTGACATCATAAACTTCATAAACATTGAGCAAACAAAAATTTATCTCGCACCAGAAGATACATTCCGTGCATTCATCAATAATTATAGATAATGGTGTGGAAATCCTAGTATGTAAAGTTGTTGAAAGAAAATCTTCGGATACGTGCATAATTTGCGGCAGCGAGCTTATAACCAACATTGATAATAAGATGACTTCAGTACTAATGAAAATTGGCGTGAGTACCTTTGGTAAATTTTTGTTGATTCCAAATAGCAATTCTGGCATAAATGACTGTGCAGTTTGGGAGAGAGGTTCACCCCATACAGTGCACATGCAGTAGGTTTGAATCATGACCTATAATGAACAGACTCAGTGTTAAGAACTATCAGTTTTAACACGAAAGAGCGAAAACAATTAAACTGTTAGAGAGAGTTGACAAACCTGATGTGCAGCTACAGTATGTGTTCCCATATTTGTAGCAAAATAGATAATGAGAGCATAGAAAGCTACCTAAAACAATAAAAGGGCTTGAGATGAAAAGGGTAAAAAATCAAAATTAAGTATATATAGCTTTAGAATAAAGTAAAATGCAACAAACCTTTGCCATCATCATTACAAACACTGGGGCTGCAAGCCCAAAAATTGTTAGAAGGTCGTTGGGTGATGGAATGGAGATGGCAAACGCATTATATCCTCTCTTGTTTAAAGAATTGATCATCATGTAAGCAGCAACAACCTGGGAAGAAGTCAGCCGTTCAGGGTGCAACTAGATTCAAGTTTCAAGAAATTTAAAACAATAAGATAAAGATTGAATAAAAAATTTGTGCAGGTTAAAATAAAGATGATTAAACTAGGAATGATAAACATCAAATGTTCATCGAGTATACTTGTGACACCATTGTCGCCCAAGCAGCACCAGCAATACCATAGCCTAATAAGCTGCACAGTACTATATCCCCAACTCCATTTACAGCACTAGCAACTGCCAAGGCCTTCAAAGGTCCCCAGGAATCCTTCATGCCAAGACTGTGGGAAGAAAAATGAGAAATCAAAATACAAAATAGATGGATAAAATCATGAGTTACAATGCCTGGACTACCCCATTTCACACCTAACAGCCATTGAGATGCAAATTAGCATGTCAAAATGGTTTAGGAAACAACATACTAGAGAAATGGTGTTTATATCTACCTTGCACTTTGAGCAACCCATCCAACAAGAACAGCAGGCCATGCCAAGCCTCGAATCTATCAACCGAAAAGATTCTGTTCAGTTAAAAATTAACAGAATAGAATAGGCAGAGGATATGATTGACTGCTTTAAATTATAGGCAGCATTAACAGTAGGAAACAAAGAGCAACATAAGAATAAAAATCCTCTAGAACATATACTGTTAATCTTTTTGTTCTTTGAATAGACTAATGGAAGACAGTTAACCCGACAAAAGGAAAAAAAAAAATCCACCTTAGACATCATTGAATGCTTTATAGAACAAGAAATGAACAAAATTAAAACTTGTCAATATGAACCTGAACATATGTGTTTGCTGCTGGTACAATATGTGCATTATTCGACCCTGTAAAAGCTGGAAATAAAAAAGAAAAAAAAAAGAAAGCATGAGAAATTAATCAGTCCCTTGGGATCAACAAAATAACCATAAGCTCAGTCAATTACCTGTTAGTGCCCATGAACCAAAAAACTTTGTAAAGAAAAGCATGAAGAAGCCACCAGTCAGACCAACAAAAAGTAAGACAGATATTTGATGCTGCACTTCATTCTTATCCTGCACCATGGTGTCCAGTTCAAAACAAAAACAAATTGCATAGGACATATGAAAACCATAAGCTAATAAATTGCATTATGACATAATTGCTGCAGAACATTCGAGCAGGCCCAATTAAGATTGCATATCATTAAAACACATTATGGGGCTGCAAATGATTTTCCCAAGTTTTTCTTTTGATGGTAAAGCCTCCTCCATTAACATGGTTTGGTAACTTTTACTCTTCTAGCTACGCTCATCTGGGATTGACCCCTCTTTTCCTTCCTAATTTAGACAGATTAGAAATCCAAAGGGTATCTAAGGCACTAGGTCCTTCCTTTAAAGGAAAAAAGCTAAGAAATTGATGCTTTAATTATACAAGAACAAACCTGTAATACAAGCATTTAACAGTTGAAGAAACTGACCTCTCTGGCAAGGGAAGTAGCAACCATATTTGATGTGGCAACAGAAAGGAACATAAATACGTAACTCATGTAATCACAAAGAACCGTTCCAGGGCCTGTCCATTTTTAAAGCACAAGGAAACCAGTCCATTACTCGGTAACAGGAAAAAGAATACTACTCACGCTTTCATTTTCCAGGAACTCGATTCAAAGACGCCCAAACTTAAATGGATAAATGTTAAGAAAATGTACCTAGGGCGGCAAGCTCAATTGAGCTTCCCTGACCAATGACAGCAGTATCAATGAGACTCATCAATGGCCCACAAATCCAAAGCCCAGTTGCAGGTCCAGTGAACATTACAATCTCCTTCATTTGGCTCCACAAACTCTGGTTTTCCAATCTTTTCTCTTCCTTTTCATCTTCTTGGTTGGACGTTGAATTCGAAGAGACAATATTTTCAAAACCATCATTTTGTTTAGTAATTTCAGTGTTGGAATGGGATGGTTCTTGGCCAGGAGCAATGCAGTTTCTAATGAAACAGTTAAGATGGTTTTTAGAAGGAAGATGACAAATGTGAAAGCGAGGTCGACAGAGAGATGGTGATGGTGGTCTGTTGAAGAACGTTGAGAAACAGCAAGAGAATGGTTTAAGATCGGGGTTTTGCAGAGGAGTGTAAAGGACAGTTCTGGCTTGCATTGTTCCCGGCTAAAGTATTTGCAGCAGAGAAAAAATGGAGAAAGGGAGCAGCTTACAGCTTGGATTTCGGACAAAGAACGGTCCAAAGCTTATGCCCTGGTACAGACAGCTTCATTGAAGTGGGCCCCAAAAGAGATCCCACCTTTGGAAGAGTCTGAGCATCTGACGGTTGGTGTCATTCCAAGAAATTCGGATGGAAATTGGTAATTATCTAATTTCTTTAAACTTGCTTTAGAAATGGGAAATGAAGATTGAAAACAATTGATCTTTATCTAATGTTGTTGTGCCAAGTGGAAGAAGTTTGGTATTTTTTAAGCACGGCTTCGAATTTGAGTTTTGTGAATAGAACCAGAGCTCTTTAATGGAATTTAACCTGGTTATATTCTGGATTAATTGAAGTTCAAAGTGATCTTTGGATACCGGAAAGTATTTACACAGAAAAAAAAACAACTGATCCTTTCCTTGCTGCAAATATTATGTTGCAAGGAATAATGGCAAGTTGATCTGATCTTTCGTTGGCAACTGACATGCCAGTTTGCAATAAAAAATAAGCATAACTTGCCTGCAAGAGGAGTGGAGTTTGATAGTTGGCTTGGGATACTTCAAACATTTCTTTGCGTTTGGGTCGGATCCTGAATATAAAGCAAAGTCTTTTTGGTTATACTGGACGCCTAATTAAGGGCTGGGATAGAAAAAACCAAGCCCGTAAGAAATTGTATATTTAAATATAGATTATTATCTAAAATATTTTACATGAAATTTAAAAATTTCACGAGTAAAATTAAAATAGTAATATATTTTTGTTTTATTTATTTTTATATTTTTTAATATTTTAAACAGGTATGTATTGTCATTCAACCCCATTTGTAGAATATAAAATTTTCATACTAG
Source organism: Heritiera littoralis (assembly GCA_031772115.1). Classification (NCBI taxonomy): domain Eukaryota; kingdom Viridiplantae; phylum Streptophyta; class Magnoliopsida; order Malvales; family Malvaceae; genus Heritiera; species Heritiera littoralis. The sequence goes on along the minus strand of JAPDPK010000130.1, from coordinate 1,879,405 downwards.
ATAATCATCAATTAAATAAAGATTTTTAATTCCACTAATGGTAGAGGTTTTTAATTTTACAAGCGCAATTAAAAAGATATCATGTAGTTCACTTTCTTCTTTAATTAGTTTTTATTTTTAATATTTCTTAAAAAGTATATGTAACTCTGTTAATCTCGCTTGTGGGATTTAAAAAATGTTGTGTATCAGATAAATTGTTTTTAAATAAATCACCAAATATTAGTTTGGTTGATTAAAAAATTGTTAATTTAAGTTTAATCTTTAAAAAAATTGAAGTAAATTTTTTTTTTGGTCGAAACCCCCCGGTTTCCACCTTCGGTGACTATTCCGGAGTCGGGAGAAACAGAGCGTGGTTAGGCTTGTCCCCCTCCCAACACTGGCACTTCATACACAAGTCAGGATTCGAACCCTGGCCTTGCTTAAAGGACGAGGGCCGCTTGCCACCCACGCCAACCAGTTGTTGGTAAAATTAAAGTAAAATTTTGAATGTATTGAAATATCGAAAGTTGATCTCTAAAATCATTAAAATGAAATTTAAAATAAAAACAATTAAAAACATCTTTAATCCTATTCTAAAAAGAAATAAATCTATTACAGAGATTAATATATATACGGATTAGATTTGCCACTAGCATTATGCCAAAACCTTATGGCCTCTAAAGTATATGTTAGGAAATCCAAAATAAAATATCTCTAAATTATTACTAACTTTTATTATATTTTTTCTTGAATGAACCCCTATCTAATTTAAAAAATAATAATAATAAAGATAATTATCTAACACATCGTTTGTGAAATTTTTAAATTTCACGAGTGAAGTTAAAATTATGACATATATATCATTTTATTTATTTTTATTTTTTAATATTCTTAAAAGTATGTGTTGTCATCTTAACATATCATGTAAAGTCTAAAAACTCAACTAATTTCACTAAAAATATATTAGATAATTACCTATAATAATGGGTTGAATATTAAAATAAAAAACTGATAAATTTTAATTAATTTAAACCAAGCATTTAGTCAACATAAATTATTTAAACATTTTTAGATACAAATTCAAACTATTGTTCAACGTGTTTCACAATGAATCACAAAATATTCTTCTATTCTGTTATTAATAAATGAAGGTCAATACCCTCAAAGACTTAAGATTAAGAAAAAAATATGGTTGATGGCGGATTTTATCAGTGTTTTGGGCAAAATCCATGCACCATTTGTTTTTGTCAAAGGAGAAATTAGTGCAACGGTCTGATGTGAGCGAAGTCTTTCATTTGATGATTTTAAATATGATTTATATATGATGTATTGATTATATAATTTTTATACATTGTCAATATATCAAAAGTTGACACCTCATCAATAAGTCCTTATATGCAAATATAAATAAAATTTTTTAATTTACCCATAAGGATCTATTGATGAGGTGTCAACCTCTGATGCATTGATAATGTATAAAAATTATACACTGTTAATGCATCATATACAAACTCTTTTAAATAGTTGTTCAAAAGATAATCATTTAATTTTAAAATATAAAAACTTTATGAAATTTGAATTTTTGACATTGATATTTCCTGTGTAAAAAAAATCATGACCAATAAAAAAGTCAATGACTGGAATTTTAGGCAGCTCGGTACTATTGATTAGAATCAATAAGGTAATAATGATCGATGTGAGGATCAGTCAGCACCAAAGAAGGTGATGCTCCACCCAATGGTTTGTTAGATTTCGCTTAAAACAAAACAAATTGAAAAAAAGTCTGACCCGAAAACAAATTGAAAAAAGAAGGTGATACTCCACCTAATGATACGTTATATTTGCATATAAAGATTTATTAATAAGGTATTAATTTATGATGTATTCACAATATATAAAAATTATATATTATCAGTGCATCATATATAAATTTAAACTTAAAAACAGTCAAAGTTTTATACCTAAAAAAAAATAAACATAAGTTCACGTCAAAGTAGTACCTATCAAAAAGCAAGAAAATAATAATTTAAAGCTAAAATGTAAAAAAAAAAATCTTGAACTTTTTCACTTAAAAAGAATATTTTTATTGTATTCAAGTGAAATCTTTATTTCTAACAACAGATTAGTTAATATTAAGAGTTTATTTAAATACATAAGTTTAAAAGTTTATTTAGATATAAATTAAAATTTAATAATTTGTTCGGGTATAAATCAAAAATTAAGAATTTATTTGAATTCAATAAAATATAAACAATTATTTAGATAAAAATTAAAATGATAAAATTCAGTAACTCTTTTATTATTTTAATTGTGAATATATTAGGTTGTTGATTTAATAAAATATTTTTGAAACATATGGATAGGAGGCCAACTCAACCTTCAATGGAAAACATAAATTAATGTTATTAATTTTGAGTAATACATTTTTATTAAAAATTGCAACTACACCCACTAATTGCATTACATGAACGGTTACTATAAAAATCACTTTACTCAAATTAGGTAAATTAGTAAATAACTATAATTAACTAAATTAATAAATAATTAAACTAAAGTCTAAATCATACTTTAGTGAGACTTAAACATGAGACCTCAAAATCTCAAAACTACATCCTTACCACTAAGCTAATATTAGGAATGTAAATGGGTTGGATATTTGCTTATTTAAGGATAGCTTAACCCAATTATTTTTCATAAGACTTAAACTTGATTAATTATCCGATTATTTTGGTTTGGGTTACTTGAATCCTACCTACCTATATAATATAGAAAATACTCGTTAACTATTCAAACCTATTAAATATTCGTTTATTAAGATAAAATTTAACTTTTAAATTTAATTTAAAATCAATTATAGAATAAATTATTTAAAAAATAAATTAAAAAATTTAAATTTAACTCATAAAAATAAATTAAAAATTATAATTATAATATTTAATGAATTAATTTAATTGAATATTATATTAATAATAAATAATTTATAAATAAAAATAAAAATATTTTATTTAAAAAATTATTATTTATAATGAACTTGAAATAGTAACTAAATACCCTAAAATAATTATCCAAACTCATAATAAATAATAATTTTACTATTTAAATTTTAACTGAATTTGATTATATAAGACCTTAATCTTATTTCATCGAATTAGATTATACCAAGTACTTACAAGAGATCTATTACCATCCTGACCAAGGTGTCCTTAGCCATTAATGTTATTAATTGAACTCGGTATTTCTAGTACCTTTTTATATTATTGATTTTGCTTTTGTACGTTTATTTTTGGAGTTTGGACCTCTCGAGTCTCGAAAATTAATGCTTCTTAATGATCTAATTGGTGTCCATGCATTCTAAGGAAAAAAAAAAAAACCATTACCTTTCCCATTTCATTCACGAAAATCCCAACTAAGCAGACACCGCATTAATGAAGAGGAAAGATTATATATACACTCATAATTTTTTTCTCTTTACACCTCTTTTGTATGTATTAAAATAGTAATATAAATATGAATAATTATTTCATACGTCATCAATAGAAATTTTTTACTTCATAAACGAATTAACTAAATTAATAAATAACTAAACTAAACTCTAATTCATATATTGGTGAGACTTAAATATGAGACCTCAAAGTTTCAAAACTTCATCCTTACCAGTTACCACTAAGCTAATGTTAAGAATGTAAATGGGTTGGGTACTCACTTATTTTAGGATACCTGAACCAAATTATTTTTCATAATACTCAAACTTGATTAATTATCCGATTATTTTGGTTTATGTTACTCGAACCTACCTACTTGTATAATATAGAAAATACTTGTTAACTATTCGAACTTGTTAAATATTCGTTTATTAAGTCAAAATTTGACTTTTAAATTTAAATTTAAAATAAATTATAGAATAAATTATTTAAAAGTAAATTAAAAAAATTTAAATTTAACTCATAAAAATAAATTAAAGTTAAAAATCATCATTATAATATTTAATGAATTAATTTAATTGAATATTACATAAATATAAATAATTTATAAATAAAAATAAAAATATCATATTTAAAAAATAATTATTTATAATCAGCTTCAAGTAGTGATTGAGGACCCTAATGCTTTGCTTTGTAGGAAGGATGGAAGGAGATGAGGATAGTTGTTAATCTAATGGTTAAACTACAAAAGTGGAAAGTGGTTATGAAACCTAATCATTAACTTATCAAATTTTTCATCCTCACTTCTTTTCATTTTTCTTATCAAGCAAAGCCTAAAATAATTACTTGAACTCATGATGGATAATAATTTTACTATTCAAATTTTATCTAAATCTAATTATATAATATCTTAATTCTATTTCATCGAATTAGATTATACCAAGTACTTATGAGAGATCTATTGCCATCTCTGACCAAGGAGTTCTTAGCCGTTAATGTTATTAATTGAATTTGGTATTACTAGTACCTTTTTTTTTTTAATTATTGATTTTGCTTTTGTACATTCATTTTTGGAGTTTGGATCTCTCGAGTCTCATAAATTAATGCTTCTTAATGATCTAATTGGTGTCCATGCATTCTAAGGAAAAAAAAAAAACCATTTCCTTTCCCATTTCATTCACGAAAGTCCCAGCTGAGCAGACACCGCATTCATGAAGAGGAAAGGTTATACATACACTCATAATTTTTTCTCTTTACACCTCTTTTGTATGCATTAAAATAGTAATATAAATATAAATAATTATTTTATATACCATCAATAAAATTTTTTACTCCACAAGCGAAGTTATGATTATAACACATGTCATATTTTATTTATTTTTTATTTCTTTAATATTTTTATAAAACATATGTTATGATCCTAATACTGCTTGTGAAGTAAAAAAACTCCATCGGTAATGTATTAAATAATTATTTTATAAATATTATATTATAATACTTGATACGTATAATACGATTTGATTTACTATAAGATTAATACATATTAATACAAATAATAAATTTTATAATGAATCAATAACGTATCTTTTGATACATAAGCGAATCGATAAGTATCGTATGATACGTTGATACATTTTGATATACTTTATAGTTAAAATTAAATTAAACCTAATTTAAATCTGATATGATTCAGTTAGTTAAAAATACAATTTTAATAGCTTTTAACCTAAAAAACTTAAAAACAAATTCTAAAAAAAGCATATTCTTTACATATTTTAATAGCTTTTTAACATATTCTTTACATATTTTAAACTTAAAAATATTTTTTTAGAATTTTAATTAGTAAATTAATATAAAAATATTTAAATATATTTAAAAATATATATCATTAATGAGCATGTTTTTTTTTTGTTACAAGGAAAGAAAATGAGCATGTTAATTGTTTGAAAACAATCATGTTTTTTAATTTTTCATCACATACTCACTTAATCATATTAATATGTATTTTTTTGTTTTTATCCATTTTACATGTGTATATATTATTTATAATTACTTATAAAATTATTTACATAATGTTATTTTACAATATGATACTTGATTCTCAAATTTTTTTTTTGATTCATGATACATATATTGATTTAATAACTATGATATATAGTTTTATAAATCATTGTCAGCTTCCAAACACAGATGAATGAAAATGTGAGAAATGGTCATGAAGAGGGGATGGAAGTGGGAAAAATGGAAATCATGGTGAAATCAGAAATGGTCCATTTCCCAGGCTTTGCCAACCAAAACCAGCTCATGCCATCTATGTAGGAGTTTTCGTTCTGATGAGTTAATTCTACTGTTTATTTAATTTTGAATTGATCAAAATTGAATTTAATCGAATTAATTTATTTTATTCATTGATCTAACCGAAATTTTTAATTTTAAAATTAATCAAATTGAATTAAATTTGGTTAATTTGATTAATTAACAGAATTAATAAAATTACATAAAAAAATAAAATGCTAAAGAATTAAATTATTGAATTCTCATATTTTAAACAATTTAAATAATATCACTCAACAATCTAAGTGTTAAGTTAAAAACTCTAACAACATTAAATTTAAAATATCATATAAATTTCAAATATTAAAAATATATTTAGGATATATATTAATTTTATTTTTATATTTTTTATTTCGGTTAAAATTTTGATTATTTTGATTAATTAACCGAATTAACGAAAAACAAATTATTTCAAAATCATTTTCTTTAATCAACTAAAATATTTCGTTAATCGATCGATTAATCAAAAAATATTTTAATTCAATCGATTAATTCAATTAAAACCAAAATTTGAACATCCTTACAACTATGAGACATAAGTTAGCCTCTCCACCCTAGTTATTCCAAAAGAAAATATTGAACATAATTACATAAACATTTTCTAAACGTGGTTTACTCATTTTTTTTAAGTAAATTCTTGCAAAGTTGGCATTCCTTTTCTAACCCTTAATACTCTTTATCCGATTTTTTAGTTTCTTTGTGGAAAAAGATAAAAGCATTTTAAATATAAAACACATTGTGATCAGAGTAAGTGATAATATAGTTCATCAAAATGAAAAATAAAAGTATGATTTTCTAAAAGAAATAATCATTTTATCCTCTCTATCTCTTTTCTTATCATTTGTAGCAGGATTTGTTCATGTTACCTACCAAATTCATGGGTTTGGTTTGATTGACAAAGAACTTTAAATGAAGTTTTTTAAGTCCAATTGACAGATCAACTCTTGCCAATCTTTTATATTATTTTTTCATAAATAATTATTTTTATTTATTTTAAAATAGAACTAAAAACATTCTTAATATTTTAATAGCCGTATAGGTATTAGTTGGGCGTGTATACCAATTTTAATTTATGGTGATAACTTTTTATTTCTTTTTTTAAGTTTGTGGTGAACATCCAAACACGTCTTAATGGCTGACTGCAAAACAATTGCTCAAAAGGGCAAAAAAAAAAAAAGAGTCTTTTTCTACAAAATTTCTAACAGATTGAATGACTGAAAGTACAAGTCTTTGGATATATTTAATATTTCAACTGACCAATGGCAGTTAGATTTTCCTAAATTTGTCAAACAAATTTGGCCATTCAAAAAATTTATCATTCCCAAAATTCAAAGGTCCTTTTCATAAACTCAACTTCAAATAAATGCAAATCACAACCCAAACTAATATCCCTGCAAAATATCTCACCACCTCACTTGCTCTTTAAAACTGCCTGCTGTCAAGACCCAGAATTTAATTTTTGTTTTGGATCTGATTTGAAGAGTTTTTGGAGAAAAAATGGGGAGTTTGGAGCGCTTGTGAAACACCCAGATGATTTTTATCCATTGTTGAAGCTGAAAATGGCTGCGAGGCATGCCGAGAAACAGATCCCACCGGAGCCTCACTGGGCTTTCTGTTTCTCCATGCTTCACAGAGTTTCTCGTAGTTTCGCTCTTGTTATTCAGCAGCTTGACACCAAGCTTAGAAACGCGGTAAACAATCAACTCTTGTTTTCTATGGTTAATTCATTGAATTTTACATGACACGTCAGTTTGATTAATTTCTTGTTTTGACGATTTGGGTACTTTTTTAGAATATTTCTTTGCATGAGTGTTAATTCTCAACGGTAGACTAACAATTCTCCAATCCTATTCTGATCTCAAATATACCATTTTGCTGTTTTGTAGGTCTGCATATTTTACTTGGTTCTTCGAGCTCTTGATACTGTTGGTTTGTTCTTAATATCTTCAACCTTTCTTTTCTTTCCATTGTTTGATGTCATTGACTCATTTCCCGCCATGCATATTTTTTCACTGATTCCAAATTACTAGGAATCATTTCTACTTATTTTTTCACTGATTCCAAATGATAGTAATATTTTGCATTTGAATCACGAACCAGTTTATTTCCTTTTCTAGTTGTTAAATAAGAAAGCAAGTTTTGAACCATTTTTAATATCAATATATTCATGCGTTTGATCTGTAATGATGGTTTTTCTTGCAGAGGATGATACTGGCATAGCAACAGATGTCAAAGTTCCTATCCTTGTCGATTTTTATCGTCACATATATAATTGTGACTGGCACTTTTCATGTGAGCATCTTGCAAATTTTGCCACCGTTGCAGAGAGGGTTGTTGACTTTAAATTTTCTTGAAAATCAATAAATCATTGAGATTAAACTCATTTTATTGCTGGGAATTTTACCTGTCAAATTAGAATATTGTTTCACTTGCTTATACAGCTTTCTCTGATTTCAGGTGGTATAAAGGACTACAAAGTTCTCATGGACCAGTTTCACCATGTATCTACTGCTTTTCTGGAACTTGAAAAAGGGTTAGTTATTAAGCTTTTCTTAATCTTCCTTGTTCATGCCAATATTTCAATGTGATGCTGATATACGTATTTTTTATTATGTGTTTATAATTCACTTATGTCTTTATCTCTTATTTAGGCTATCTTAAATGCATGGTTCAAGTTGTTTTTGCTTATGGATTTTGGCAAATAATCAATAGTTCTCAATTCATTCTGCAGTTATCAGGAGGCAATTGAGGACATTACAAAAAGAATGGGTGCAGGGATGGCAAAATTTATTTGCAAAGAGGTTTGTCATGCGTGTATTATTTATTTTTACCAGTCATATTCTTGATGAACACTGATTTTCCTGTTGAGGGCTAGGAAGGAAAAGACAGGGTTCTGTTTTGCTCAATAAAATTCAGGTTTTTCCCTTAAACAAGAAGTATCTGAAAGCTGGAATAAAATTTTCAGAAGGCTTATGGATAATTTCATATTATTTGGTATGCCTGTCATGAATTACTGGGAACTGACCTGTTGCCTGAGTTTATGAATGAGAAAAAGGTTGTTGAGCTTTAGATATTTGACTATTCGTAAATGAAATGTTCATTCTGAAGCATCCAACACAGGTTGATCTCTTCTAAATTGTCTCTTACCACACATAAGAACTGGATCTCTCAAGCTTAGCTACTAAATTTGTGCAATTTGTTATGCATGAATACAACTTTTAAATATATTCATATTATCTTTTATGTGATGCCAGGAACTTGTGTTTTTATTGCAGGTAGAAACAGTTGATGACTATGATGAATATTGTCACTATGTAGCAGGACTTGTCGGATTAGGTCTGTCCAAACTTTTCCATGCCTATGGATCAGAAGATTTGGCTCCAGAGACTCTCTCCAATTCAATGGGTTTATTTCTTCAGGTATTGATCTGATATATAAATGAACCAACAATTTTCATGCCTGGTTTTTGACATTTGTTCAAAGATTTGATTCAAAAACAAGTGTTTTGGATCTAAAAAAATGACAGAAAACAAATATTATCCGAGATTATTTGGAGGATATTAATGAGATACCAAAGTCACGCATGTTTTGGCCTCGCCAGATTTGGAGTAAATATGTCCTCAAACTTGAGGTATGCCTCTGTTTCATCTTTAACTAATGTTCTGTCCTAACTTCCATTTAAAGTTGCAAACAAATTTCATTCAAGTAACTTTTCAATGTGTATGAAATATGAGGAATATAATTGCATCTGTAGGACTTGAAATATGAGGAAAACTCAGTCAAGGCAGTGCAGTGCTTGAATGAGATGGTCACTAATGCTTTAAACATGTGGATGATTGCCTGAAGTACGTCTGCTTTACATGATCCTGCAATATTTCGGTTCTGTGCTATCCCTCAGGTTGGAGAGAGTATTCTATCAGTTGTCTTCAATCTTATATATCATTGAGTTGCATATCATTCTTTATCTGTTGCTTGATATGCATTAAATCAGTTACTGTTTTCGAATATAGATGACCTGTTCAAGTTCGTCTCTGATTTCTTGTGTCTTGCTTTTACTAGGTCATGGCTATTGGAACTCTAGCCTTATGCTACAACAACATTGAAGTCTTCAGAGGTGTTGTGAAAATGAGGCGTGGTAAGATATTAGTCTTTCAAATTGTTTTCTTTAGAGATTAAACTTGAGGCAAGACACTTAAAAGGGGTTTGAAAGATTTCTTTGAACTTGTTTACGTTAATAGAATCATAATAAACCTGACCTTGGTGCTTTGCTCATTTTATGTCAACCTTTGATCATTCAATTTTACATCTTAAGTTTTGGTCCAGGGAATGTATAGCATACAGTTATAAGGCTTATTATCTTGTGTTAATGTTCAGTTTTTCTTGATCATGTTTACAGGTCTCACTGCAAAAGTCATTGACCGAACAAACACAATGGCCGATGTCTATGGTGCTTTCTATGATTTTTCATGTATGTTGAAAGCCAAGGTGTGTGGTTCTTCTTAATATACCAACTTACACTCCAACCATGAGAATGTCATTGGATGCATCATATCTGTATCCCATTATGCATTAGTTTTATCTCATATGTGTCATTTCCTCTAGTTTTTTTTGTTTGTTTGTTTCATAACACCAAACGTGCTTCTTCGGCTATTGTAGGTTGACAACAATGATCCTAATGCTCAGAAAACATCGAGCAAACTGGATTCAATCCTGAAGACTTGCAGGGACTCAGGGGTCCTGAACCAAAGGTTTGCCAAAGTTTCAAATTTCATGTTTTTTCTTCTCGTTTTCATCCCTTCAGACCTGACAATCTTTTATGGATTTGACCAGAAAATCCTACATAATTCAGAATCAGTCCAATTACGCCCCACTTCTGGTGAGTTACCATTTCTTTTTTTTTTTGCATGCTTCTGTCATGTTCAGAGAAAATATACTGATTATTCTATTCAACCCAATGCAGGCTGTCATGCTTTTCATAATATTGGCCATCCTCTTGGCTAATCTAAGTTCCAACTGGCCAAATAATTAGTATTATTCGATTACCGAATAATGAAATGATTAGTCTAGTAACTATCAGAAAATGGTTCCCTCCACCAACTCCACCCTTCCCTTCATTCTCCATCCTTTGCAACAAGACAATGCTTTTATCCTTGTACTGGTGTGTTGTCCCTGAAGTTTTTTTTTTTTTTTCTCTATGTTATGAAGCTTCGCTTAACTGTGTCCGTACGTGTGATGTTCTTAATGTCCAGGCACAATAGCCTAAAGCTATGACGCTGTTGGATCTTTTTCTTAATCATTTGAAAGGAAATCAACCAGAGAAAAAGAACGGAAACAATGTATCAAAAAGAATAAGAAGAAGTGGAAAATAAGATTTAGTGAAATCCATCTTCTGAATTTTCTTTCTGTAATTTGTAGAAAGCAAAATCATTTCACTGATATGGATCTATACGCAGTTGTGGCTTCGTTATAATACATTGAAACAAGATTTTAAGACGACATGGAAATTCCAAAATAAAATCATTTTTTTTTTTTGAAACTTCGATGAATGGATAAATTAGGTCAATTTTTCCAACTTTGATCAGTTTCTAAAAAATCACTGTTGCAAGAAAGAATTCTTCTAATTTTACGAAGGGATTTAAAAAGATATAACATAAATGTTTTAGTTTTCAATTAATTTATATGTGTGTGTATATATATATATATTGAAGTTGCATGTTATTTTGTTAATTTTATTTGCATGAAAATTTCATTAATGATCAATAAAACTTTGGCTGGCAAAATAGAGATTTTGAAACATTGGAATTTCAAATTTGAATTTCGTTAAAATTTAGCATAATTTTAGTTTAATTAATTATTAGAATAAACACACTATGTTAGGTTGACTGTTAGCTACTGAATCAAAGAACCAAATCTTCCAATCACATCTGCAGAGGGTACGACCCGACCTTCCCGGACTGCGGTGAGGTCAAAACAATATAACCACATACTACAGACTTACGAGCCTTCTACCAAAAATTAAATTTCATAATTTTACGCACAACTAAATTATACGATAAAAAATAAGACGAAAAAATACAAAAATTATACAAATTAAAATGAAATAAAAAATGCATATAAATTTAACAAAAATTAAAAACAAAAATTTTATTTGACATGTAAATATAAATTTTAATACAATAATTTAAATATTTTACACTGCACAAATATAAAATATATACACAAACCAAAATCTCTTTCAGACCAAATCAATATAAACAACCAAAAAAGAAATGAGTAAGTTATATGTGAATTTTTCACTCATCAATCAACAAACAGCAACAAAGTAGGGACATTATAACTCATGCAACTTAAAAAATTAAGTAAATAGAGATATAAAATGTATTCACATATTGATGGGAAAAAGGAAGTGTTTGTAAGGACGAAATTCCTCTATTTGTGACAACGCTCCACCTTTAATGAACACATATAGCACAAGAAAGGAAAGAAAAAAAATACACATACAAAGTTGTCTTCTCAGATGCCGACAAGCAGAGAACTCTAGAAAACTTCGGATACTTTGCTTGCAAGAACACGTTCCCTTCTTTCGATGTATCCGAAAGGGAACCAACCTGCTTTCCCCTTGCATTCTCCCTCTGCCCAGCCATTGTTCGTCACCTGCCAGAGAACATAGAAAGTGAATCCTTATTGCAACAGGTTCGGAAGGAAAAAATACAAGACAGTTGGAAATTATATATGAATGTAAAACTATTAAAACTGAGTCATTGTTAAACCTTTCGCACAACTACATAGTCACCAACTGACAAAGAAAGCTCCACTTCAGATTCACCATTATATGGATGCATAACCTGCAGTATGCATCAACTAGTCATTCATCATACAGATTACAGCAACTTGGTATTCTGCATGTGCCAATGGTATACAGGATAAAGTTACAAACCTCGCCTAAAAAGTATCCCATGCAGTCTGTTGACCCATTATGTGTTTGAGAAGCATAAACTCCATTAACTTCCTCATACGAAGGAGGTGGAGGCATGCTGTCCATGCTTGGGGCAGGAGGTGCTTCAATTCGTTGTCGTTTGGATATCATCTATTAAGAAGATGAATGAAATCATGTAGTCAAGAAATGTTAGTCAGTTGCAGCAAAAGCATGTTGAGAAAAAGGGTTCAGTAGGACATCTGCAAACCTCGCTTTCAAGCTGATCAAGTATCTGAAGGACTTGTTGATGATATGTACGTTCAGCTTCAACCTTCAGGCCCAAGACAAAATGACAGAAGGATAAATTTCAGAATTTAGTTCCTACAGCATGTCATCCAAATAAAACCTACATAGAAGGAAATATGCATTACCATAGCAATAAGTCTCTGAAGTGTCAATCTCTGTTGCTGAGCTTCAACAGCAGCCATTGCTGCGGCAGCTTCTTTTCCCAATATTGCCATGTTTGACTTCAGTTCTTGCAGTTTCGTCTCAGCAGATTCTAATTTCATGACATTCTCAGGATTTCCCGGTGTTTCCCTCACTCTTGCTTGGCGTTTGGAAACTTCAATTGCCTGCCTAAGTCCAAGAGATGGTGTAAATATACACTTGATCAACCCTTGAAATTTAAGCTTTGATAATTGTCAAGCACAACGGGCAAGTATTATTCCATGCTCCACAATACATTGCAATAATAGATAAAATAAGGAATATCACTCTCTGCAACTCTTTAGAGAGTACAAAACATCATATATAGACCTGAAATGAAGCCCAATCTTCACAACTGATTACCAGGCTTCAAGGCTTACATGTAATGAATGTAACTGTTTGGAACTATGTATATGCCTGAATGAACATATATTCCTCTGAAATTAAAACAAGCAAATATCCAATGGATCAGAAAGATAGTGATAGCCTACAAAACCTGTGCTTCAGCTTCCTGTCGCATTCTGTCGTAACGCTGAGCAAGATGTCGTGCATCTTCCAAAGGTGCTCCCATTACCATCGCTCTCAGGGGTTCAGCAATCTACAATCAAAACATTGAATACATTACCAGATGATTGTATGGCCTATCATAATAGGGAAAAGGTCAAAAATCATCTACAAAATGCCAGAATGAAGAATCTATATACAGGTCAATCATGGATTCATGAACTTCCATGTATTATCTACAAAATACCTTTTAACATGAGTCTTCTTCCATGGATTCATGAACTTCTAACTTCCTAGAATTTTATGTTCTGGCAATTAAAAAAAAAAAGTCCAAATGAACCTGTGTGCCAAGAGCCTTCAACAGATTCCCACGTTCTTTCTCCATTTGAGCACGAGCAAGTCCATAATTTAATGCAGCTTTTGATAATGTATTGCCACTGGTACAAGTATTTTCAGCACCATATTTCCTACTATCCTCAGATAACTTTGTTCCTGTTCAATAAAATGTGCTTAACAGTCAATTTCTACTAAATTCAAAGTGGAATTCTAAAAATTTACAATGCTTCATCAGCTTACCTATTTCAACTTGCTTGGACCCGGTGACAATATATCCTTCTACGCCCCGGACAATATCCCTTTGAAAATGCTGAAATACAAAATTGACCAAGGTAAATAAAGAGAACGGTAGAGATAAAAGTTGATGCAAGAGAACAATTTAGCAACCTTGCCAGCACGTGTTGATATATAAAGCTTCTCAAGTTTCTGATGTTGCTGGAGTTCCGCTTCATCAGTAATTACATTGTCTGAACCTCCATATCCCCCACCACCAAATTGTTTGAAGACAGCCTGAGGTAACATTCAGCAAAATATTAGCAAGTTAGCTGCGAATTTCAAAACACCAAGAACAGATCAAGCATTTGAATTAGAACACGCTAAGCTGGTGGTAAATAGCAATCTGAAACAAATAAAACAAACTGAGGAGTTTCTAAATGACTTCAATATGCGAAAAAAAAAATCCAATATTTTTACATTCATTTTATTATCATTCAATCGAAATGTAATTAAAAAAATACTGACTACACTTCCATCCTCCATTTTTTTTTCTTTTTTTGAGTAATTCCATCCACCAACTCTGAGTATTCAATTTAGCATTAAAATAACATCTCATCTTTCCGTTTAATATGCTCATAAAAATTAATTATTTCCACATTCTTTTGAATCGATTCATGAATCATAAACGCGCCAAGGCACGTGGAATACATCCAACATTTAGTTAAAAATCGAGCAAACGCATCATCGAAATCACGCAGATTAACAAGAAAATCAAATCGAAGAGAAATGAGATCATAGTTGAAGCAGAGAGGAACGCTGACTTGGATCTAAAGCAATTAAAAAAAAAAGGTTAGGGTTTGAATAGGAAGAGAGAGACCTGTTGTTGGCGGGCGACTTGTTCTCTGAGCCGCGTCGCTTGTTTTCTGATTGCGTCCATTCACCAGAAAAATCGACGCTTTCTCGATGGATTAACAGAGCCGGAAACAGAGGAAGCGAAAGCGAGTGAATTGAAATTTATTTATTGTATTTTGCTTTTGGTAGGGTGGCTCTATGGTTCCAGCCTCCAGGAGCCTTTTTGGTGTATCTGCCGTGGGCAAAATTCGCGTGTTCGATTTTGAATCTTCGATTTTAGACAAGAAGTAGGATGTTATGGTGCACACGTTCCCATATTACTCTTCCTGTGCTCCTTCTTCTTGGTTTTTGAATTTTCAAATATCAAATCAACGATCTCGCTATTTAATTTTACTTTATTTATTGATTATCATTGGTCAATAGTATTGTATTACTCGGCTCAATGGCAAGAAAAAAGTTTTGAAGCTTTTGAAAGTTCCAAATTTGAGTTATTATTTGTAGTTTGTTATTGTTCTTTGTATTTATGAGTTCATCAAGTTATTGTCCATCAAATGTACTATGCTGATTATATTTTAACTTTGAATGAAATTGTACTATTCAAAAAAAATAGTACTATATTGCTATATGTATATGCGGCTCGAATTGTTTGCCAAATTCGAACATACTTTGATTTTGGAAAATATTTTGATAGAAATATTAAATTCATTGAATTAGTTTATCAAATTAATAAAGATAGATGAAAATTGAATTAAATCTTAATTTTATCATTTAAATTTCATGTTCGACAATTAGTTATAAATAAATATTTTATATATTTTATTAATTATTTAAATATATATGTAATGTTTACAAAATTTAAATTTTGAAACTTAAACAAGTATGGTAATATGTTACATAGCTGTAATTTTTTTATTTCAACATTGTTTGCTCATTAATTATTATTAGATGCTTTTCTTTTTTTTAAATTGGCGATGTTTGATGAGTCCAGCATTTAGATTGATTTGGACTTCTTTTTTGTATTTAAGCATGAAGTTAAATCCGATTTGAAGTCACTTGAAATCCTTTTATACTTTTTTTTTTTAATCTCGTTCGAACACAATTTGATCTAATCCATGAACAAATTAACTAATACTAATAAAATTGTTATTTTCTTATTTTTTGCCCTAGTTAAATTGATTAGATAACAACATCTTCAATTAGTTTCCCTTTTAGTATTCTTTTAATATTCTTTTTGGTGCCTTAGTTAATTTTACAAAATGGATCCTTTCAATTTTTTTGTCTTATTAGTTGTCCTCAAGTCTTAATTTGATTTTTTTTTTCTTTTACAAAGTTAACATGCATTTAATAATCAGATAACCTACTCTGTCGTTTGTAACTAAAACAGTCAAAAACCGTTCAAACAATATTTTGAAAATATACTTTCCTTGATTGCTAACAATATTTTAAGAGTTTGTATATGATGCACTGACAGTGTATAGTTTCTATACACTGTCAATGCATCAGAGGTTGACACCTCATCAATAGGCCCTTTTGGGCAAATTAAAAAAATTTATTTATATTTGCATATAAGGGCCTATTGATAAGATGTCAACCTCTTGTGCATTGACAGTGTATAGAAACTATATACTGTCAATGCATCATATATAAATCCATATTTTAAAATTGAAAAGTTTCATTTGTTTATAAATAGTATTAATTTTACAAAAAAATTATTTGAGAACAAATAACAAGAATTTATAAGTGTCAAATTTAAGTATTAAATTTTTTGAAAATCACCTTTTAAGATAACATATCAATCAATCGAATTAATCGAACAATTAAAATAAAAAAATTAAAGTTTAATAGTCAAATATATCATTAATTTTTTTGCATGAAAAGGATTTAAGTTTTCAACATTTTTATAGCATGTAAATCAGTACATACAATTAAGTCTAAATATGTTAAATAAAACAAACTTTGGCTTGTATTGTACACGTAACATATTACATGACAACTCACAAAACTATCTATGTCAATTGTCATGTTGAATATTCAAAACGATAATTAGTGGCATTTAACAAATTTAAATTTAATTATTTTTTTTAAAGGTTAAAACTTTATTTATTTTTTAAAGTATAAACTAATTTACATGTAATAAACTCATTTTTGACTATTTAATATTCTTCTTGCAACAAAAAAAAAATTCAAATATTAAACCAATTAATCTTAGTAGTACTAATTAGTGATACAACCTAGAATAAGCTAACAAGCAAAAAGAGAGTAAAGGACCATCATCTTTGTGCGTGTGTGTGGGACAATGATGCTTGTGTCTGAAGCAAAATTAGTACGAGCAAGGGTGAAAAAAGCAGCCCAAAGCAATTGACTGAGTGCGACCTGCAAAATTGGCTTCTATATTAAGTTTTCCTTTTTGAACTCTTCATGAAAAAAGAGGAATGAATGATGAAAGTAATTGGTTAATATAAATGCATCAAATTCCTACTGTCTTCCATTCTTAAAAAAAAAAAAGGCAATGATAATGACCATAAAAATATAATTATCCTTACTAATAATTATTGCAGTCGTGAAACTTCGGTGAAATATTTTCTCTATTTTGGATAGATATGACCACATTTGCTTATGGCAAAGACAACTATTTTATTATTTGTAATTAAATCTAATAATTTTAAATACGACACGAAATCAATACGAATAAAAAACAAAAAAATGATACAGATTAAAATTTGATGAAAATTATATAACGATAGTATAAAAATGATAAAAATTAAAAAATAATTTTGTATTTAACACATATACGAACATTTTAATATATTTTACATGAAATGAATAAGACATGACATTATACGAATACAAATTTTATGTACGAATTATCAAATTTATTTACAAGATATAAAAACAAGAGAGATACGGTGGATTATCAAATCCGTTGCCATCCCAGCGCACATGCGTGCAAATTATATTCACTTCTCTACACTCTTCTCTTTCACCACTTTAAGCGGCAGCTGATATGGAGCTAGTTTGGATGAGCGGTGCGATTGGTTTCGGTGAGATTGAAAAAAAAGAAATGACTACCGTGAGTATAAGTTTTATAATAAAATATTTAAAAATATGGATAAAAAATAATTTTACATGATTTTTTTTTTGTCTTTTGCATTTTTTTTTTGTTTTTTCTGCTCCTACTGCCTACTGGACTGGAGTCACCGCACCTCCCAAACGGATAAATGTGTGATCTCCTTGATTAATTGCCTTCGTGTCTTTGATATTCTTTTTCCTACTCATGGCTTCTTTTTCTTCTTCATGGCCATATGGTGTTGCTCTTGCTTTCCTACCTTCTTTGTTCCATCTCGGGCCTGCTTCAAGCTATGTGGTTTCTTCTTTTAATTACTTCTTTCTTTTTTATTGTTTATATAATTATTGCTTCATATGATCATTATCCTTTTCCTTTTCTGGAAGTTCACTATTCATACATAAGAATTTGTTTTCTACCAAAATATACACTTATGTTCCATTGGAAAATCTTTCCTCTCAATTTTTTGCCTTCTAATTTATCTAAAAGTATGTCAATTTATAAACAGTGATAAATAGTTAATTATTAAAAGAAAAATTACATGAAACAATTATTTTACATCAATAAATATTATTTAAATTATATTAAAATAATAGTATAATTTCTAATTACTATAATTTCTCTCTAGCTGTTGCTTCCTTGTTTAAGCCCTCATTCAGCAACTCAACGTAGGCTAGCTCTCCAGCCAGAGTTTAGAATTCACGATTCTAATCGATTTCCTGCAAAATCTAATATCTCTTCAACTTTCACCAATGTTAACTCTTCCATCAATCTTCATTTTCTGTTGGGTCTATGTAGGAAAATCCCATACCCTCTGGCCCAAAATGGTACCTCGGCTCGGCAACAGGAAGATGATGCGCCAACACTCACCGTGTATGGTCTGGGTGGTCTCCTCCACTAAAACATGGGCAAGCTTCACATAATGGCCGTATCGGCGCCGGAAATGGACGGCCGGGTCTTCCATACCCAAGACAGCATATGCTCAAACCGCCCGTGGATAGTGGCGTAGCCGAAAATTATTTTCAGTGGGATCAGATATATATAATATTTTATATATTTCAATACATATGTATGAAAAAAATAATATTTTCTATATATAATTTTTAAATAATAATGTCATATAAATCCAAATAAAAAATAATTTAAAAATATTAATTTTATAATTACCCACGACAAGTTTTCAAATTTTGAAATAATTGGATAATTGTTTCATTATTAACACTTTCAAAATTTTTTTTTGGTTCAGGAAAAGATAAAGGGTGAAAGAGATTCCAACTTTAGACTTAATCTCTTTTAAAAAAGGATATACATCTTTTTCAATACATGTAATCAAGTAATCATTTATTAAATTATTTCCCATTAGATTTTGCAACCAATTTTTTACTATTTTCATTGCTGAAAAAGTTTTTTCAACACTTACAATTGTAATTGACAAGATCAAAGTTAATTTGATTAGTAAGTAAAATTAGTGTATAAATAATATCTTTCTTTATCTTCACTTATGTTTTAGTAAGATAACCAACTTCTTTGAAATTCAAAAAATCAGTATTATAATGCATATTAAAAATATCAATCCCAAATTGACTATTAAGTGCCGAAAGTTTTACTGAAAAATTAGGAGGATAAAATTGAGCAAAATGAATTATTTTTTTCTTGTCAAAAGTTGAAAATGAGTCGCTTTTAGTATTTTGTTCTTTTCTCTTTTATGTTGAAAGTGACAATAACAGACAGTATAGGATTTCTTTGATTTTTTTTTACATTTTTTTATATATTTTAATTTTTTTACTTTTGTGAATTGTATATCGATCCTAAATCTAATTTTGAATGGGATCAATTTTAACATTTTTCTTAATATATATTATTTATATTAAAAAATTTAATGGCGTCAACTGACTCTACTTTTACGCCACTGCCCGCAAACGATGATCAAGCTGATGTGACCTTTGCCAACTATGGTCTATATTTGCGTCTACGTGTTATGAAGGTTCTTAAGTCAAAAATGGGCAGAGTCTTGGGCCTCTGTACTTGAAGAAGTAGGCTCGATTTTTGAAACCGTAAAGAAGAAACGTTGGATAAATCATGTATAAAGATCGGGATGAGTATAAACAAATTAAATTATTCGTGAATTATTCGAAATCAATTCAATAAGTAATTAAGTTTAATATTTTTAAATCGAATTTGAGTAGTTTAATAATTATTTTAAACAAATTGCACGTCTAAATGCCTAATCAAGCTTTTTTAAATATATATTTTTAATATTTTTATTATTAATTTGTTAATTTATTTTCATAATATTACTTAAATATCATAAATTAAACATATTAAGTTGAATTCAAATTTATTAAGTAAAATTCAAATGACTTAAGTATTTTATCAAGTCGAATTTAAACGACTCAAATATTCTATCAAATCAAGATTAAACTTTAAAAACTAAACTTGTTCAAACTCAAACCGAACTTTCAAGTTTTTAAATCAAACTTAAACCTAATACTCAATCATCTTCACTCAGCCGGATTACATTCTAATGATCATTAATGCATGGGCCATCGGGCGTGACTCATCATCATGGAAAGACCCGGATGTGTTTAGACCTAGTAGGCTTTTGAAAAATTGTGCACCTGATTTCAAGGTAGTAACTTTTGAGTTTATTCCATTTAGATCGGGTTGGAGATCCAGCCCAGAAATGTAACTGGGGTTATGTGAATTATAGTTTTTTGGCTAATAACATGTGAAAAAAAAACCAGTTTCAATCACAATTTCGTGGTATAACTACCAGAATACTATTACCTGCAAGGCCAAAAGAAAATGACATATACATATTTGATTGATGACAGTTGCAGTTGAAGAAAAAATAATCATGTCCTATATTAAAGAAAAGCCAAGCCAACTTCGAAGTGTGCATTTGCATCTAATCAAATGAACATACATAATTGTATGAATGAAAGAAAAGAAGCCTTTTATACGGTCTAAAAAGGAACAAGATCATGCTACAAGCTTTTCCTTTGTCTTCCTAAAATGGCATAAAAACATACCAAGTAAACAGAGTTGCATAGAATCAGTCGTGCTTAATCCTAAAAGAAGCACTAATAATTGTTCCGACCAACTGGGATTTGTCCTTACCAAATTATACAATCTTGCAAGGAAAAAGTAATTCCCACCTTTTTCCTAAGTAATCCAGTTGCCCGAAAAAAAAAAAAAAGAAATTTGAAATTTAGGTAAGAAAAAGTTAGCATTACTGAAAACACATGCAATGCTACATCAAGATGCGGACTACAGCTAGCCCAACAGCAGATATGGAGACAAGGGTACCTATGCAGTACTTAATCACATCATATTTTGCAGCTTCCAACTGGGCTCTTAACGCATGAATTTCCTGTAGACAGTTGACAATATCAAGTTACTACTGTATGCCATTGTCTAAACACAGATTTTGAAAAAAACAAGCAAAGCTCACCCTATCTAGTTTGTTTGTCAGATTAGTAGTTTCTGCATTCTGATTGGCCAGTTCATCACGTATGCGCCTAAAATCAGTTAATAGTTTAGAAAAAAAAAGCCTAATATAGATGAAGAAAGCAAATACAGTGATGCAGAGAAACAATTGAAGATAAAGTCTACCTACCCTCTTTCAAGATTTAAATCCAGGCGCTGCCCAGCAGTGACCTTGTCAATTTCATACCTATTTGAGAGACCAGTTTTATATAATCAAGCCATTAAATTTTCAGAAATGCAAAAAACATTGTCATTACTCCACAAAACCTGCCTTAGTTCACTTCGCATTTTTTCAATATCACCTCGAAGTTTTTCAGTTTCACGTTGCAGCATAGAAAAATGATGCTCCTGAATCAAAGAGAAATACTAGTAAGAAACCACACAAGGACTATAAGTATTTGCAATATAACCATCTTATGTTCCACTCTCAATGATGATTAAGAATAGATAGGTTAAAACTAAAAGGAAAACTTATGATTACTTATTCTCAGAAAGACACATTTACATGAGTAAAAATAGTAAAACAAAATTGGCCATCAAAGAACACTAAGCATGGAAAGAGCATGCGCCACCATTGCAGGAAAAAGAACCATAATTTCAACTGAAGAAATCATCAATATTTCTGGTTCACCATACATCACCAAATAACATCATTACAACAGAATAAGGAGGAAGTATTCCATTAAATCTCAAGAATTAGGTATTTTAACCAAGAAAGATGGAAAGGACAAAATCAGCAAATAAGTATAGGTGCCAAAATTTTTGCACCAAAATATGGACGAAGTTGCTGATTAGCAACATAACTTACATATGAAAGGAGCATGTCAACAGAATGATACAGAGAACCACTATGAAGTCTAATCAAATGGAAAACCTAGCTACTAAAGATTCAGAATGTTAAAGGTAGATCCAAACAAACTCAATGACAAGAACTCTCTTGCAATTTCAACAATGATCTGATGGAGAAACTACCAAGAGACTCTCCATCCCGCACACACTCTCTTTCGTCTTAGAATAACTTCTGGAATAAAAGCTCAATATGTTGTCAATCAATTAGCATAGTTAGTTCCAAAACCTCACTGCTTTCCTCCCTTGAAGCATCTTCACCAGAACTTTAAAGTATCCATATAATTTCTACCCCAACCTGTAGTGTTCTCTAACCTACACCTCACTTTGATAAAGATTTGTCATCGCCACTTTCTCCTTCATATCCTTCTCTACTCTTTACCTATCATAAAAAAAAGGCAAAAGGAGAAAATGCTGGGATAAAGGAGCACTAAGGTGGCAAATAAAACCTCAATTACCCTAAGCCTAACCCAGTCTCATGCAACAATGAAGACGACACAGAAGAGATTGATAGAAATGTTCACTCTTCGTCAAATGGAAAGATCTAAATAATGAAGCGTGCACATAATGAAAATTTCTTCTTTCTGCTTTGCTGCTTCGTTCTAAGAAAATCATATAGATTAATAGTACCTGGGAACTTTTTACTTCGGACTTAAACTTTGACAAATTGGCTTCTTGAATCATCTCAGTCTACAGAAGTAAAACAAAGAAAGACTTAATATCAACAAGCTCACAACGAACATACATCATCAAGAAAACATCCAAAACATCAAACAGTATGACTGCAGAAATTAAAAAAAGACAGATCCTTGCCTTCTGCATTTCTGCCTTTGAAACAAAAGAATGGGATACATTCTCCAAGCTATCGTTTAACACTTCAGTGATTGCGGCTGTTATGGCTTCCGCTTGTTTTGATGGCACTCCTTGCGCTTCCAAACTTCGAACCTGTGAATGTTAAAATAAGCAAAAATTAACAAAGAGACCAGAAATTCCATTTCTAAATTTTTCAGAAAGAAAATTCTCTTTAGTTGTAGAAATACACTGATAAAAATGACAATAAATAAATAAAATAAAACCCGAAGTTTTGAGGGGAAAAAAAAACAAATCTCAGTCCAATTAAAGAGTAATACCTAAAAGAACTAATCAGGAAACAAACTCGAATTCATTTTCCTAATTACAAAAAAACAAATTGTTCGCGTTCTTCTATAGTCCTCAATTTTCTCCGCAATTAAACAGGAAATTATGGGAAAATAATGTGAAAAATAAAGGGAAAAGGGAAAGAAGTACCAGAGCCAATGTATCGACGAGAAATGCACGCTTTCCATTGGACTTAACGAGTTGAGAAATCTGCCGGTGTCGAATCCTGTTAACAACGGAACTCGAATACGCATTATACCCTAATTGAACCACGCGCTTATACGCGCTCATATTTTCCTTCGAATCTAAAGAAGGAAAAAATCCGCTACACGAAAAAGGGGAAAAAAGGAAATTTCCAAATTGGCTACAAATAAAAGGAGCAAATCTCGATCATTAGCGTCGGTGAAGAGAGCGATCGAAGGAACAGGAAGAAACCAATAACAAAAAAAAGGAAGAAGAGATTAATCAGATTCTTATGTTTGCTTATTCCTTATTTCTTTTCTTTCTTTCTCAAAGGCAATGAGAGGCGGCGAAACAAGCGGATTTATGGGAAGGTTGGAATTTGTCGTTCAAAATTCAAACACTTTGGGATTATAAAAGTTAGTGTTTTTTTTTTTTAGCAGAGAAAAAAAAGATGGACAAGGGGAATAGCGGGTAATTTGGAATAATCCACGGTTGTTTCGTATTTATTTGACGTAAAACATAAATATTTTATATTAAATTTTGCAATAAAAATTATTTATAGTTTGTGTTTATTTCATACCTGTTTTATATAAAATGAAAAATTTTTATATTAAAATTTGTGATACTAAGTTAAAAATATATATTTTTAATTTTTATTGTATTTTTATGTCTGTGTATACACATTAAATTTTATTAAATTATAATTGTGTTCGTATGTTAATGTCCTATCGTGTTCAATATTACAGGTCACTATTACGTGTTTCTTGTTGCCTTGGGGCTTTGTATTCGCTTTGGGTTTTGCTTGTCCGAAACGTATTCTTTGCTCTCATGTGAGAGTCAACGGATCGGGTTGTGGAACGGGTTTTTTTCATTAAAATTTATTTCATTATATTTATTTTTTTAAAAAATATTTTTAATTTAATATATAAAAATTTAAATAATAATACTCTCAGAGTAAGTAAATTATTACAAACAATACTCACATAATAAAATAAAGATAATTATTTCATATACCACCAATAAAATTTTTTTCTCCACAAATGAGATTAGAATAATGACATATTTTATTTTATTTATTTATTATTTTTAAATATTTTTATTGGACATATGTCATAATCTTAACACTACTTGTGAAATAAAAAAACTCCAACAACAATGTATGAAATAATTATCTATAAAATAAATAAATATCTGAATTATAAAAAGTAGAGGTTCTAAAATTATCAGTAAATATAACCAATAACTCTAAAAATTTATAATGTAATTGTTCAAATAAAAGATCAAAATTTTCATCTAATTTTGATAAAATTAAAATCACTTCTGTCACATTCTCATCTTGTTTGTCTTTTATTTGTCATCAAGAATAAGAAAAGAAAAGAAAAACCAATACTTTTTTTTACAACTATTTAATAGGAAAAAAATTTGTGCACCCGACTATTTGATTCTGATTAATACCATATCCTTTATAAGAAATTCAATTCAAATCCCCTTTCTTCAAATAAAAAAAGGAAAAACCATGCATGCTTATGCTCTTAATTTTAACCCGACTATGCATTAAGAGGCAAACACCTCAAAGGCTAAACTAAAACACAATGGTTTTTTTTTTTTTATGGATTAATTTGGAGAATTAAGAATACAAGCATAGAAATGAACATTCCATTATGCATCAATGGTAAACATCAAAATTCTTAACAGTTAGCAGGCTGCCTTGGAGCTGGCTGTGCGGTTAGTACTACTATATCAAATTTAAAGTTGAGCTTTCTATATAAACAAGCTCCATCTACTAAATTTACTCAACAAAAATGTGTTTATTATAACAGTCAAATGCTTCATCCTCCAGCCTTTAAAAGAGAATAAACAGTTTAACTCATTGAATTCCTTTTAAGTGTACTCACATCATATTTGCACTCAGAAATCTCACTTTGGTCGCCCGTGCAGAATGTCATCCAGAGTTTCTTTGATTTGGTTTCCAATTTTATTTAGATTCTTTGCAACACCTGATGCAGCAATCCCTGCGTTCCTTTTAAACCTGTATATACAGTAACCAACGACTTATGATTCTGGTTTCTCTTTCTGAAAATACATATCAGGAAGCAATGTAAAATAATCCATGATAGTTATCGTGTCAAGAATTTCCAAATCTCAATTGGTGCTTGCCTGTTATAGAACTTGTCTCCTGTTGACTGTGTTGACGTGTGGGTTTGAGGTTGTGGCTGAGGAAGTGTGTGGCTATCTACAAGACAGCAAATACAGTAAACACTTTATTAAAAACGAACCAAAATCTAGCATTGAGATTTCCCTCTCTCTATTCGCCCCTATTTTTCTATTTTCCCCTTAAATTCCGCTATTTTCCCTGTTTTTCTTCTGTTCTATCTCTATTCTTTATGCTCTCTCTTTTCTCCCTCATTCTGCATTACATGTCCTCTCTTCAAAAGATCTTTCCTAATGAATCACCAAACCCAAACAACAAATTGCTCCAAGAAACTTTCTGATCACAATTTTTAGCTCCATCATCTCTGCTTCTACTTTTTAATGAAATTTCACTCATGCATCCTGTTTGGTCATGCTTCACCTAAAACTTTTAGACTCGAAGCAGTCCACCAGATTTTTAACCGATGATTAACTCCAGCCGTAGTCTCATTTGCTACAACTATATCATCCACTAATTCACCAAGAGATAGCATTTGGATATATTCCTTGCAAGTCCCATCAAAAACTAGTGCAAAGATGTAAGGACTTGAAGTATAACATTGGGTGCAACATTATTCTCAGACTCATGACTGTTCCCTCATATATGCCTAAAATAAAAAAAAAGGATAAATTTCGAATTGAATGACTTCATATACCTTTATTTTTATGGATATTGGCAGGAACTTCGTCAGCAGGAGTCGGATAAGCCAATGCCTGAAGTAACAGGTAACAGTAGAATATTATGGAAAGAAATATAACAGATAATGATAAGAACTGAAAATAACATATTCCATGTGAGAAGAAATCTTGTGCTAATGATTCATTCCAGTATATAGCTTATTTCTGTAGGTGGACCAATGGATGGCTGAGTTACCCACCACATTTTCACAAGTAATCTACAAATCCATAGACAATTGTTTACAAATTGTAACGAAAATTCACAATCTCTAAACAGTTCCAAAACGAATAACTCCTCATAGAACTAATTTGTTGCCAAAAACCCACCTTCTCCAAATATGCATTAGGAGGCGAAAGAAATAAAAGAGAGAAGGAAATACCTGGAAACCGACGCAAAACGGGAATTCAACATTTTTATCAGACTGGAAGCTTGAAGAATCTTTGTTATCTAAGTAAACAGAGTAACCAACACAAGCATACTTGAAATCTTTAAGAGTGCGGCCTTCCTTGGAAGCTTCCAACCGAGATTGCCCAATTAGGAAGCTAGGTACTACCACAAGCTTCATTTAGTACATGTATTTTTGTCCCAAAATTTAAGAAATAAATCCAATAGAATCAAAGGGAACATAAGAAACCAGAATAATAAGAACAAAAGAAACAAAGAAAGTGAGATTGAGAGAGAGACCTTGTGGGAGAGTTCTAGGGATGCCAGCGCAGGTGGGATTTTGGGACTTGGATTTAAGAGCAGAAGAGTAGTAAAGGCATCCTTTGCATGACTTCACTTTGCTCTGGACCTTGTATTCTTGGCTTGGATTGTTAGGGTTAGCAGCATTGGAATTAGGGTTTTGATTTTGTGTTTCGCTTTTTGCGTCTTCTCTGTTCATCTTTCTACTTCCTACTTCCTCCTTCCTACTCTAAGAGGCGTTTGGTCTGTTGATCTTCCTACTTCCTTCCTACTTGCGATGTGGTTTGCTAAATGAAATAGATAAAGAATGAAAAATGTTTTTTTTGGCGAAGAAACACACCACTTAACAAAAGCGTGAAATCCCTTATAAACACACACCACACACAATGCAAGTGATGTGGGATGGTAGAAACTCACACACATACGCAACACACAAGCATGCAAGAAAACAAATGCTTTGTCTACACGCAGCACATACCACACACAAATGCACGACATATGTTTTTTTTTTGTTCAGTGAAGGAACACACCACTTAACAAAACCATAGTGATTTTGTGAAATCCCTTATAAACACACACACCACACACAATGCAAGCGATGTGGGACGGTAGAAAACCCACATATATATGCAACACACATGTATGCAAGAAAGCAAATGCTTTATCTACACACACTTACACAGCACACATCACACACAAATGATGTATTTTGAAAGAATATAAAATAGGTAAAATATGTATTATATTATTTGATTGGTGAAATGAAATAATTATTTTGAGTATTTTTTTTTTGTTTGATTTGAGATAAGAGTAAGGTAAGAATAGGATTAAGATGATCAAAATATCTTCCTAATATAAATTTATTAAAATTGAATATAATTTTATTCTCATTTTGATATTTATTAAATGACCCTTGTATTTAAATTTTAATTATGAAAATGCCCTCTTCCACACTAATCACAAAAACATATGCTGTTAGCAAAATTACTAAAATACCATTTTATCTTATTTTTTAAAATATATTTTGCCATCGCAATTACCAAAATACCCTTCAATATTAATCTTTGAAATTTGAATTTTATATTTGTAATTATCTAATTCACCATAGTGTTATGTGTTGCTATCAAACTTGAGTTTGTTACATTTTGTACGTGAAGTTGTTTGTTCAAAGGAATCTAAGAATCATATGAAGGCGATCTATGGACCATATTAATCAAAAATGGATTTTCTACTGAAATGACATTTGCAAAAATGAATTTAAAATAGTAATGAATGAGGTAAATTCAAATTTTGAGTCATATATATATTGCTAAAACGAATTAAAATTGTTAAGTCTCAGGCAAATTCAAATTTTGATTAACATTTATAAATATATATATATATATATTTAAAAACAGTAAAAAGTTCACATACATGGAATAGAAGTAATGTCATACAAGAACCACGAAAAAAACTACATTGACAAGAACTTTAATTCTATGTCCATCAAAGCATGCATAATTCTTGCCAATCCATGAGTAGCCTCCTGGTACTTCTTTCTATGCCATTCGTGCATCAATGGACATCTTCCCTTGCCTACCAATTGTTTACCTGACTTAATAATTTCATCTACAATTGCTTTTTGCACAATTTCCAAGTTCAAATGCAAATAAATACAATTTGTCATCTCTAATGGTATGTAAGAGAAAAGGAATCCATATACCAGTTCAACTAGTTCTAACAAATATGCAATTTATATGACTATATGCTGCTCTAAATTTGCCAAAATTTAAGAGTGCATGTAATCATAGGAAGCTCCTTTCTTGCAGTGCCTGCTTCAATGGAATTTACACACTCTCTGCCCTTTATAGGGCGACCACCACTGCCAAATGATGTCTGCCTACCCCAAGGCTTGATCCCACCATAACCAGAATCACCTCACAATAGTTATGGCGAGAGCAATCAAGAAAAGTGCAGGATTACAGCATCTTTGATGCATTACATGGATTAATTAGGAGAAATTAAGAGTACAACGGTACAAGCATAGGAATGAACATTCTATTATGCATCAATAGTAAACATCAAAATTCTTAGCTGTTAACAGGCTGCTTTGAAGCTGGCATTTTAGTACCACTATATCAAATTCAAAGGTTGAGCTTTCTAAATAAGCAAGCTCCATCATTGGTAGCTACATCATGTAACTCAACAAAAATGTGTTTATTGCAACAGTCAAATGCTTCATCCTCCAGCCTTTAAGAGAGAGTAAACAATATAACCCATGCCTGAGACAAAAACAACAGAATTCCTTCCAGTGTACTTGCATCATAATTGTACTCGGCAACTTCACTTTGGTCTCCTATACAAAATATCATCCAAAGTTTCTTTGATTCGGTTTCCAATTTTATTTAGATTCTTGGCGACACCTGATGCAACAATGCTTGCGTTCCTTTTAAACCTATATATTCAGTAATAAACAATTTATGATTCTGGTTTTTCTTTTTGATATTAAATATCAGGAAGAAACATAAAATAATTCATAACAGTTATCATATCAAGAATTTCCAAATCTCAATCAGTGCTTGCCTGTTATAGAACTCATCTCCTGTTGACTGTGTTGACCTGTGGGTTTGAGGTTGAGGAAGTGTGTGGCTATCTACAAGAGAGTAAATACAGTAAGCACTGTTAGAAACGAAGCAATATCTAACATTGAGATTTCTCTCTCTCTATATGCCCATATTTTTCTATCTCTCCCTTTAAATACCATTATGTCCCTGTTTTTCTTCTGTTCTATCTCTATTCTTTATTCCTCTCTCTTTTCTACTTTATTTTGGATTACATATCATTCTGTATCAACAGAATGATACAGAGAACCACTATGAAGTCTAATCAAATGGAAAACCTAGCTACTAAAGATTCAGAATGTTAAAGGTAGATCCAAACAAACTCAATGACAAGAACTCTCTTGCAATTTCAACAATGATCTGATGGAGAAACTACCAAGAGACTCTCCATCCCGCACACACTCTCTTTCGTCTTAGAATAACTTCTGGAATAAAAGCTCAATATGTTGTCAATCAATTAGCATAGTTAGTTCCAAAACCTCACTGCTTTCCTCCCTTGAAGCATCTTCACCAGAACTTTAAAGTATCCATATAATTTCTACCCCAACCTGTAGTGTTCTCTAACCTACACCTCACTTTGATAAAGATTTGTCATCGCCACTTTCTCCTTCATATCCTTCTCTACTCTTTACCTATCATAAAAAAAAGGCAAAAGGAGAAAATGCTGGGATAAAGGAGCACTAAGGTGGCAAATAAAACCTCAATTACCCTAAGCCTAACCCAGTCTCATGCAACAATGAAGACGACACAGAAGAGATTGATAGAAATGTTCACTCTTCGTCAAATGGAAAGATCTAAATAATGAAGCGTGCACATAATGAAAATTTCTTCTTTCTGCTTTGCTGCTTCGTTCTAAGAAAATCATATAGATTAATAGTACCTGGGAACTTTTTACTTCGGACTTAAACTTTGACAAATTGGCTTCTTGAATCATCTCAGTCTACAGAAGTAAAACAAAGAAAGACTTAATATCAACAAGCTCACAACGAACATACATCATCAAGAAAACATCCAAAACATCAAACAGTATGACTGCAGAAATTAAAAAAAGACAGATCCTTGCCTTCTGCATTTCTGCCTTTGAAACAAAAGAATGGGATACATTCTCCAAGCTATCGTTTAACACTTCAGTGATTGCGGCTGTTATGGCTTCCGCTTGTTTTGATGGCACTCCTTGCGCTTCCAAACTTCGAACCTGTGAATGTTAAAATAAGCAAAAATTAACAAAGAGACCAGAAATTCCATTTCTAAATTTTTCAGAAAGAAAATTCTCTTTAGTTGTAGAAATACACTGATAAAAATGACAATAAATAAATAAATAAAACCCGAAGTTTTGAGGGGAAAAAAAAACAAATCTCAGTCCAATTAAAGAGTAATACCTAAAAGAACTAATCAGGAAACAAACTCGAATTCATTTTCCTAATTACAAAAAAACAAATTGTTCGCGTTCTTCTATAGTCCTCAATTTTCTCCGCAATTAAACAGGAAATTATGGGAAAATAATGTGAAAAATAAAGGGAAAAGGGAAAGAAGTACCAGAGCCAATGTATCGACGAGAAATGCACGCTTTCCATTGGACTTAACGAGTTGAGAAATCTGCCGGTGTCCAATCCTGTTAACAACGGAACTCGAATACGCATTAAACCCTAATTGAACCACGCGCTTATACGCGCTCATATTTTCCTTCGAATCTAAAGAAGGAAAAAATC
The DNA here is from genome assembly GCA_031772115.1 of Heritiera littoralis. Classification (NCBI taxonomy): domain Eukaryota; kingdom Viridiplantae; phylum Streptophyta; class Magnoliopsida; order Malvales; family Malvaceae; genus Heritiera; species Heritiera littoralis. The sequence continues at coordinate 1,847,779 of JAPDPK010000130.1, read as the reverse complement.
CGCTACACGAAAAAGAGGAAAAAAGGAAATTTCCAAATTGGCTACAAATAAAAGGAGCAAAACTCGATCATTAGCGTCGGTGAAGAGAGCGATCGAAGGAACAGGAAGAAACCAATAACAAAAAAAAGGAAGAAGAGATTAATCAGATTCTTATGTTTGCTTATTCCTTATTTCTTTTCTTTCTTTCTCAAAGGCAATGAGAGGCGGCGAAACAAGCGGATTTATGGGAAGGTTGGAATTTGTCGTTCAAAATTCAAACACTTTGGGATTATAAAAGTTAGTGTTTTTTTTTTTAGCAGAGAAAAAAAAGATGGACAAGGGGAATAGCGGGTAATTTGGAATAATCCACGGTTGTTTCGTATTTATTTGACGTAAAACATAAATATTTTATATTAAATTTTGCAATAAAAATTATTTATAGTTTGTGTTTATTTCATACCTGTTTTATATAAAATGAAAAATTTTTATATAAAATGTTTTTATGTATACTGTAAAAATATAAATTTTTATTGTATTTTTAATGTCTGTGTATACACATTAAATTTTATTAAATTAAATTGTGTCGTATGTTAATGTCCCTATCGTGTTCAATATTACAGGTCACTATTACGTGTTTCTTGTTGCCTTGGGGCTTTGTATTCGCTTGGGTTTTGCTTGTCCGAAACGTATTCTTTGCTCTCATGTGAGAGTCAACGGATCGGGTTGTGAACGGGTTTTTTTCATTAAAATTTATTTCATTATATTTATTTTTTTTAAAAAATATTTTAAATTTAATATATAAAAATTTAAATAATAATACTCTCAGAGTAAGTAAATTATTACAAACAATACTCACATAATAAAATAAAGATAATTATTTCATATTCCACCAATAAAATTTTTTTTCTCCACAAATGAGATTAGAATAATGACATATTTTATTTTATTTATTATTATTTTTAAATATTTATGGACATATGTCATAATCTTAACACTACTTGTGAAATAAAAAAACTCCAACAACAATGTATGAAATAATTATCTATAAAAAAATAAATATCTGAATTATAAAAAGTAGAGGTTCTAAAATTAATCAGTAAATATAAACCAATAACTCTAAAAATTTATAATGTAATTGTTCAAATAAAAGATCAAAATTTTCATCTAATTTTGATAAAATTAAAATCACTTCTGTCACATTCTCATCTTGTTGTCTTTTTTGTCATCAAGAATAAGAAAAGAAAAGAAAAACCATACTTTTTTTTACAACTATTTAATAGGAAAAAAATTTGTGCACCCGACTATTTGATTCTGATTAATACCATATCCTTTATAAGAAATTCAATTCAAATCCCCTTTCTTCAAATAAAAAAAGGAAAAACCATGCATGCTTATGCTCTTAATTTTAACCCACTATGCATTAAGAGGCAACACCTCAAAGGCTAAACTAAAACACAATGGTTTTTTTTTTTTTATGGATTAATTTGGAGAATTAAGAATACAAGCATAGAAATAACTTCCATCCATATCATCAATGTAAAACATCAAAATTCTTAACAGTTAGCAGGCTGCCTTGGAGCTGGCTGTGCGGTTAGTACTACTATATCAAATTTAAAGTTGAGCTTTCTATATAAACAAGCTCCATCTACTAAATTTACTCAACAAAAATGTGTTTTTTATAACAGTCAAATGCTTCATCCTCCAGCCTTTAAAAGAGAATAAACAGTTTAACTCATTGAATTCCTTTTAAGTGTACTCACATCATATTTGCACTCAGAAATCTCACTTTGGTCGCCCGTGCAGAATGTCATCCAGAGTTTCTTTGATTTGGTTTCCAATTTTATTTAGATTCTTTGCAACACCTGATGCAGCAATCCCTGCGTTCCTTTTAAACCTGTATATACAGTAACCAACGACTTATGATTCTGGTTTCTCTTTCTGAAAATACATATCAGGAAGCAATGTAAAATAATCCATGATAGTTATCGTGTCAAGAATTTCCAAATCTCAATTGGTGCTTGCCTGTTATAGAACTTGTCTCCTGTTGACTGTGTTGACGTGTGGGTTTGAGGTTGTGGCTGAGGAAGTGTGTGGCTATCTACAAGACAGCAAATACAGTAAACACTTTATTAAAAACGAACCAAAATCTAGCATTGAGATTTCCCTCTCTCTATTCGCCCCTATTTTTCTATTTTCCCCTTAAATTCCGCTATTTTCCCTGTTTTTCTTCTGTTCTATCTCTATTCTTTATGCTCTCTCTTTTCTCCCTCATTCTGCATTACATGTCCTCTCTTCAAAAGATCTTTCCTAATGAATCACCAAACCCAAACAACAAATTGCTCCAAGAAACTTTCTGATCACAATTTTTAGCTCCATCATCTCTGCTTCTACTTTTTAATGAAATTTCACTCATGCATCCTGTTTGGTCATGCTTCACCTAAAACTTTTAGACTCGAAGCAGTCCACCAGATTTTTAACCGATGATTAACTCCAGCCGTAGTCTCATTTGCTACAACTATATCATCCACTAATTCACCAAGAGATAGCATTTGGATATATTCCTTGCAAGTCCCATCAAAAACTAGTGCAAAGATGTAAGGACTTGAAGTATAACATTGGGTGCAACATTATTCTCAGACTCATGACTGTTCCCTCATATATGCCTAAAATAAAAAAAAAGGATAAATTTCGAATTGAATGACTTCATATACCTTTATTTTTATGGATATTGGCAGGAACTTCGTCAGCAGGAGTCGGATAAGCCAATGCCTGAAGTAACAGGTAACAGTAGAATATTATGGAAAGAAATATAACAGATAATGATAAGAACTGAAAATAACATATTCCATGTGAGAAGAAATCTTGTGCTAATGATTCATTCCAGTATATAGCTTATTTCTGTAGGTGGACCAATGGATGGCTGAGTTACCCACCACATTTTCACAAGTAATCTACAAATCCATAGACAATTGTTTACAAATTGTAACGAAAATTCACAATCTCTAAACAGTTCCAAAACGAATAACTCCTCATAGAACTAATTTGTTGCCAAAAACCCACCTTCTCCAAATATGCATTAGGAGGCGAAAGAAATAAAAGAGAGAAGGAAATACCTGGAAACCGACGCAAAACGGGAATTCAACATTTTTATCAGACTGGAAGCTTGAAGAATCTTTGTTATCTAAGTAAACAGAGTAACCAACACAAGCATACTTGAAATCTTTAAGAGTGCGGCCTTCCTTGGAAGCTTCCAACCGAGATTGCCCAATTAGGAAGCTAGGTACTACCACAAGCTTCATTTAGTACATGTATTTTTGTCCCAAAATTTAAGAAATAAATCCAATAGAATCAAAGGGAACATAAGAAACCAGAATAATAAGAACAAAAGAAACAAAGAAAGTGAGATTGAGAGAGAGACCTTGTGGGAGAGTTCTAGGGATGCCAGCGCAGGTGGGATTTTGGGACTTGGATTTAAGAGCAGAAGAGTAGTAAAGGCATCCTTTGCATGACTTCACTTTGCTCTGGACCTTGTATTCTTGGCTTGGATTGTTAGGGTTAGCAGCATTGGAATTAGGGTTTTGATTTTGTGTTTCGCTTTTTGCGTCTTCTCTGTTCATCTTTCTACTTCCTACTTCCTACTTCCTCCTTCCTACTCTAAGAGGCGTTTGGTCTGTTGATCTTCCTACTTCCTTCCTACTTGCGATGTGGTTTGCTAAATGAAATAGATAAAGAATGAAAAATGTTTTTTTTGGCGAAGAAACACACCACTTAACAAAAGCGTGAAATCCCTTATAAACACACACCACACACAATGCAAGTGATGTGGGATGGTAGAAACTCACACACATACGCAACACACAAGCATGCAAGAAAACAAATGCTTTGTCTACACGCAGCACATACCACACACAAATGCACGACATATGTTTTTTTTTTGTTCAGTGAAGGAACACACCACTTAACAAAACCATAGTGATTTTGTGAAATCCCTTATAAACACACACACCACACACAATGCAAGCGATGTGGGACGGTAGAAAACCCACACATATATGCAACACACATGTATGCAAGAAAGCAAATGCTTTATCTACACACACTTACACAACACACATCACACACAAATGATGTATTTTGAAAGAATATAAAATAGGTAAAATATGTATTATATTATTTGATTGGTGAAATGAAATAATTATTTTGAGTATTTTTTTTATGTCTGTGTATACACATTAAATTTTATTAAATTATAATTGTGTTCGTATGTTAATGTCCTGTCGTGTTCAATATTACAGGTCACTATTACGTGTTTCTTGTTGCCTTGGGGCTTTGTATTCGCTTTGGGTTTTGCTTGTCCGAAACGTATTCTTTGCTCTCATGTGAGAGTCAACGGATCGGGTTGTGGAACGGGTTTTTTTCATTAAAATTTATTTCATTATATTTATTTTTTTAAAAAATATTTTTAATTTAATATATAAAAATTTAAATAATAATACTCTCAGAGTAAGTAAATTATTACAAACAATACTCACATAATAAAATAAAGATAATTATTTCATATACCACCAATAAAATTTTTTTTCTCCACAAATGAGATTAGAATAATGACATATTTTATTTTATTTATTTATTATTTTTAAATATTTTTATTGGACATATGTCATAATCTTAACACTACTTGTGAAATAAAAAAACTCCAACAACAATGTATGAAATAATTATCTATAAAATAAATAAATATCTGAATTATAAAAAGTAGAGGTTCTAAAATTATCAGTAAATATAAACCAATAACTCTAAAAATTTATAATGTAATTGTTCAAATAAAAGATCAAAATTTTCATCTAATTTTGATAAAATTAAAATCACTTCTGTCACATTCTCATCTTGTTTGTCTTTTATTTGTCATCAAGAATAAGAAAAGAAAAGAAAAACCAATACTTTTTTTTACAACTATTTAATAGGAAAAAAATTTGTGCACCCGACTATTTGATTCTGATTAATACCATATCCTTTATAAGAAATTCAATTCAAATCCCCTTTCTTCAAATAAAAAAAGGAAAAACCATGCATGCTTATGCTCTTAATTTTAACCCGACTATGCATTAAGAGGCAAACACCTCAAAGGCTAAACTAAAACACAATGGTTTTTTTTTTTTTTATGGATTAATTTGGAGAATTAAGAATACAAGCATAGAAATGAACATTCCATCATGCATCAATGGTAAACATCAAAATTCTTAACAGTTAGCAGGCTGCCTTGGAGCTGGCTGTGCGGTTAGTACTACTATATCAAATTTAAAGTTGAGCTTTCTATATAAACAAGCTCCATCTACTAAATTTACTCAACAAAAATGTGTTTATTATAACAGTCAAATGCTTCATCCTCCAGCCTTTAAAAGAGAATAAACAGTTTAACTCATTGAATTCCTTTTAAGTGTACTCACATCATATTTGCACTCAGAAATCTCACTTTGGTCGCCCGTGCAGAATGTCATCCAGAGTTTCTTTGATTTGGTTTCCAATTTTATTTAGATTCTTTGCAACACCTGATGCAGCAATCCCTGCGTTCCTTTTAAACCTGTATATACAGTAACCAACGACTTATGATTCTGGTTTCTCTTTCTGAAAATACATATCAGGAAGCAATGTAAAATAATCCATGATAGTTATCGTGTCAAGAATTTCCAAATCTCAATTGGTGCTTGCCTGTTATAGAACTTGTCTCCTGTTGACTGTGTTGACGTGTGGGTTTGAGGTTGTGGCTGAGGAAGTGTGTGGCTATCTACAAGACAGCAAATACAGTAAACACTTTATTAAAAACGAACCAAAATCTAGCATTGAGATTTCCCTCTCTCTATTCGCCCCTATTTTTCTATTTTCCCCTTAAATTCCGCTATTTTCCCTGTTTTTCTTCTGTTCTATCTCTATTCTTTATGCTCTCTCTTTTCTCCCTCATTCTGCATTACATGTCCTCTCTTCAAAAGATCTTTCCTAATGAATCACCAAACCCAAACAACAAATTGCTCCAAGAAACTTTCTGATCACAATTTTTAGCTCCATCATCTCTGCTTCTACTTTTTAATGAAATTTCACTCATGCATCCTGTTTGGTCATGCTTCACCTAAAACTTTTAGACTCGAAGCAGTCCACCAGATTTTTAACCGATGATTAACTCCAGCCGTAGTCTCATTTGCTACAACTATATCATCCACTAATTCACCAAGAGATAGCATTTGGATATATTCCTTGCAAGTCCCATCAAAAACTAGTGCAAAGATGTAAGGACTTGAAGTATAACATTGGGTGCAACATTATTCTCAGACTCATGACTGTTCCCTCATATATGCCTAAAATAAAAAAAAAGGATAAATTTCGAATTGAATGACTTCATATACCTTTATTTTTATGGATATTGGCAGGAACTTCGTCAGCAGGAGTCGGATAAGCCAATGCCTGAAGTAACAGGTAACAGTAGAATATTATGGAAAGAAATATAACAGATAATGATAAGAACTGAAAATAACATATTCCATGTGAGAAGAAATCTTGTGCTAATGATTCATTCCAGTATATAGCTTATTTCTGTAGGTGGACCAATGGATGGCTGAGTTACCCACCACATTTTCACAAGTAATCTACAAATCCATAGACAATTGTTTACAAATTGTAACGAAAATTCACAATCTCTAAACAGTTCCAAAACGAATAACTCCTCATAGAACTAATTTGTTGCCAAAAACCCACCTTCTCCAAATATGCATTAGGAGGCGAAAGAAATAAAAGAGAGAAGGAAATACCTGGAAACCGACGCAAAACGGGAATTCAACATTTTTATCAGACTGGAAGCTTGAAGAATCTTTGTTATCTAAGTAAACAGAGTAACCAACACAAGCATACTTGAAATCTTTAAGAGTGCGGCCTTCCTTGGAAGCTTCCAACCGAGATTGCCCAATTAGGAAGCTAGGTACTACCACAAGCTTCATTTAGTACATGTATTTTTGTCCCAAAATTTAAGAAATAAATCCAATAGAATCAAAGGGAACATAAGAAACCAGAATAATAAGAACAAAAGAAACAAAGAAAGTGAGATTGAGAGAGAGACCTTGTGGGAGAGTTCTAGGGATGCCAGCGCAGGTGGGATTTTGGGACTTGGATTTAAGAGCAGAAGAGTAGTAAAGGCATCCTTTGCATGACTTCACTTTGCTCTGGACCTTGTATTCTTGGCTTGGATTGTTAGGGTTAGCAGCATTGGAATTAGGGTTTTGATTTTGTGTTTCGCTTTTTGCGTCTTCTCTGTTCATCTTTCTACTTCCTACTTCCTCCTTCCTACTCTAAGAGGCGTTTGGTCTGTTGATCTTCCTACTTCCTTCCTACTTGCGATGTGGTTTGCTAAATGAAATAGATAAAGAATGAAAAATGTTTTTTTTGGCGAAGAAACACACCACTTAACAAAAGCGTGAAATCCCTTATAAACACACACCACACACAATGCAAGTGATGTGGGATGGTAGAAACTCACACACATACGCAACACACAAACATGCAAGAAAACAAATGCTTTGTCTACACGCAGCACATACCACACACAAATGCACGACATATGTTTTTTTTTTGTTCAGTGAAGGAACACACCACTTAACAAAACCATAGTGATTTTGTGAAATCCCTTATAAACACACACACCACACACAATGCAAGCGATGTGGGACGGTAGAAAACCCACACATATATGCAACACACATGTATGCAAGAAAGCAAATGCTTTGTCTACACACACTTACACAGCACACATCACACACAAATGATGTATTTTGAAAGAATATAAAATAGGTAAAATATGTATTATATTGTTTGATTGGGGAAATGAAATAATTATTTTGAGTATTTTTTTTTGTTTGATTTGAGATAAGAGTAAGGTAGGAATAGGATTAAGATGATCAAAATACCTTCCTAATATAAATTTATTAAAATTGAATATAATTTTATTCTCATTTTGATATTTATTAAATAACCCTTGTATTTAAATTTTAATTATGAAAATGCCCTCTTCCACACTAATCACAAAAACATATGCTGTTAGCAAAATTACTAAAATACCATTTTATCTTATTTTTTAAAATATATTTTGCCATCGCAATTACCAAAATACCCTTCAATATTAATCTTTGAAATTTGAATTTTATATTTGTAATTATCTAATTCACCATAGTGTTATGTGTTGCTATCAAACTTGAGTTTGTTACATTTTGTACGCGAAGTTGTTTGTTCAAAGGAATCTAAGAATCATATGAAGGCGATCTATGGACCATATTAATCAAAAATGGATTTTCTACTGAAATGACATTTGCTAAAATGAATTTAAAATAGTAATGAATGAGGTAAATTCAAATTTTGAGTCATATATATATTGCTAAAACGAATTAAAATTGTTAAGTCTCAGGCAAATTCAAATTTTGATTAACATTTATAAATATATATATATATATATATTTAAAAACAGTAAAAAGTTCACATACATGGAATAGAAGTAATGTCATACAAGAACCACGAAAAAAACTACATTGACAAGAACTTTAATTCTATGTCCATCAAAGCATGCATAATTCTTGCCAATCCATGAGTAGCCTCCTGGTACTTCTTTCTATGCCATTCGTGCATCAATGGACATCTTCCCTTGCCTACCAATTGTTTACCTGACTTAATAATTTCATCTACAATTGCTTTTTGCACAATTTCCAAGTTCAAATGCAAATAAATACAATTTGTCATCTCTAATGGCATGTAAGAGAAAAGGAATCCATATACCAGTTCAACTAGTTCTAACAAATATGCAATTTATATGACTATGCACTCTTAAGATAAAGAAAAGAGATGTTTTTGCCCCTAAACCTACATTACACAACAGAGAGAATTTCTATTACAGCTTCAATTTTTGTTCTTTACAAAATGGTTTCCAAGTTATCAAACAGGCAATGCACATGGTGAAGAATCACAAGCTCAAAAGAAGAGTACATCAAGTATCAATCCAAGTCAGCTAACGGTGCTGCAGTAGCAGGTAAGATCAAAAGGGTTTCTTGGTTCCTTAAACCTGCACACGGTTGCTAGAAATTCTTTCTTGGCTCATTGATAATACCTGTAAAGCTCAATTGATTCTCTAACAGAGACATAAACAAGGTAAATGTTGATTCCATTTAAACATGATATTACATCCTAGTCAAGCAGATGGCATTCACATTCCCAGCAAATTCTTACAGTTGAAAGAGGAGTTCTGATGGAGGATGGAAGGATCTTAATTTTTTCCTTCGAATTCCATTCTCCATCAGGTTCTTAAGCTAATAATCAAGCAAAGCATTGATCACAACATCTAACATAAGCTCTTTAAAGCCTGTCAGGGGCACAAATATAACATATCACACATGTTTTTGCTGACCAAACTAAAATGTTACAGTTTAGAAAAAGTTTTTTAACTAAACAGAAAATATACCTCAAGTGGAAGGAAAAGTTCCAGTTGAATCATACTTTGAAGAAACTAGGATGTAGGAACCACATAATACCCCCTTCATTCACAAAACCATAATCATAAACGGTTGGCAATAAGAAGCATTTTCTTACTTAAATAGAAAAACTGTTGGCAAAAGTGTCTCTCTATCTCTGCTTACCCCTTCATTCACAAAACCATAAATAATTATAAACAACTAATAAAATCATGTTTTGAAAAAAAAAAAAAAATCACAATTTAATAAAAAAAATTCACAGTTTGATAGAAGAGAGAATACAAAAGATCCAAACACAGTGTAATTAATCAAATCGCCCCTGATATTAATAATCAACAAAACGAATGTACAATCATATAGCACAAGAATAAGAAAGTTAAATCGGGTTGAACTGGAAGGGAAAAAATTGGAGAAGGTGGGCAAACCTTCTTGCTGGACGGACTAGTGCTGACCGAGAGATGGCGAGGGGTTTGAACAAGAATACTCTTGTTGGGTCGATGAATGGAGAAAAAAAGGAGCGGTTTGTCCCAAGCTTCATTATGAGGCAGGGATGAGAAAGGAGAATAGAAAACGAAGAAAGGAACAATGGAGGTAAGACTGTGACTATGGGGCTGTAAATTTCCAAAATCATCAATGGTACACTTGAAATCATCAAAAAAGAAAATAACGAGTCTCTTCAAAGAACTGATATTATGGAGCTGGTGGAACGCTAATTCTGAGGAAGCCGCCCCATTTTGCAACCAAATTGATGAAATTGAAGCTGAATAAACAAACTTTTCAACCCAACCAAACTACCCGTAAGATTTGATCACACCTACTGTCTTTGAATATCTTATATAGCATCTAACGTTGATAAGTTTCTAAGCTTTCATAAATAATTTGTGTTATTTTTTTTTTGAAATAATAATTAGTGTTATTTTGATTACATTATTTTAAACCCTTAAAAATTTATTTATAATAAAATAAAAATTTATAAACCGGTTGATATATAATAAATGTTGCGGACGTCTATTTTGTAAAAAAATTAGAGATATAAATTTATCACTTTTATAGATTTATTTCTTGTTTGTCTTTTGTTGTCATATCTGGCAAGATTGTCAGGTCTTTTTACAAACTTATTAAATTATTTTCAAAAAGAAAGCCAGAGCCGTCCAACCCCGTAGCCTATAGGCCATAGTTGAGCAATAAGCATGAGGCAATTTGGGCCACATTTTGTAATTCTAATTGGCTAAGATTACATTAACAGTCATCAGAATAGGTAGGAATTCGTCATTTCAGAGCTAAGCAACATTCCATTAGGGAAAAAAGGGTGGTAAACTACAAAAAGGGTTGACATGCATAAATCATCCAAAACCAAAAGATGATATATAGGGTCAGGAAATTTTCAAATGGAATTATACTGTATGCACAGACATAAACTACTATATGCTGCTCTAAATTTGCCAAAATTTAAGAGTGCATGTAATCATAGGAAGCTCCTTTCTTGCAGTGCCTGCTTCAATGGAATTTACACACTCTATGCCCTTTATAGGGCGACCACCAATGCCAAATGATGTCTGCCTACCCCAAGGCTTGATCCCACCATAACCAGAATCACCTCACAATAGTTATGGCTAGAGCAATCAAGAAAAGTGCAGGATTACAGCATCTTTGATGAATTACATGGATTAATTAGGAGAAATTAAGAGTACAACGGTACAAGCATAGGAATGAACATTCTATTATGCATCAATAGTAAACATCAAAATTCTTAGCTGTTAACAGGCTGCTTTGAAGCTGGCAGTTTAGTACCACTATATCAAATTCAAAGGTTGAGCTTTCTAAATAAGCAAGCTCCATCATTGGTAGCTACATCATGTAACTAAACAAAAATGTGTTTATTACAACAGTCAAATGCTTCATCCTCCAGCCTTTAAGAGAGAGTAAACAATATAACCCATGGCTGAGACAAAAACAACAGAATTCCTTCTCAGTGTACTTGCATCATAATTGTACTCGGCAACTTCACTTTGGTCTCCTATACAAAATATCATCCAAAGTTTCTTTGATTCGGTTTCCAATTTTATTTAGATTCTTGGCGACACCTGATGCAACAACGCTTGCGTTCCTTTTAAACCTATATATTCAGTAATAAACAATTTATGATTCTGGTTTTTCTTTTTGATAATAAATATCAGGAAGAAACATAAAATAATTCATAACAGTTATCATATCAAGAATTTCCAAATCTCAATCAGTGCTTGCCTGTTATAGAACTCATCTCCTGTTGACTGTGTTGACCTGTGGGTTTGAGGTTGAGGAAGTGTGTGGCTATCTACAAGAGAGTAAATACAGTAAGCACTGTTAGAAACGAACCAATATCTAAGATTGAGATTTCTCTCTCTCTATATGCCCATATTTTTCTATCTCTCCCTTTAAATACCATTATGTCCCTGTTTTTCTTCTGTTCTATCTCTATTCTTTATTCCTCTCTCTTTTCGACTTTATTTTGGATTACATATCCTCCCTTCAGAAGATCTTTCCTAATGAATCACCAAAACCAAACAACAAATTGCTCCAAGAAACTTTCTGATCACTATTTTTAACTCCATCTCTGCTTCTACTTTTTAATGAAATTGCACTCATGCGTCCTGTTTGGTCATGCTTCATCTAAAATTTTAGACTCAAGTAGTCCACCAAAATTCTAACCGATGATTAACTCCAGCCTCATCTCATCAGATACGACTATATCATCCACGAATGACATTCACCAACAGATATCATTTGGGCATATTCTTTGCAGGTCCCATCAAGAACTAGATCAAAGTGGTAAGGACTTGAAGTATAACATTGGTGTAACATTATTCTCGGGCTCATGAATGTTCCCCCGTATATGTCTAAAATAAAAAAGACAAAAAATAATAATAAACGAACTGGATGTCTTCATATACCTTTATTTTTATGGATATTGGTAGGAACATGGTCAGCAGAAGTAGTTGTTCTATCCAACAACACCTGAAGCAACAGGTAACCATAGCAGAATATTATGGAAAGAAATATAACAGACATAAAGATAAGAGCTGAAAATAACATATTCCATGTGGGAAGAAATCTGGTGCTCATGATTCATTCCAGTCTTTAGGAAAATGTAGATTATTTTTGTAGGTGCACCAATGGATAATTGAGTCACAAACCACATATTCACAAGTAATCTATAAAGCATATGAAATGAAAGCAAACTAACCAACATAAGTAATTTGAATTCATAAATTATCATGGAGATTGAGAATTTATTTCCTTCACGTGGAATCCTAAATCTTTTGAACATAGTTATTCATGTGGCATCAAACAAATCCATAGACAATAGACTAAAAATTTGTAACGAAAATTCACAATCTCCAAACAATTCCAAAACAAATGACTCCCTATACAACTAATTTGTTCCCAAAACCCTACAATCTCCAAATGACCATTAGGAGGAGAAAGAAATAAAAGAGAGAAGGAAATACCTCGAGACCGACACAGAAGGGCAATTCAGCATGTTTATCAGACTGAAGGGTTGAAGAATCTTTGTTATCTAAGTAAACCGAGTAACCGACACAAGCATACTTGAAATCTTTAAAAGTGCGGCCTTCCTTGGAAGCTTCCAACTCGGATTCCCCAATTATGTAGCTAGGTACTACAACAAGCTTCATTTAGTACATTTTTTTTTTCAAAATTTAAGAAATAAATCCAATCGAATCAAAGCAATCAAAGGGAACATAAGAAACCAGAATAATAAGAACAAGAGAAATACAGAAAGTGAGATTGAGAGAAAGAGAGACCTTGGTGGAGAGTTCTAGGGATGCCAACGCAGGTGGGATTTTGGGAATTGGATTTAAGAGCGGAAGAGTAATAAAGGCATCCCTTGCAAGACTTCCCTTTGCCCTTGTAACCTTGGCTTGGATTGCTAGGGTTAGCAGCGTTGGAATTAGGGTTCTCATTTTGGGTTTCGCTCTTCGCCTCTTCTTTGTTCATCTTCCTACCCTTAGATTCGATTACTCTGAGCTGATTGCCTCTTAATTTTGGGTTCTCTTCGCTTCGCCCTCTTTTTCGTTTTTCAGCCACTTGTCTGAATGTCTCTGTACTTCTTTTACAAAAGGTGAACAAACGTGAAAGAATTATTTCACCCTTTTACGTCCCGTGGGGTGTAGAAATTTCATCCGCGGAATTGAGGGATTGTTAGGAGAACCGATTATTTGTGAACGTAATTCTCATAGGGAAAAATATAAAAATTTTGCATTAATATGTCAAAATTAAAATAATATTTTTAAATTTTGTCATAATCGTAAATAAATTTTATCAATTTGCATGTCCAGCAAAATTACTAAGTTAATTATAAGCCTAAAAAAGAGAGCAATCTAATGCTCAAAGCTTTCATTTTGTAGGGTTTAAGAAAGATTATTATATGCATTTTTTGCTTGAACCTGTGAATTTTAGATTAAAAACAACTACGTTATCGTTACAACAAAATCGAGTCTAATAAGACATTTTTCAAAATAAGTCCAGACCAGATGGCACAAGCCGTCCAACCCTATAGGCCATAGCCACAGTTCAGCAGTAGCCATGTTGTAATTTAAGCCATAATTTCCAACTCCAAGTATCGAACATCCTATTAACAGACGTTAGAGTAGGAAGGAAATTATCATTCAAGAGTTAAGACGACATTCCATTGGGCAATGTAAGAGAAAGAAGAGATGGTAAACTACAAGAAGGTTTAAATCATCCAAAACCGAAAGACTGTCAGGAAATTTTCAAATGAAATTATACTGTACACATATGTAGCTAATCTATGCTGGCTCTGAATTTGCCAAAATTTAAGTGTGCATGTAATCACAGGAAGCCCCTTTCTTGCAGTGCCCGTTTTCATGGTATTTGCACACTCTCTGCCCTTTAAAAGGCGACCTCGAAGAACCACCTCCACTGCCAAATGATGACTGCCTACTCCACGGCTTGACCCCACCATAACCAGAATCACCACCACCCTGAGCGCTCCTATCCCTTAGATTCAAGAACTTGTCTCCGTGATTCTGTTCGCTTCCCCACATGCCTGAACTTCCGGAGGGTGCCACGTAACCAGGATTTGCACTACCTGGTGCTGCCCCTTGCCCTGGTGCAACCCATCCAGAGCTCGGGTTAACAACGGCAGGCCCTTGGCCAGGTGGTGCCCACCCTTGCATTGCATTCCCAGGAGCAGTCCAACCTGAATTTGCATTCCCTGGCAGTTGTCCGTGGCCAGGTGCAGCCCAACTTGGATTTGGATTAATAGATGCTGAACCCTGAGTAGAAGGTCCCCAGTTAACATTTGCATTCGCAGGCACAGGTGCTCCCCATCCCATGTTTTGATTCCCGGACATCGGACCCCAACCCGTGTTCAGATTTCCTGGTGCTTGTCTCAGGGCAGTACCTTGGTTATCTGCAACAGCCATACCCCAAGGTAGATTGGGTGGAGCAGGAAGCTGAACATTTGACTGAACTGGAACAGGAGGCCTCCAAGAATCTGATGCCAGCATAGTCGGTTGGCCAGGAGTAGGAAAACCCCCAACAGGATTTCCTGCACTGAAAGGAGAAGAATTTTGACTAGATTGTGAGGCGTCATTCCAGTGACCATAAGCTGCAGGTTGGGTGGGTATGGCAAGCGAGGGATTTAGCTCTAGCTTCTGAGCTGAAGCATTTCCCCATACTTGAGTTCCAGCTGCAGATATAGAGGATGCAGCAACTGCTTCTTGCCTTGGGACTGAGGCAGAACCCCATCCATGAGTTTCAACAGAAGGATTATGAGAAGTCACAGATTGAACCAAATTCTGAAGAGATACACCTGCATTTTTCATATCAGTACCTGAATTAATTGAAGCCTGAGCATTGACCTGTGTCCTGTGTGATTCACCTGACACCATCGGATGAGAATGAACTACAGGAGCAGCTGGGCTTCCACTCTCTGGAACAGCAGTAGGGTGTTGCAGCCCTGAGGTACCTCCTCGGAATGGGTTAGCTACCGAAAGAGAACCTGATGATTGAACAGGAGTAGGTGACCATTTGCTTTCAAATACTTGTCCCTTTGTCCCACCAGTGGGATTTTGGTTTGGAGTGGGAGAAGGTAGATTTGTGGCAGAGCTCCATGCATCTTGAGAATACTTCGGGATCTCAAGTGAAGATGATGCAGGTCTGACTGTGGAAGAACTGACTTCAGTTTGAGATTTCCAACTTTCTCCAGCAGATTGGCCCAAGGGACCCAAAGAACGTTGAGGACTCCAAGCAACTTGATTCTGATCAAACCTTGATCTTTCTCCAACTTGACTTTCCATTCCTTGTTTCAAGGTTCCTCCAGGAGAATTCCCATACAAGGCCATTTGAGCCTTTAGAAAGCTATTATCTGCTACTGGAGGTTCTTTCTGAAACCTTCCAGCCAAGGCATCAGTCAAAAGTACAGAATCATCCTGCTTCTCATTAGTTCTCCAAATTTTTAATTCAGGAGGGAAATATCCAGTGTTGCTCCATTTCCGCAGCTGCACAATTGAAAATGGTCCTTGAACCTTGCCAGATGGATCCTGGTAATGCCAAATTTTCTCGGTTTCATTAATTTGAACAGTTGTTACTCCTGTGGATATAGGTGTAGGTGAAATTTCTGACACAACTTTCGAAGATGGTTCCTGCATTACAACAGAATGGGTATTCCTCGTGCCAATTTCTGAACTCAAAGCAGTTTTTGGCTTGTCCCAACTGTTTGGTTGTTGTGTTTCTCTCTCCCGACCTAGCTTCCATAAATTTTCATTCCCCATCTCACTAGCTCCTATAGAATCATCCCCTTTGCTCGTAAATCCTTTATTAGATAGATTCCTGCTTAAATCCCGACTCATGCTAGAATAATTTCTACTTCCATTCCAAGAATCACTAGAACTGAAACCTCCCTTCCGGGGAGAAATTGGCTCCCTCCCTCTTCTGCTAAAGCCACTACCTCTTGGCCTTGTATAGTTATCTGTATGAACCAAAAAATTTTCAAACTGAATGGCAGATAAGAGATATAAGAGAGGACACAAAAAAATTTCACAAGAAAAAAGGACCTTGTCTCTTTTCGTCTTCTCCTTCGTCATCTTCAGATTCATAACTAGGATCCATGTTGGGGTCTACATGAATCTCTGGAATCTCCTCTAATCTACGCTGCCGCTCCTCGGGTGTCTTTAAAATCTGCAATTTCTCTACACATTCTCTAAGCGTGAACACAGGTTAAGGACTATATTGCACTTGTTGGAGACAAACAGGCGTTTTCATCAGAAAGAAATATATGATGCACATAGAAACTGTAGATGAATTCAGCAGACAACATGAATTCTAACCATACTTGGAATCAAAATTAAGTTATTTTACAAGTTCAATTCATCACTCAGCAATATCAAAGGCATTCTACAGCAGCTAAATTCATCAATTAGTACAATACATACAGAAAGCATCTTCAATTTTTTATTACAACAATGCAAACAATGATTTTTTTTTTCAGATTGCTCACAGAGTAAGGTAGTGCAAATTAGTACATTTTAGAGGCCAAAATCAAAGATGATGGACATAATTATCATATGAAAGGGAAAGTGAGAAGCCACGCCATAGAATATGTAGAGCATTAGTTTAGTAACTAAGCATGAATCCCACCACAATCTAACCTAATTCACAATACAATAGAGTGAAAAACAAGCACCAGATTATCATGTATTCAACACGAAAGATAGAGGTTGATGAGCATCGAGTTACAGCAAACTTCATATCATTCACAAATGACTTGGATTGTCAAAGAGTTTATCGTATATTGAATCTATCACTTCAAAAGAATAAGCAAGCTTGAAGTCACGTGGGAAATTATGTGTGCAAGAATTATTAGATCATTCGACACCATGTAGCCACATAAACATCCTTAACATCATGCATCATAACTATGAGGGAAAGGGAGGACAGGAAACAGAGGAAGCGGCTAAGGTTTCCATTCTTTGGATTGCTTAAAATCAATGAAGAAAAGGAAAGGACCAACCTTGTTTGATTAAAGAATGGAACTCTAAAAAAGTGATAATTTATTGTGTTCTTTTAGAATTATATACATTATAAATTATATTTCAATGTTATAAGAGCAATTTTTTCTGTATCAGCTATATCTCCCTTTCTTTTTAAAAGATGTTATGAACAAGGGTGAGGCAACCAGTTATCCTCCGTTCCCTTAATCCAGAAATTACACCCAAGCATCATATCAAATATGCTACAAATGTCAGAAGAATGTCAAACCATCGAAAATAACTGACAAGCATCCAACTGCAATTGAGGAGAATAATAGAACAGAAAATAAGAATTACAAAGCAAAGGATATTCCTTTCTACGTCCCTTTTCACTAGCCCGATCCCGTAAATGGCTGAGCCGCATTATCTCTGATTCCAACCACTGCAATATGATAACAGAGAAACTTAGATTATCCATTTTTAGTTAAAAAAAAAAAGGTCAACAGATACTGATATAAAAATCAAATTCAGGAATAAGAAAGAATGTGATCCCTTTTTGCATAGTATCCATATTTGGGAAATTATTTTTTTCAAATGCCTTTCTTTTTCATACACTGTATAATCAAGAGTACCCAACAGATAATGTTGTACATTATGCTTTTCAAGATTGCAGAACATACTAATTAGTGCACACACACAAACACACATGATAATCCTAGTCCAAAAGAAAGAAACTTACATCTTTGACTCTGACTGCCTGGATTGCCATTGCTTTTTCCTGTATATCACCCTGCACCAACCAATTAATCCTCTAAAAATGACTCCGAATGAGATTTAAGCGAAAAATAAAATATAACTATTAAATAGAATATGAAATGAGATATACTAAAGTGAAAATTACCACAGTTAGCCGGTTGATGAGTCCACACTTTATGCTCTGGCGTAGGCGCTTGCATTCATCCTAATATATAAAGCGACTTAGCACATTTTAAACAAGAAATAATAGTAATAATAAAAAAAAAAAAACCTGGCCAACAATATTCCAAAATATAACAAAAGCTCATAATACTGCTGATACGCTTTCTATTTTTTCCAAGTACAAGATAAATAGGTCTTCTGATTTTACAAGCAAAAAAATAAATTAAACAAGCCTCAAAGTGTCTAAAAAGTGAAGCCTCACTTTACTCAATTTTCTTCAGAACTCCCTTCATCAAAAGATGCAGATGGAAATCAACAAAAGGGAGAAATAATATGCAATTCCAAGTTCAGCTAACAATTACCTCAGTGAACTCTTGATTTGATATAATATCAATCGATATGACCTCTGTCTTATTCAAATTTAAAATCTCTAGTAGAAAATCGGTTGTTCTTTTGCCAACTCTATACGGTTCAGCAACTTTGCTTGTACCTGTAAAGAAATCATTAAATGCATTTACCAACTTATGAGATTTTGATACTTGCATGCTTAAGTCAAAAACAGGTGAAGATAGACAGTTATCCAAGTATTTACCAACAACTTGCACTAGCCTATACAAATCTTGCTTTTGACCAGCACCAGATATTCTTATTCTCACAAAAGAACCCACAACTTTGTCATGGAATGTTTCAGTATCTTCAATCAGATCCTCCATCAAATTTCGTCGCAAATAAATTAGATTGATATTATGCATATCAATAGCAGCATAATCATCTAAATTTGATTGAAGTCCCCTTGTATCACCCTTTTTACGTGTTTTACGTTTCTTATCTTTTCCAGTCTTTGTCAAAGCATCAGAGTTCCAATCAGACTCTAGTTGATTAGTTTCAGCATCAACAACACTCCCTTGAAGATCATCTGTCTGAGAATCTTCCTTTGTGAAAAAAATGTGAGGGTCAAGAAGATTTAACATTTCAATGTGCCCCACTCTCGGTTTCCCAAACAGATTCTTAAGCCTTGAGTCACAAATGACGTAAGATTTATTGCGACGATCTCGAAGTTTGTGCTTTTGAATGTAATCCAGTATAAGTTGACTTAGTTCCATTCGAGATAACACAGATTTGTCACCATTTCTCATGTGCACAACAACTTCCAAGAGCTCTTTTGATGCCCACTCAGCACTTTCATCTGTGGATGCCACTTCACCACCAGCTGTCATAGTGCTTGGTGAATCACCCGCCCTTGCACGTGACTTTGATTGACTCCTAGTTTTTCTTCGCTTAGAAACAGTTACCTCGGCATTCCCTGCAGAACTATCTGAGCCAGACCCTCCACCATCATTAAAACCATAGAGCTCATTTGGTGATTCCCATTTAGCAGCACGATATTCAGATCCTTTCCAGGGATTTTTAGCCAGAGCAAGTTCATCTGAAGTAATTGATAATCTCCTTTTTAAATCAATCCAGTAATCCTTGAATAAATATTCCCAGCTACTTTTGTCATCAAAATTTATTTGTGCCTGCAAAAGTAACAACAAAATATAATGGAGCAAGACAAAAAGAAGAATTTTCCAACAACCGAAAGCAATAGAAAGAGAAATAGAGATATTTGTGAAAATAAAGTGACTAACATACAGCCCTAAAACCCAAACAAGGAATGAATCAAATTTCATATGTGAATACAGCTATAAAATACTAATATATGACTTTTAAAATTTTTATTTACTCAATTAAACAGAAGCATAATAGATGTTGCTTGATTTCCTTTTTAGTTTGGCACAGCCTCTCTCAATCTGAAAGAATGTAGTATATGATGTTCTCCAATCCTGTCCACTTTCACCTTTGAGGAACTTAAGTAACTAAAAGCAGAAAGCATTGAAGATTACAACTGAAAACAATGCCAACAAGAAGGCAAGAGGTTTGTATAGAGTTTCTTAATGCAGCACAACAATTCAAAGACATTGATTATTTGTTCTCAAAGATTATGAAAAACATTTACAGCCCAAAGTTATGTAATGAAGAACAATACAGCTAAACAAACCATAACGAACAGACAAAATAGAAGTGAAGACAATAAAACCAAAGTAAATCACATAAATAAAACAAAGTCTAAAGAGACTGAATTAATTCATGATATTCACAGTGAACAAAAGCCCAAAGAATAGCAACAACAACCCCACCAATCACCCAAAGAAAAGAAAAAAATAGAGCTCAAGAATGATATTAATTAATTTGACATTATGAAAAAAAAAAAAGACCACTATGAATTGCACTGTTACATATTTACAACTGACCACACAGTCATAAGCCTATTTGCCCAAAAAACCATCAAGAGAAACTAACACATCAAACAGAATAGCTATAGCAAGAGCAATCCAGAAAAGTGCAGGAAGGTTTCAAATATCAGGCTTCCACTATCAAGTAAAACCATGGAACTATACTGCAAATACAAAAGACAAAAGCAGGAGCAATACATACTTAAGGTGCATATAAATAAAAACAAAATCCAGCTGTCAATGTTTCAACAAAGAACAAATAAAAAGCAAGATAGAAAACGTATAGAATATATACACAAAAAAAAAAGGAATGGTAAGAATACTATATCTCCATTTACCTGCTCATTCCTTTCAATCAACATGACAAGATTCATGCATGACTCACACAGTCCTTTGTTACCCCTAACACATAGGATGGTAGCATCTTTGATACATCCCTTGCATAAGGAAAAGGTACATGTGTAACACATATAATGGGCATTCTTCTTACAGTTACTGCACAGATGCCAACCTAATCCACAGAAAGAACATTACTCAAATTAGATAGTGATATAGGAGACAATATAATAGACCTTTTCAGAAAACATAAAAAAATAAAAATTGGTAACTGAAAAAAATTAAGCAAGACCATGAGCAAGAACATCCAAGAGAAAAATCAGACAACAGGTCAACTAAAAAATATTATGTCTGAAACACTATAGCAGAGAGTAACAGCAAAAAAGCAGTGACATAAATACAGGAAAACAAGAAGAAATTCAAGGAAGCATATTTCAAGATTCCCTAAGTGTGTGTACACCTTTGCACCTTGAAGGCTGGAATAAGCATACTTGCATCATCAAGAACTCTAGAACTTAATGAACTAG
This sequence comes from Heritiera littoralis, assembly GCA_031772115.1. NCBI lineage: Eukaryota > Viridiplantae > Streptophyta > Magnoliopsida > Malvales > Malvaceae > Heritiera > Heritiera littoralis. The sequence goes on along the minus strand of JAPDPK010000130.1, from coordinate 1,826,255 downwards.
TCTATACTTTGTTCAAACATTGAAAAAAGATAAATGTAGGGCAACTGTCTGACAAACAAGCAGCAAAGATGGCATAAACTTGAACATACATATTTTGTAGACCCTCTCTTCACTCACTATCGAATGTTCATCATTCTTAGATGACCCCAAAGTGTATAAACATCTCCACATTACATGTTTCTCACTCAGTAGACTATGCCTCAAAAGTTAGATTCCCGTACTCAATGTTTTCTGAAATTAATACAACCAGTTCTATCAACTGTCTTGACTACTGTTCATTCAATCCAAAAGTACTCTCACTTGTACTAATTTCTTTCATCTCTTCAAGAAAAGAGTTATACTCCTCAGTCCTCATTTCTTTTTCTCATACTAATGAGCATCTAAAAGTTCAGCTTGCTCAAGTAAAAGGGCACTGCTTAAAACTACAAAAGGAAAGAAAGAAAATATTTCTAAGAAGAAGTAAGACCTTAATCCAAAAGATTTGCCCAGTGCTTGCAAACGTAGCCTCTAGTCCCATAATCAATTGACACAAGTTACTAAAATTGTTAGTTATTGTTCCTTTCAAGGCATTTTCCTCTAATACTAACAGTTTAAATAAACAAAAGACATGTATTTCTTGTGGGCTCAAGTAAAGTTCATTTAGGGCAGATCTATATTGCCTTGGGTAAAGATAGCTACATATCATTCCCTGTCAACTTTACACAAGAAAGAAAATTGAACCAGAGTCTGATTCAGCATCCATCAAAATTTCCGTGAGAAATTTGAATAGTACTTAGCAGTAAGACATTCAAATCTTTAAACATGCCAAATTTATCATCCGTTGGCCCCAAATTCACATTTAGAATGCGCCACTTTTACATGAAAGTCAATCATTTTGCAGATGCTACAACTGATGCTACTATTTCCCGCCAATTTTGTAAAAGTCAAAGTACAGCAGTTGCATGGGTCTGCGCTTATCTCTACACAAAAAGGCTGGAAACCAAAACGCTCTCACACTCTTGACAAGTTGTATTACAAAGATTAACACTGCATCACTTGAAAGTTTAGTCTTCAAAACCCTGGATTGAATTTTTCATAAGCCAAGGGCATCTAATGGCTAAGCGATGATCGCATTCCAGGATAATAATTACAACTTGAAGTTTCACTAGAAATCCAAGCATTGCCAGAGGCCATTGCCTTGACTCGGAATGACAGATGAACCCTAAATACTGCAGAAAGATACTACGCTTCAAATGTTCTTTTCAGAAACAATAAACCAATTCGAGAAGCATGCAAACTGGATATTGAACTTCCTGTGCCTTCACAAAAGCCCACTCCAGCAAGCTTCACTGTCATGTAAATCAAACCTTTTGCAAAGAAAAGAAGTAACAAATTCAATAATGGTGCAATTAATAAGAAAAGATAAAGGGATGTCACAGTTCAAAGATTTAGATGCTCATGTTCCCAAATCTGTATCAGCCAACCACCAAACATCAATATTTTTCCCCTTAAATATTTCAAAAACTAATCATAAGCACATGGTATGCTCATAAGACAAAATAAAATGGCACTACCATAACAGGCAACATATCCCAGTTCATATCCGACAAAGGGTTTAAAATAAAACTCAGATATTAAAAGTTAAAGTGAGCACACAGAAATACAGCAACTTACCACAATTCCATTTACCCTTAGCTCGAAAGAATGCCTCATCTCGACCAACACAGGCAGTATGGTAAGCCTTAGGGCAACCCCTAAGGAGGATCAAAAACAGAAAGCATAATGTTAGGACAACGGATATGCAGATCAAACTGTTATGAGAATGGCTTTAGTAGCCTCACCTGCGGTCACAAAGCACAAGGTCACCACCGTCAAAGCAAATGAAACAAACATCCTCTTCCACCTTCTTCCTTGATGGAGCTCTTGCCTGAACCTTAGAATTCAAATTCTTTCCCCTCTTGCGCTTGCCACCACTGGCTTTATTAGAATCCTCTACCTCCTCTGTATCCTCTGTCTCCTCTGCAGCCTCTGTTTCTACTTCTTCTGTCATGTCAAGCATCTCAGCGTCCTCTGCTACTTCCATTCCCTCTGCCTCATCTCCCATCTCTGTCTCTGTCCCTTCTTCTTTCTCAACATCCTCTACTGCATTTCCTGTCTCTATATCTCCTGCCTTCTCTGATTCCTCTCCCATCACTGTGTCCTTCGCCGTCTCAGCCATATCCTTACCTGTTTCCTTCACTGCATTAGTATCCTCCAAATTTTCAGTTTGCTCGAACACATTGGCCACCAATTTTTCTTCCGAAAAGTCGTTTTTCTTAACCATATCAATAACCTTTTCCAGAATTTCTTTTTGGTCAGCAAAATTAACCTCCATTCTATCCTCATGCAATTCCCTTTTCTCAACCATGTCAGAAACCCCAGTTTCTTCTGCAATCCGAGTTCGTTCTGCAACATCAACCACCAGTTTCTCCTCTAGCAAGTCATTTTTCTCAGCCACGTTGACCAGGCCTATTCCTTCCAGAATCCCAGTTTGCTCCACCTCATTATGATCCACCTGGTTCTCCCCCAGCATTTTCCTTTTCACAGCCACCTCATCTACCTCGCTTTCTTCCACAATTTCAGTTTTCTCCATCACATTAGCCACGCCTGTTTCCTCCATAACCTCAGTTTGCTCTGTTACATCGTCCACCTCCGCTGTCTTGGAAATTCCTCCTTGCACCACATCATCTACCTCCTTCTCCTCTAGCATCTCTATTTGGTCTTGCATATCATCCACCACCTTTTGCTCCAATTTTGCCGCCTCCTCGGACAACTCAGCAACTGATTGCTCCGACACAGCCACCCCCATCCCTTCCGCCGTTCCTCTTTCATCTGACACGTCAGCCTTTTCCATTTCCCCCACACAATTCACTGCCGCATCTTCCACCACGTCAGCTTTCTCCTCCTCTGCCACATGGCTATCCTCTCCGTCAGCCACACCTCACCTTCCCTATTACCATCAATCGCAGACGAAGATTTTATTTCATCACCAGCATCCGACATCTCGTGCTTCTCCTCTCCAGCGACCAAATCCCCGCCGCCATCCCCATCACCAACCGCCGCCTTTAGAACCACCTCCACATCCACTATTCCCCTGCCGTCACCTTCTTTCTCCTTTTCAATAACAGGAGACAACGTTGATGGTGCAAGTGGTCCCGACCCGTCCAACTCGCAAATGGACACGAGCTCGCATTGCTGTGGCTCAGTGTTTTCATGCCATAACTCGAAGGTCGCAGATGTAGTCGCCGGGTTATCTTCAAATCGCAGAGAAGGCTCGACGTTGGGAACGTGGCGAGGCTCTTCTTCCTCGGTATCCATAGAGATAAAAGATTAGGAAAATTAAATTGAGGGAAACTCTAGATATTGAAAGCCCTAGGGTTTTGAGTTCGGGGCAAAATTTTTGGGCGTCGTCTTTTTTTTAGAACATTTTATTTGAGATGGTGTCGTTCGCAGAGAAAGGAAAACGCTACTAGAGAGAATTTTCCCTGTTGTTGGCGAGTGCCAACCTGAATGACGATTGTCCCCTAAAGTTCGATTATAATAACGATTCTACCCTCTCGGCCCTTTCCATTGTTGGACTCTTCTCTCCATAATCCTCCCGGCCGTAGCCACAGGTGGGAATCCAGTGAGCACGGGCCCTTCATGAAAAAATCTTGACAAAAATTTTGGGCCTTTATGGCCGTGCTTGTTGGCCAGACTTCTACAACTGTTTCATAATTTTAGGAATTCTTGTTCGGATTATCTAAAAATAATGATAAGTCGGATTAAAATTTTAAAAAATTGCCCTTAATGTTTTAATGTATGAACACACATTTTTTTTTGTTACAAAAGTTTAAGAATAAAAATTACTCATCTACAAAGTCAAGACATATTACTAACCCATTTCTAAAATTTTTTATTGATTCATTAAATTTTCACTTACAAATTTTTTAAAATTACAAATCGGTAACCAACAAAAACCATGAAATTTTGTCACGAAATTTTTATGTTTCACAAGAAACAAATACGATCTAATATAACATAAACACGAATTATACACATGAATTACCAAATCTAACTAGCATTAATATTTCTCAATTCTTTGTAGTTTTATGAAAATTCCCAGAATATAGATCATAATTTACCTCCCAGAATATAGATCATAAATCAGACCAATATCAATCTACTTCATTCCGGAGATTGGGATATCCATTTTTTTCCTCAATCGGTAGCAAAACAAGCATTAGCAACCCCATTCAAATACCGGAGCAAGGCCTGTGACAGATGGGGCACGCTCCATAAAGAACCCACGTCGGGGAAGCATTCTGCTTTTAAAACTCCAAACAATTGGCAGAGGATTAAAATCAGATTTGGGGAATCAACAAACAGGTTAGGTAACCAACAACTGGTTGGCATGAGTGGCTAACGACTCTCGTCCCTTAAGCAAGACCAAAGTTCGAATCCTGACTTGTGTATGAAATGCCAGTGTTAGGAGAAAGACTGCCTAACCACGCTCTGCTTCTCCCGACTCCGGATTAGTCACCGAAAGTAGATACCGAGGGGTTTTTTGACCAAAAAAAAAAAACAAGCAAGTTAGGTAATAATAAATGTTTTATTCCAAACAAATGCACCTTGATACCCAATTATGCGTTCTATTGAAAATAATATAAGCTTCACATCAACTCCGGCAAATTACTACACTAAAATCCGAATGAAAGTCTATCTGGCTCCAAACCTTCAATCACAAGTAATGCGTAACACTAATATAAATTGCTACTGACATAAGCTGCTGCATTGTCAGTACCTCCGAGGATAGCGATCCAAGTACCTCCCGGAAGGACACTCGTATGCCATGTGTCCCCTCCCACCACAGTTGTGGCAGATCATCAATGGGCCCATGCAATCCCGGCTCATATGACCAAGCTGATGGCAGTTTCGGCACACAATGTCTCGATGGTCTCGGTAACCACCACTACGACCACCACTGCGATCGCCTATCATGTTGGCTTTCGGGCAATGCCTAGCCACATGTCCTGCCACATTGCACAAGTTGCAGATTGGATCATTTGTACACTCACGTGCCAAGTGACCTGGCCTCCTACAGTTGTTGCACGCCTTGTCATTAGTACAGTCAGCTGCAATATGACCAGGCTTATAGCAGTTATTGCATAACCTCACATCCCCAGGTGGCATTGGAGGTGCCGTGCAGTCTCTGGCCCGATGCCCAGCCTTCCCACAGGTGTGGCAGATTCCCTCATTTGGGCAGTTGCTAGCTGTGTGGCCAGGTTCACGACAATTCCAACACAGAGACTTGGTTGTGCATTCTGAAGCAATGTGCCTGTTCAAATAGTTCCTGGACAGTCAGAACAGCTCCACAACAATTGCAAGACTCTGAAAATAAAAGTAGCATAGCAGGGATTTACAGCACAATCACAAAGACACTATTACTTAAAAAACAAGAGAAGACAAAGAACTAACATATGGCACTAGCACTTCCCCATTTAGACTTAGTTTATTTGCTCAAAAACTCATTCCAAGAAAGGGAATGGAAGAAAATAAACAAAAGTGCAAGTAGTTTTGTACCAAAGTATAAAGCACCAAAAACAAAGGAATTTGAATTGTGCAGCATGCCAGTGCAGGATAAAAACTAGCTAAGGAACAACTCATCCTCGTCTCCACAGCCTTTATCCTAATACTAGGGTAGCTAAGGAACTACTATTGACAGACAATTACATGTTAAACAAAATGACATCCTATAGCTCTTTTAGGCAACTTGAAAATAAAAATATTGAATAAAAGGTTAACTAGATAGAAGACCAACAAACTTGAATTAACTCAAAAGATCTATCAAATCCAGCCTTAACTACAGACAGAGAAGGTTCCTTACCCAGGAAGATTACAATTGTGACAAATTGCCACATTGGGGCACTCTCTAGCATAGTGACCTGGTCGTTTGCAGTTCTTGCATAGATTGTTTTGGCTGGAAAGAAAAGTGAAATGGAGTTAATGTTTCAAAGACAGTTATATCTCTATAGTTCAAGGAAATTCTGGTAGACAAAAAAAATGTACATATGTACAAAAAAGGAAAGGATAAGCAGACACAACATTAAAGGAAAAATTATGACACATATCCATCCAGAAGCCAGGTTATCACTGAGGTTTCTGACATAATCCGAGCAGAAGGCAACAAACAAAAGCAAGGGTTAACTTTTTCCACCCACTAAATCTTGAGGAAATAATCCCAAAAAAAACCTAACCTCAACCCAAATAGTGCTGAAAAACTACCGACATAAAAGTTCATAAGATTATGATAACAATCACATAAATATAATAAATAGCAACCTACTTCTGTACAGTAATTTTGTAATAAACACTCCAGTGCAAAGAAATATAGAATCAGGGAGTTCAACATATCTTCTTAAATCCTCATCCTGCTGAAGTATTAGATTACAATCATGTTATAGTTTCTTTTTCACTGTGAAACTGAGGGAAAAATTATCCAGACCTAAAATGTTTTATTCAAACCATGACTAGAAACATGGGATTTTTTATTGCCGAAACCAACTAAATTCCCCTGAAAAACAAATAGCTCAGATTAATAAATAATATGCAAACTCATGTACTTTTCTCTATGGAATTGTCACACTCAACATTGTTTAAAGATTTGCATCACAATTATAAGGAGAAAAGAAACTTTCTAAGAACAATACATAACACATTTTTCCTCAGGCCACTTAACTAGCTGAGGAAAGAAAACAAAATGATTGAAAATTAGAAAACCTGAAACCCCGACGAGACTCCCTCCTGTAGGGTGCATTACGGTAAGAAAACCGATCAGATCGGATCTTACGATCCATGGGACTCCGGCTCCTGCTCCTGCTTCGGCTCCTGCTGTCTGAACTCATGTTCAAACTTATGTTTATCAACACCTACCACCACTGATCAGCAAAAACACCACCTCAACCAACACAATAACTGCTGCTGCCTCCTGCCTGTCCACAGTACAACCACACACCCATGATCATCCATGATCCATATCAAACCTCTCACAATTCCCTCCAAAACATAAACACCAAATCCCAAGAGTAAAACACATAACAGTCAACAAGCAATCCATCTTATATCAATTACAAATCACTCAATTCGGCACCAAGTACTTGATGACCCCACACCTCAACCAAATTCCTCATGAAAAGTTCAACCATCTCTTGCAAAATGTCATCGCCCCGGTATACATCAGGCCCAGAAACTCATGAACAGACACAAACTCTACTCACAACCATTTATATGCACTACACCAACAAAGTTCATTGGGTGGTATCCAAGAGATGATTAAACAAGAAAATTTGGGAACAATATTATTAATTATGGAGGAAAAAAAACAACAATGGTTGGTTGAAGAGGAGCTTCTCCATTGATAAGAAAAACTGTGGTGGTTCAAAAGAGAATAAAGAAAAAAAACACCGAGACTTCCAACTTTGATTGTAACAAAATAACTTAAAAGTGATACAACAATTAAGAATTTGAAAAGGAGGATTATTGGAACCCTTTAGATGGTTGGAAAGAAAACAAAAGTAGTGTAGTAATTTGCAAAGGAAGATATTCTGTATGAAAATTAGGTTAGAACTATTAAATTTCATTTCCAGGTTTAAGAACCTATGTTGAACTGCCTCCTCATTTACCCTTATCCTTTGAAATCTTTTATCACCTGCAGACTCCAAACCCAGTAACAAATGCCCTCTTCTCAATATACAATATAAGCAGTTTAAACCTTTTTAACTTTTGTATTTCAGGAAAGCTGGAATCACTGAAGATTGACACAATCTTGATATCAACCATTTTAAATAAGCCAGTGCCTTAGTAACATCCTACATTCTGAAAGTTGGACTAAATCACCAGCCTCCCATTGCCCCTCATTCATACCCATTAGCAAACAACGTGCTCCAGGCAAATGTGTCCAATCATCATATTCAATCAAGCACAAAAATTCAAATATACTTCAAAGCTTACGAAAAAAAAAAAAGCAGCTGACTCCTTAAAAATATGAGAAACCAACTAAAAACAACAAATGCAAGTCCATTGACAATTCATGGAAACATTAACTTTTTAAAGCTTAACCTGGTCTTTCAGCAACAAGTGCGACACAGGAGGCCTAGCTTCTCTTTTCCTCTCTTTAATAGGTTCTCTCTCCAATATTTCTTTTTCTTTTCCTCTTTAGTCTCATGTTGTTCAAATTTCCATGAAGATAAAATAATAGTAACCCATTGTTATAGAAACAAAAACTCAATCCTCTAAAAGCAACCACTGAATACAAAACTTAAGATATAACTTAAATCTCAGATTTCGACGGCAAATGAACGCCGAAAACCCTAATTACCAGATTCAGAACCAAATATAATCGAAACAGACAAGATATGCGAGAAATACCCTAACCCTAGCAGAAGGAACAAAGGCGAAATCGAAGGAATATAAAAGGTACGAACCTGACGTAATTGGGCTCAATTTAACCGCTCTGAAAAGGTTATGGCCGAGAAGGAAGATGTGTGAAAATTGAAAAGGAAAACCGTACAAACCGGCGCCACCCCAAAATTTTGTTTATGTAGCGAGGGTGGGATTTGGTGGAGGAAGTGCAGCCGCTAATAATCGTGCCTTTTGAAGCGAAAGGAGAAATCAGGATCCCGTTACAGTAAGGTAATAGCGCGCTATTGGGTCCGGCAACTTCGGTCCTCTTCGAGCTAGGCCCGTAAGATTGGGCTGATGAGTTCGGCAAATGTATCTGAGAACCAAACTTGATTCACTGGGCCGGCTTTTCTAGCTTATTATAATTTATTACGATTTTATAGAACAAAAATTGTTTTATGAACTAATTATCAGTAAATGTTTTAAATATTATAAATGATGTTAGAATTTGTTTACCATATGAATTTAATAGTTTTTTAAAATATAGTTTAATGAAATATGTTATAATTCCATAATGATGTTAGTAGAATTTTTAAATTTCATTAATTATGTATTAAAAATTTTTTATTATTTTCTCATCTGAGAAACCGCCCAACCATCTAGGCATCGAGCAGTAGGTCAAATCCAACACACCTGAGAAATGCATGCCTCAGACTCAATATTTTACAGGTTAGATTGTTTTGAAATGCAAATTTCGAGTGGAATTATTATCTCATATATTGATCATGAAATTTTTTAAATTTACAAAATAAAAATAAAAAATTATCGTATGTGTTAATTTTTTAATATTCATTAAATAGTATATGTCACAATATTTGCTTTATTTGTAAAATTTAAAAATTTCACTGATAGTACATGAGATAATTGTTATCTATTTCAGGTGATCTATTTTTTTTGGCTTTATACTACCATGACAAAAATAAGGGCATTTAACCCCTCAAAGAAAAAAGGAAAGCATTTTTATGTGCTTTGAGTCATTATTTTCATTGGCTACCAGCCTACCAACATCAATTTGTCCATTTATACATATAAAATCTAAACTTGAGAATAAAATAAGATATGGTAAGCGTTGAAATTTATACTTTAATTTTATGGAAAATCATTGGTTAAAAGTTTGCATGAATCATAATTAATAGTTGGAATTCACCTCTTTAGCCATAAAAACTGGTTTGTCGTAATCATTCGTTTGTAGTATAAAATGGTTTGACTTTTTTTCCATATCATACATTAGGATTTTGTTTTTTATCGAATTGATATTAGTGCAATATGAAAAATGAAAGTTTCTTGCTAGCCAACACTTTACTTTTATCAAGTTTATTATTTATATTGAAAATCAAGTTACTATTGTTGTAACTGTAATTTTAATAATAAAATAAATATAATAATTAATGTTGAAATTATAAGTTTCTAATACTAATAGTTAATATTGTTTTAATAGTCAGTTATATTCTAATTAAATTCTTTATAATTATGGTGTATAAGTTACAAATGATTTTAAAATCATCATTATTATTTTATATGAGTTACAAGTGTGTGAGGCTATAAATAGAGGTCCTAAACCTCAAACAAAGTACAACACCAATCTATTCACAACTTACTCTCTACATCAACTCAATATGCTCTTGGACAAGAGAAGGGTGTTTGATTTTAGAGCTTTTTACTCTACATGTTAGTGCAGAATTGTAGAGTGTACAATGAAGATAGGTTGGGCTATTGTATCCTGGAGTGCAGAACTGTAAAGTGTACAACGAAGATAGGTTGGGCTATTGTATCCTGGAGGCGACACGCTTAGAGTTCCTGCTGCACCGGTGATATAATTCCTGCAGAGGCGTGAATCGTCTTAAAGAGAGCGAGATATCCGTGCCTCAGTCCAACTCTTCATGATCAATAAAATAATTCTAATTTATATTTTCTTTATATTATTTTGATTACTAACAATGTCTTACTTTTTGTTTCAACTTCTAGCACCTACAACTTAGAGAGGAATTCCAATAATTTTAAGGCGAGTTCCAACAATTTTAAGACGATCCAGTAATTTTTCAAAAATAATTTCATCTCAAGAAAATAAGGTTTGGAAGTTATATTTATGTGATAGAAAATTTTGATTATTTATTCACGCAATATTTGCTTATTTTTACCATACTAATATGTCGTTGCAGCAAAGTAGTGAAGCCAAAGGAAATTATTTTTTTTGAGATCATATTGTTTATCTAATGATTTGTTGCTAAGAGAAGACAAATCTTGAAAAAAAATTAAACACTGAAGGTACGTTATCATGCTTTAGACTTCATAGTTTAGTTGAAGAATATAAGGCTTATTTGTTGGACATGCTTCAAAGTTCAAGTTATATTTTGTATTATTATATCGTTATAGTCAGATTTTATTTGCTATATTTAGCCGTTCATGGCTTTGAAAAACACTAGAATTATAACAACCTAAGCCGTTTACTATAATCAAATTTAATTTTGTCTACAACATTATTGTTTTAACAATATGTTACCGTCGGTTATTGTTTTTATGACAAAGCAAAATATGGAGTATTTTCTGTCAAATTCACAATGGATATTTAGATGTAGTGACTAGTTATTAAATAGGAGTTTATTAGTTGATAACATTAATATTTGTAACTCTTGATCTACAAAATGAAAAAAATATTATTATTGAGCATGAGTTACAAATTGTTGTAACTTAATAATAAAATAAAATATTTAACGCTAAGTTATTAATGAGAATATATAAGAACTTAACGTTATAAAACAATATTATAGAAACTGCTGAATAAAGGAATAACGCTTTATTAGCTTTTGAATATGGTTTTCCATGCAATTACTATGGTATGAAAACATTACATTGTTGTTGCATTTGTTGTAACATTTGAAGGCTGGTTACTAAGTTATAAATTCTTAATTATTAAGTTACAAATATTTATACTCATAAGACCTTTAAAAAAGGTGAACCGTTTGCTTCGAAATCTTATGCCTATAAATAATGGTAGTGTATGAGGATGAAACCTTTTGTGGCTATGAAGAAAGGCATTTGGAGTTACACAATATTATAGTTTTTACTTGTATATTGTAATGAAAAAAATTTGTGAGCCTCTCTCATTATTATTTTTATTTTCTAGTAATGGAGATGCTCTTTAGCTCAAATTAAATTCCTGTTGAATTATGAAACTATTTTTATGTTTATTGACAACAAGTCGAGATTATATTTTGTTTCTTGTGGTGGAATATACTTTTAGTCTACAATTAAAGTTATACATTTATCTATTGCATGTTTGCAATCCGTTAACTGAAATGGTTGGCTATTACCTAAGTGATAGGTGAACAATCAACTTCACATGTTCTATCCACGATGGAGGTTAAGTTAATTATCTTAGCTTCAGCTAAGGAAGAGATGGAGAATTGAAAAAGTAATTTGCATATTATGGATAAATTAGACTACTGATCACAAGCGAATTTGTGATTCCTAGTAGTATCATTTTTATGTTGGATGTCATTAGACTACTAGTCACATAATTGTGATTCCTAGTAGTATGAATTTTGGTGTTGGATAAAATTAGGCTACTAGTCACAAAAATTTGTGATTCCTAGTAGTATGATATTTTCGTTATGATGGAGTATAAAAATGCTGCAAGCCCTACTATATAAATATAGTTATGGCAAGAAAATCAGATACATCATCTGTGTGACTGCTTGACAGTTCTTAAAATTAGATCATGAGATATATTTGTGATAGCACTACTATAATTAGTAGAATGCATAACCATTATTACAATGGCAAATCCAGATCTGTTAAAAGAAAATACTCTATGGTGAGATCCTATATGAATAATGGGATCATAAGTGTGAATTATATAACAAAGGCCTTTACTCAAGATAAGATCTTGCATACATCGAGGGGGATGGTAGTTTTTACCCAATAATCTAGAATCTCCTATGAGGATACCCAACCTAATGATCAGAGATCCTGGGAGTTAGGTTCGATGGGAAGAACGAATCATAGAGAGGTCGCTAAAAGATACACAATAAGAAGCTTTAAGCTTATTTGTCCATCCCTATGGTGTAGTGTATCTTTCCTGTAACGATGGAGGGTTGATTCTTTAAGAATCTTAATGAAATCTATAGCTCGTAATGAGTGGGGTGTATTAGTTACAGGAACACTCTTGATAGATTTCACCTATGTGAGTATTGGAGTGGGGGCACCCCTATGAAGCTTGGTTGGGCAAGTTTCTAGATTACTCACTAAGTCTAGGATCAAGCACAAGGTCGTAATGTGCTGGCTTAGAAAGAAGCTCGTAAACACCTGAATTATTATGTGTGTACTGCAAACTCTTGTCTCCCTTGTACAACCAAAGTTCAATGAGTATGGCACACTATTGGCTTAGGATCAAGATTTGCTACTACACTAAGTAAAAATTCAATGCGGTCGCACACCTTTATTATGCATAATAATTCATCTCTGTCCAAGTTAATAAAAATATTTGAAATATTATTTTATTATTAAAATGGAGAGGGAATTGTTGTAACTGTAATTTTAATAATAAAATAAATATAATAATTAATGTTGAAATTATAAGTTTCTGTTACTAATAGTTAATATTGTTTTAATAGTCAGTTATATTCTAATTAAATTCTTTATAATTATGGTGTATAAGTTACAAATGATTTTAAAATCATCATTATTATTTGATATGAGTTACAAGTGTGTGAGGCTATAAATAGAGGTCTTAAACCTCAAACAAACACCAATCTATTCACAACTTATTCTCTATATCAACTCAATATGCTATTGGACAAGAGAAGGGTGTTTGATTTTAGAGCTTTTTACTCTACATGTTAGTGCAGAATTGTAGAGTGTACAACGAAGATAGGTTGGGCTATTGTATCCTGGAGGCGGCACGCTTAGAGTTCCTGCTGCACCGGTGATATAATTCCCTCAGAGGCGTGAATCGTCTTAAAGAGAGCGAGATATCCGTGCCTCAGTCCAACTCTTCGTGATCAATAAAATAATTATAATTTATATTTTCTTTATATTATTTTGATTACTAACAATTTCTTATTTTTGTTTCAGCTTATAATACCTACAACTTAGAGAGGAATTTCAACAATTTTAAGACGAGTTCCAACAACTATTTCTCTTTCCTTCCTATCCGATCCCTCAAATTTAACTGTTCCAAGTATTTCCAATTATGATTTGTTTAATCCACCACTTTGCAATAATGTAAAAAATATTGCTGGGCGGGTACAAAGCACCTGCACCACCTCTTTTGGCCACCTTTGTATAAGGCATAAGAATATTTTCTTTTTCTCTTTTTTGGTGAAATGCATAAGAATATTTTTCTATGTCTTTGTCATCACCTTGATTTTTTTCTATTATAAACAGTACTCACCTTGTGATTGATTTATAAATCACTGTTTAAATTACGAAAACAATTTTTATTGTTAATGCAGATAAAAAATTACTTACATATGATTTTTTTCGGAGTTTGTGCTGCAAAAATCTTATGTACTGGACTAAAAAAAAAAAACAGTACTCACATCTAAAGTCACCCACTTAATCCTCGTTGTTACCTTTCAAACATGCCCACACTCCACGAGCTATGTTTGGTTTTCTTTGAGAATTTCTTGTTTGAGTTTTCTATTCAATTATAATTGTATGAAAAAGAAAGCTTGAATTCATATTAATAATTGAAAGTGTCATTAGTTTATAAAAAAAGGGGGCAAGGTGTTAAATTTTTAGGGTATGGTGTTTAATTACAAGATTAATAACAAGTCATATAGGCCAAATTTTTAATGATTTTGGGCAGCAAAATGAATATAAAATTTTCAACAATTATTATATGTTGAAGTTTAAAGTTTTTTTTTTCAAAAGCGATATATAATTTAAAATAGAAAATAAATGAGAAACTATTACGAGTATTAAAATTCAAATATTTAAATAAATTGAACCAATTGAATTAAATATCAAATTTAAAATTCAAAAATTTCATTGACACAATTAAGTTATGCTAGCCGATTAATGTAAAGTAGGTTGGTTTGATTGGCTAGCTACTGATTATATTTGAAACATTTTTGTTATATTAGTCAAAGTAATTAAATTAAAAAATATATTGTACATCTATTTATATTTTGATTCAAAATCAATATAAAATTCAAATTTTCCATTTTTTTTTGTTTGAGTAGTATTAATTCAAAAACTACTTTGCTTAAACTAAGAAAATTAGTAATCACACGTGATGAAATTTAAACTTGAGATTTAAAATTTTCAAACATTTCATTATCACTAAATTAAAGTCTCATTAGTCCATTTATGTTGTTAAATAATCAGCCTATTTCTCATAGTTAACTTGTTCCTTAATAATCAAAATTTTCTTATCATTTTCAAAGAAAAAGTTGTTAATTAATATGTTGTAGCCACGAAACAAGGCCTAGTTGTTCAACTTCAAGAACCATTAAAGCCTTCGACTGTTACAGCCTACAAAATGCTTCAAATTTCAAACAGAGGTCAGAGTAGAGCTAAAGCAAATGGCCAAATAGCAATCCCTATTTGAGGGACCCCACAGCCGAACGACCATCCCTGGCCTGGCCCCCTCGATCGATCGCTTTGGCCTTCGCACTCACGTTTACTGATGCATGTGGAGTTCACTGACACACCCAAATCGGTGTCGGCGCTTCTACGCTTGCTCTCGCTCACACTCTAAACAAAACTTTCACTCTCCCTCGTGACTCGTCTCCCATTAAAAGAACGAACTGAAAGGGAAGAATCACAAAGTCCCCAACGCCATGAAACTCTCTTCTCTTCTTATTTTCCTTTGTCTTTTTCCGGGTTTCCTTTTGGTTCAATCCAGCTACCATGACTACTCCGACGCATTGTCGAAATCGATTCTGTTTTTCGAAGGGCAGCGCTCGGGTTTTCTGCCACAGGATCAACGCATAGGATGGAGGGCCAATTCAGGATTGAGTGACGGTTGGATGTATAACACGGACTTAACCGGCGGATACTACGACGCCGGTGACAATGTAAAGTTCGGGTTCCCGATGGCTTTCACGACGACAATGTTGGCCTGGAGCGTGATTGAGTTTGGAGACTTGATGCCGCCGAATGAGCTGAGAAACGCTCTTGTGGCGATTCGTTGGGCCACTGATTACTTGCTGAAAACTGTCTCTCAGCCTAACCGGATTTTCGTTCAGGTATTAATTACCGAAATTAATATTACTTTTATTGTATACTGCTCTCACAGTAGTAGACTGGTAGTGGCTTTTTCTGAATTGAGTAAAGGCAATTCGGAAACTTCAATTCAATTCGTCACTGTTTCTTTCAGTTGAACTAATCCATAACTTATCAAAAACGTGGCTAGTGGCCATAGTCCATGGTTGTAGTACGGTGACCAATTTTTCCCTGCAAATCTTTCTTTTCATTCTTGGATGCGCATTTGGCAGCTCCACCTGCTCTTCAATCTGAGATGGGAGCTGTTAATATTTGTAGAAATTAACGAAAGATAACCTAAAGTAAAGTCTGGTAAATGAATATAATCTATTTAACCCATGAACCCAAATCCAAGATACTGAAACTTGATTTTCAAATTTGTAAAACTTTCATATTTAGAAATCAAAACACAGTCATTTGAGCTATAAACTTTTCTTTGTATTCTTATTGTCTTAAGTTTTCACTCCTTAAATCAAAAGATTGAAAGTAACAGCCTAATAGGGTATGTTTGTTATAATATTAACTTGTAATTAAGGTTTTGAATATTGTTCATGAGGTCACGTCCGGGACTATTTCGTTTGTAATTCAAAGTAATTTGTGCTTAAGAACCTTAATAGAATCAAATAAACTTCAGCTTCTTGTTTAATATTGGTGCTGGGGTACACCAATCATGAAAGCTGGAATCTGGACCATGTCTTCTTTTTCTTCTTGAAGTCCTTGAATTGCATGGGCAAGTTACCGCCTCTCCGTTCTTTATATTCCATATAGATAGGATATGTCGCATTGTCGCAAATGCTTTTTAGATCTCCCACGCGCAGATTTTGCACGCAATGTACATTCTCCAATGGTCTAACCATGGTTATCTTATTGTTTGCCGTTTAGGTTGGGGATCCAAATGTAGACCATAGCTGTTGGGAAAGACCGGAAGATATGGACACGGCCAGGACAGTTTATGCGGTGGATGCGCCAAATCCAGCTTCCGATGTGGCCAGCGAGACGGCAGCCGCTCTGGCAGCTTCATCCATGGCGTTCAGATCAGTGGACCCAGGATATGCCGAGACATTGTTACGGAATGCTGTTCAGGCTTTCCAATTTGCTGACAATTATAGAGGTGCTTATAGCGACAATTCTAACATTAGAGACGGTTCCTGCCCATTTTACTGTGATTTTAGCGGGTATCAAGTAAGTAAAAGTTTCAATAAAAATGGCTTCCAAATATTTTATATCTGGTTTTATTTAATTCTAGTAATAGAATTTATCATCAATCTTTTGTATAAAATGAGTAAAAGCTTTTAATATTTTATTACAGGCTAATCAATTTATAATGTTTTTATTTTACTATAAATAAATCTTTTAATCTTTTATAATAACGTAAGTAAATTCAAATCAGTTAAATGATATAAATTATTGTTAAAAGTTTATGGATTTTTTTTTTAAATCAAAAGTTTATGGATTTAATTGCATGATTTTAAAAAATTAAAGATTTATTTATAATAAGATAAAAGTTATAGACTAATTTTATGCAATAAAATGTTAAGAGGAAGTTGAGGGTATATTATTGTTTGACTATTAAGCCCATTTAATTTGATTGAGCTTCATTTTTCGGTAGGATGAATTGCTTTGGGGAGCAGCATGGTTAAGGAGAGCCTCTCAGGACAACTCTTACCTTGGTTACATTGAAAACAATGGCCATACCCTTGGTGCTGATGACAATATTAATGAATTTGGTTGGGACAACAAGCATGCCGGTCTAAACGTTCTTGTCTCCAAGGTATAAATCTGACAATTCATATATATATATATATATATATATATATATTGTGTTTGTATCTTATATAATTTTTTTAACCCGTGTCATCAAAGTCAAGCCCCTCGATTAATTTTCATATTGAAAACCCATTTTTAGTTGGTTAACTTTTTTGGCCAAAAAAAATTGTTAACATTCCGAAATTGACTTTGGCCCACTGTTTACAGGAAGTGCTAGAAGGAAGCATGTACTCTTTGCAATCATACAAAGCCTCGGCAGATGGCTTCATGTGCACATTAATCCCTGAATCATCTTCATCCCACGTTGAGTACACCCCTGGTGGCCTCATCTACAAGCCTGGAGGCAGCAATTTGCAACATGCAACGACAATTTCATTCCTCCTCCTCGTCTACGCCAATTACCTCGAACGTACTTCACAGACAGTCAACTGCGGGAACGTAATTGTTGCCCCGGTCTCCCTTCGGATGCAAGCTAAGAAGCAAGTCGATTATATCTTAGGCGACAATCCAATGGGATTGTCGTACATGGTCGGTTATAGC
Source organism: Heritiera littoralis (assembly GCA_031772115.1). NCBI lineage: Eukaryota > Viridiplantae > Streptophyta > Magnoliopsida > Malvales > Malvaceae > Heritiera > Heritiera littoralis. The sequence goes on along the minus strand of JAPDPK010000130.1, from coordinate 1,808,282 downwards.
AACTATTTTCCGCAACGGATTCACCATCGTGGCTCATCGCTTCCGTCGGTAAAAGATCATCCTGGGTTCATCGCTTGCAAGGAGGGTTCTTTTTATTTCAACTCAACTAATCCTAACCCAAATGTTTTAGTTGGTGCTATCGTGGGAGGGCCCGGAGAAGATGATGTTTATAGCGACGATAGGGTTGATTTTAGGAGGTCAGAGCCTACTACCTACATTAATGCACCATTTGTTGGTGTATTAGCATATTTTGCCGCTAATCCTAATCTCAGCTAGCATGCAAGAATGGCACTTGCCTTTGTACATAGTCAATGATTTGTATTTTCCTTCTTTTGGGGGTATTTTGAGGGTAGGTAAAGTTGTCTCTCATCTTGAGTAAAGCAAAAGGGGAAAGAGGCCATTAGTTCATGTTTTTTTTTTTTAATATTGAATCACAAGAACTCCTTGTGAGTGTGACTTTTTAGAAAGAAAGGGAATTAAAGAGCTATTTTTAAAGGTGTAAAATCCCAATATGTGTTGCCTTGAAATTTTATCAATCAAATTAATTTCCTTTTTTTCCATAAATTAGTTTGATCATTTATGTATCAGTGCCGTGCTTATTGTGTTTCGAATAAGTATAAAATATGAAAATTAAATTTCACAATGTGCATTGACATGTTAAACACAAATATTTTTAAATTTTTGTTAAATTCATCTGTAATTTTTGTCAAAATTTTAATTTGTATGATTTTTTTTATTTTTTATCGTATTTATATTGTGTTATCAAATTATATATAAAATTATCGTATCTTGTCATTATAATGGTATGCTTTCATTTACACTTTAGGAACATCAAAGGACAATTAATTAATAAAAGGGTTCTCTTCAATCTTTTTTGTTGATTGAAACGTTCCCAAGTTGGATGGTCATCGAACCATTTCTTCCAACACAAAATTAGCATATTGCCTTTATTCTTTTCTTTTCTTTCTCCTGGTCAATTTTTCCAGCTGTCCTTTTTTTCCCTAGAAGACCGAACTTTGAAGATTCTTTTATAATCACGAGATTTCCCAAAATTGATGCGTCTTAAACAAATGCAGATACTCCAATTTTGACAGCAAGCCAGCCTTGTAAACTGTACATTGCTTAATCGGATGGTGGATGATTCAGAACAAAAAATTTCAGCTTGACCTAAGTATAATCTATAGGGTAAAAAAAATTGCAAACACAGGCTACACAGCAGAATATCTGCTAACAACCTTAAGTTATTATATACTATAAAATTCAGATTGGAACCTAAACAACTTTAATTTTTACCCTTAATAAAACTAAAAAAACTATGGCAAAATGTCTCTAAAAAATCCAACTACTAAACAAATATTAAAACATTTTATTTCGAGTTAGCACTCCGAAATTAATTCAGTTAGTTCATGCATCTCATTTAAGAAATAAATTTTGATAAATTTAGATTTACACATTTAAATCTGTCGACCCTAGTTCCATTATTTTTTTCTGGCTTCATTTTCAATTAACTGTGACAGGTTACGTCTATGAAACTGTCTAGACATTATTAATAAAGTAAGGGACCGATTCAGTACAAAAAGAAAACGAACAGCGACAACCACTGAGCCAACAGTACAGTATCTAATCTTGTTACCTGAGGACGCCATTGAACCAGCAATCCTCCCTTTCCTACAGCAGTTGGACATTGCTTTTATGCGTCACCCCACCATGATTTATTGGTGCTAGCTGCTATCGCATACAATTAATTATTTCCATTCATGCTTTCCAGTGGCAGTAGTCACCAACCTTCTTAAATGGTCTCGCGCGGGGTCATCTTCGCCGGCAACCACCGTGAACCGTCGGTAGATCCGTATACTGCTGCAGATTCTTGCCATTCTAATTATTATATCTCACTTTTCTTGGTAGCTTGGGTTAATTATGGGCCGATCCCGCGGGCAACAAACACCTGTGACAATCTGACCTAATTCTGTCACACATGGCCCTACCAATTTTCCAATGATGTGATACGATGGGTAGATCTTACAATTTTTAATTAAACGGATATCAATTATGCCACAGGAAAAAAATATAAAATATATGTGAGAATTGTCGAATCTATTAGTAGATCATAACTTTAAAAACATTTATTTTTATGTTAACCATTGTCTGAATATTTTTTTGTTCATAATAATGTACAATGGGAGTAGACTTGCTCAAGGACCGGGCTATTCGCCCAAGCCCGAAAGCCCGTTCTAAATTTGGTCGGGCTTGGACAAAAATATTTGATAAAAAAACGGACTTGGGTAAAATTTTTAGGTCCGTTTAAAAATCGGGCCGGGCCTCGGGCTTGCCTTTCAAAGCCCGAGGCCCGGCCCAGTCCGAATTATTATTATTTTTTATTTTATATATATCTTTTTTAATATTAATTAAAATTTTATATATATTTACTAAATATAATATAATTATATGTATATAAAATATTATTGAATAATAAATATGATTATAAATATTTAACATGAAAATTGATATATAAATTTTGACAAATTAAATTAAATTTTAAAGGGTATAAAATAATAAAAAACAAATAAAATTAAAATTAAAATATAAAAAAATTATTTTCTGGTCGAGCTCGGGCTTGTAGTATAAAAATGAAAAACGGACTTAGACAGAAAAATCAGGCCCGAATGTCAGGTCGGGCCGGACCTGGACGTGTAAAAACCTTATTATTACCTGTCATGGGCCCGACCCGAGCCCGACCTGGCCCATGAGCAAGTCTAAATGGGAGGAGGAGATCGAGTTTTATTCTTTCTTAATAAATGATAACAACATAAGGTCAAGCTTTACTGCATATATTTTTTACATTAGTTTAAGTTAAAATCTATTTTTTTTTGTTCGTTCAAGTTAAAATCTATTGATTCCAAAAAAAAGTAAATGAAACATATTTTGTTTCAAAATTCAATTTTTTTGATCTCTATCCTTTAATTGGTCCTCATTAATATTTAACAAAGACGATTGTTTTATCTCGATATCTATCGAACCAACGCAGGTCATTTAAATATCATCCATTGATTAATGATATTAACAAGCAACAAGTGATAATGCATGTCATTATTTTAATTACGATAATGTGACATGTGAATCGAACTTGTAACTATGCTTGATTATTAAATCATATAATACTATATTTGGGAATGAAATTTTTTAGCAAAGTGAATTGAAGACTCTAGAAATATTTAAGGATGTTGATGAATGATAAGTGATAAGATAATATTGAAGAATTAAAAAATATAATGTCAACAATCTCTTAATTAAGTAAATAAATAAAAATTACAATATATTAAAAAGCTTTGATTTGAACTCAAACAATCTCAATCTAAACTCTTCAATTATATATAACAAAAAGAATTCATATTTTATGTATTCATAATAAATATTGATAATTATATACTATCAATACATTACTATAAATCTATATATTATATATATATATGAAAAAAAAATTAAGAATGCAATTTCAATGGTGGTTAGGGCCCAGCCCACTAAGTCTACCCTCTGGGTTTCATTGGACTTTATCCGGTTTGATTACGTAAGGTCCAAGTTGCAGTATTCCACGTCTTCCCTTTTATCTTCTCCTTTTGTGCCAAATCAAAAGCATGAAATTAAGAATTTTCCATTTGCCAAAAATGCATTCATATTAGTACTGAATATAAAATTTCCCATTTACGTGAGTTTGCAATTAAGGTGACATTATATTTTTATTACAGTTAAAGTTAAAATTACGATGAAATTTATTGTTATATTATGATTTAATATTACATTTTACATGTTTTTTATTTTTGTTGATTTTGAATAAAGAAGAAATTTAAAATATTTAAAATAATAAATTTCCATCAATGTTTATACTTTTTCTCCATATCTATCACACATATAAAATAGTCTTTTTCACATTATACTGTTTCAGTTGTATATCAATTTTGCACCATGTGTCAACTATTAACTGGCTGTTCATTTTTTTTTTTCATTTCAAAATCTGATTTTATTTTAAGTTCTTCATTTTTTTGGCCAAAATAAACGCTTTTTTACAAGGAAATTTAAATAAAATCACACCCTAAACAAACCCTTTTTATTAAGTCCTCTGAATAACTATTCAATTTTATTTTCACAATTAAGTTCTACAATTTTTTTCTTAAAAAATTAAGTACTCTAATATGTCCTTCATTCAATTTTTTTTTTCAATTATATCCTTTAATCTATTTTTAAGTTTTCAATTTGTAGTTAAAATCTCTTGATCTAATTTTATTTTTAACACTTTTTTTATTCCTTCTAATCAGTTTTTAGCTTTTAATTTTCTCGTTGGACATTCTAATTTGATTTTTTAAATGACATTGAGATTCTTTTCCATTGACGATGTCAAATTAAACATAAATTCAAACAAATTAGAAGAGTTAAATATACTGTTCCATGTTATTCAAAAAAAAAAAACTGCACATATACAAATATGAATAAATATGAATATAAATATAAATTTTCAATCAAGAAAAGCAAGAAGATAAACAACACAAAAAATTGATCTAGATATTTTAATTAAAAAGATTTAGATCCTTTCTTTTTTAAATCTAAAATTTTTTAATTAGACCTTCGTCAATAGATTTGGAATTGTTATTCTTATTTAGTAAATTATGTGAAAATTTTACTAGCTATATATAGAAACAAATCTAAAAAGTTATATTTGACCATGAGTTTTTCTCTGTCACATGATAATTTTTTAAAAATATTTTTTATTAATATTTATTAATCATGATAATAAATTTTAAGTAAATTAAAACAATTTTTAAAGTTATTGTTAACACATACATGACGAATGTTAAATATTAAAATAATACTTGCTGACATAATTATTCAAATCACGTTCGATTTACTAAAAACTTGATACGTATCGAAATAAAGAATCGGTTTTATTATGAATTAGTAGCGTATCTATCGATACACAAGCCAATCTATATGTATCATACGATACACCGATATACTTTATAGTAAAATTGGGCTAGGCTAAAAAAAATGATCTAATGAACAAAAAAAATGATCTAATCTAATTAGTTAAAAATGTAATTTTATTAGTTTTTTAACATAAAAAACACTTAAAAACATATTCTGATTCTCTATATAATTTAATCTTGAAATGTTGAAAAAAAAACTTTTAGTTAGAAAATTAAATATAAAAAATATATAAAAATATTATTTAAAAATATATACTGTTAATGAATATGTTAAGAATTTGAAAATAATCATACTTTTTATTTTTATTATATGCTTAATCTTATTAATATATATAATATTTTTTAAATTTTATTTATCTTACATGTGTTTATATTATGGGTTTGTATATGATGTACTGACAGTGTATAGTTTTTATACACTGTTAATGCATAAGAGATTAACACCTCATCAATTAATAAATTAAAAAATACGTCAAGCCTTTAAAAGTTAATATAAATAAAATTTTTTAATTTACTCATAAAAGCTTATTGATGAGGTGTCAACCTATGATACATTGATAGTGTATAGAAACTATGCACTATTAGTGCATCATATATAAATCTATATATTATTTATAATTAATTTTAACATTATTTATCATATCTTACGATATGATACTCGATTTTTAAAAATAAAATTTTGATGTACGAAAAGTATCTCAATTTAATAACAATGCTTGCAAATATATATATAATATACATTTTTTAAAAATTCATATAAATAATGCTGGAAAATGTTTTTGTATTGTGATATTTAAAAATAATTAATTTTTATATATTTAATTTTGATAATTAATAAAATTATTTTAATATTAGATATTTACACTAAAACATAAATAATTTTTTAATATTATTTAAAGTAAAAAATTTGTCCCCGGCGAGCGGGCCATGACTCTTGTATTAATGATAAGCAAAGCGTCAAAATTAATATTGACCCATAAATATAATACAATGAAAAACTTTGGGTTTATTTAGTTAAAAAAAAAATAATAAGTGCTTTAAAATTCGCTAATCTAGTTAATTAAGATATTCCAGTATTGTTTGAGAGATTCAAGCTTATAACTAAGAGTTTAAGACTATATTAACTATAAAAATACTACTAAAAAAAACTTTAAAAATAATTTAACTTTTTAAAACAATCAATTCTTAAAGAAAAATCAACTGAAGAACTTAACTATTAACTATAAAAATTATAATAACATAAATTTTTAATTTTTAAATTGTATTTATAACAAAAATTATAAATTTAAATGTAATTATCCAATATATCATTAGTGAAATTTTTAGATTTCACAAGAAGAATTAAGATGATTATACATATCTAATTTTATTTATTTTTAGATAATTATTCAATTCTCAACTAAAGAATTTTTTGACTCTATAAACGGAGTAAAAATGATGACACATGTTCTTTAAAAATATTAAAAAATAAAAAAATATGACACGTGTTATCGTCTTAACTTCATTCATGAAATAAAAAAAAATTAACTGACAATGTAGATAGTTATTTTTTTTTTGTTTTAATGTTTCTTAAACAGTAGGTGTTTTTATCTTAATTTGTAGAATTTAAAAACCTCACGAAGAAAACATAAATAATTATCCTAAATTTAAAATATTTTATTTTTAAAAAATGCTTTTGACAAATAAAAAATTATTTTATTGTTGAAGCGCCACGGTAAGTCTTTTCCTCAAATTCAGGACTTCCTTTGTTCGTCAAGAGTCCAGAATAAAACGGTAAACCCAGTGCTACTCTTCGAATTAGGATTTTCAAATTTGCTAAATAATTTCAATTTGGTGCGTATATTTCTTGCCTTCACTTTCTCTTCTCTCTCGTTGTAACGTTTCTTACTTTCTTTTCCCATTCCATGGAAGTATTGAACTTGGAATTTTCATGTATGGCTTTAGGAGTTTAGGGTTTATATTAATTACCATGGTTCTTTAATCTTTTATTATTATTTCTTTGCCATTTATCCTCCATGAATAACTGCTATAACACGAGGTCTTGATTTGTATTTTATTTTTAGAAACGTAAAAAGACTGGAATTCCTGTTGAAAAATTCCTTTATTATTTGATATGTGCAGTATGTGAAGTTCTTGCCGTTATAGTAATTTATTAGATCGTTAATTCATAAATCAGTTTCGGCCTTTTTGTTTAATTTCAACATTATATCAATTTAATTTAATGTTTAGTGGGTGATGAGAGAAGTTGCGTGATTACTTTAGTTTCTAATCTTAAATATAGTTATTTGAATCATGCCTTTTGTTCTTGAAAAAGAAAAAATAAAGCTTATTGGTTGAACTTGTGTTATTCTGATGAGGGCATTATTATCATTCTAAATTCGCCTGGATACTATTTGGCAAAGATTCTTTAGGGAAGATTGCTGTCATGTTCTGTAATCTGCTAGTTTGAGTAGTTTAAAACAATCTTAAAACTTTAGATTGCATGTTTAAGAAGTTTGTGATCTTTCCTTAATTGAAGTGGATCTTTTTTATTCTTAAATTGTTAATCTAGAAAATGATTAGATTTAAACTTATAGAATATAGTTAAATTTATTTGATCATTATTTCATAAGTCAGTTTCGGCCTTTTTTGTTTTGATTTCAACATTATTTCAATTTAATTTAATATGTAGTGGATGATGTGAGAAGTTGCATGATCGCTTTAATATCTGATCTTAAATATTGTTATTTGAATCATGCCTTTTATTCTTGAAAAAAAGAAAAAGAAAGCTTATTGGTTGAACTTGTGTTATTCTGATGAGGGTATTATTATCACTTTGCATTCGCCTGGATAGGATACTATTTGGCAAGGATTCTTAGAGAAGATTGCTGCCATGTTCTGTAATCTGCTAATTCAAGCTGTTTAAATCAAAACTAAAACTTCAGATTGCAATGTTGAAAAAGTGTGTGCTCTCTTATTAGTTGAATGGGATCTTATTATTCTTGAATTGTTTATCTAGAATATAGTTATATGTATACTACAAGATCAGTAAATGTTTATCTAATGCTAGTTTTTATTTTGGAATTATCTTGGCCAAATAATATTGCCTAGTTGGCTTATTGTTTGTCTGATGTGTAAATTCAACATTTGCTGAGTGAAAGCATCCTAATTGTTCTATGTTATGCTCCTGAAGCAACTATAGTTGGTTGGAAGAAGTTCTACAATGTATAACCTTGTCTTTTCTTCTTGTTATTGACATTGTTTACTGTAAATTTTGTAGCAATGGATGTAGAAGATGACACACAAAAGGGCTCTGTCTCCTCTGTT